>CABEEJ010000579.1:90876-146486 GCA_901482245.1 Timema douglasi
CCCCCCCATCAATGGCCTTTTTAGCCTTTTAATCTTGTTTAGCATTTTACTTATTATTGAACCTTTTTGCGCTTTTTTTGATCTTATTACAATTTTACTATTATGTTATTTCTCCCAGGCGAAGCCGGCTACTTCATTCTAGTAAGATTAAAAAAGAAAAATTAAAAATTAAAATAGAAAACTTTATTACGAATCTGAAACCAATTTGTTGAGAAGCGATACTTGAATTTTAAGTGATTCTGGGCCATTTAGTAATACAAAAAATAAGCTTTTCACAGCTCCTAATACGATTCTGAAACTGAGCCATGCTACGCAAATGCCTGGATTCGCTAGCCCACACAGTGGTACACGCTGGCCCAGTCCCTAGGCACACTAGACTGGACGCGACGGTCCACTCCCTTGGCTAACCTCAAGTCTGACTGAGGGTTCCTTGGCTATAGCAAACCATGTAATATATAGTGGTCAGTCATTCTGGAAACTAATATTTCTAGACTAATCTACTTGGTTCGAAGAAAGTGAACCCAAACTCTTTTATATGCGCAACTTCTCTTCCAAGAAAGTCCCCCCTCGTTCTCACTGAAAGTCCCTTGGAAGTCAGGTTTGCCCAGCTACCTGTTAGAAGAGGGAGGACAGTAAAATTTGCAGGCGCAGTGGTCAGCACAGTCTAGCAATAATCTTATTAAAATATAATTTCCTGCTTCCAGTACTATTCCAGGTCTGTGCTGAGTCCCTCCACTTTCCTATGTCATGCCATCACTACTCTTCCTCTGCAAACATTGTTTCTCTTGTTTGAATATCTCCTCTGATCTTATTTATCAATTCATTTCATTCGTTGTGTTCCCCTAGGTCTCCTCACATTTGCTGCCCTTGTAATCTTCTTAGGTACTATACTATTGCCATTCTTTCTTATGTCCATACCGCCAATCTTCATATGTCCATGCCATCGAAATCTAGAATTCTCCGATGTTCGCACTAGTACTTAATTGGTTTAGTTCTTTTTTACCCGCTTCGGTGGCTGTATGGTCTAAGATGCTACTCTTGTAGTAGAATAGTCAGCTGATGACAGGTTTATAAAGGTTTGAATCTCAGTTCGTGTAATGAGGGAGTTTTTACCTAAATGGTTTTCCACACTCCCTCCCACGAAAACGCGTTTACACTTCATTTAAATATAGCTTTACTAGTCCCAAAAACCATTAGTATAATTAGTACAAAAGCGTATAAGCTGAATGGGTAGTAAGAAGTGGTGCCTAAAAAGTTATTTTCTTATGTCGTCATTAATAATTCTATCCATCTTTGTATCCCATATAAATGTAAAATAGTTTATAATGCTTCTGTGTAGATTGTGTGAAGTGATGAAACTAAACCCTGTACGAATTCTAATGGCTATGATGATATATTCCAACATTGGAGGTGCTACGACTCCGGTGGGGGATCCCCCTAATGTGATAATAGTGTCAACACAGGAGGTCATCAATGCTGTAAGTTGTTTGAATTCATTGTAGATTTAAGTCTTTGTTTGATAAGAATACTATAATATATTTTTATAAATTTAAATCATCGTGACAGTTTATTATAGAAAATATAATCATTTTAAAGCTTGTATATAAAAAAATATTTGAAAATTTTTGGAACTATTTGGAGCAGTCCTCTTCCGGAAAATGTTTGAAAGTTAGATGCATTTAAAAGCTATTTTGAGTAGTGCTCATCCAGAATTTTTTATTTAAATTTTTAGATTCCCCAGAAGCTATTTGAGGCGTATTTTCTCTTAAAAAATTTTGAAGTTAGGATGCCCCTAAAATCTTTTTAAAGTGTTTTTCTGATTTTTTCCTCTAAAAAACTAGGTGCCTTTGAAAGTTATTTGGAATGGTCCTCACCTAGATTTTTTTTTGTTAGATGCCCTTAAAACCATTTAAAAGTGGTCTTCCCCAGACACGTCTTAAACAAATTAAATGCTTTTAAAAGATATTTGGTGTTCGGTACGTTCGCTTTAAATAAATGTCTTTAAAAAATATATGGAGTGGTCCTTCCCTGGAAAATTTTTGAACAGGGAATGTCTCTATATAAGTTACTTGAAGTCTGATACAGAATCATCTTTAAGCTTCATCACAACTTGCGAAGGTAAGGAATGCCAGGCGTTCACCGTGGTTCGGATTCCACGTTAAACTGTAGGTCCTCCATTTCATCTCATTATAACCTTACCATTACACATTAGAGTAGGTGTGTACAACCCCAACGAGTAGTAAGACGTGGTACTAATAATATAATAACAATAATATAATAATTTAAGCCTCATATAAACAATTTCTGGGGTGTGGGTTTGAACGCCGTAACTCTCACCAAACCCTTCAACCATGAGTAATCCAATCTACATAATATAGGCCTACAAACAAAGTTAGAAACATATTTTAAATAGGTACTTATATATAAATGGTATTTTTGATGATCAGAAACTTTCAACATTTACTGGCAAAAAAAAGTACATTGATCTCTAAAAAAAAGTATTATGAAATATGCACGTACACACTTTCTCAAATCATAGCATTATATATTATGTATATATAATTATATATGTATTTATATATACACGGGCCACTAGTTTACATCATTGGTCTAAGACATCACCTCAGTCATCACATGACCGAAAGATCAGGGATTTAATTCTGGTCTAAAGTACATAGGATTTATTCCTAAAAGGATTCTTTCCCTCCCTTCACTCAAATGTGGATCTATTACCTTTAAATTTAACCTTCCTAATCCCTAACATATAAGCATAATTAGTAGACTACATATGCGTAAATGGGTAGTGTGAATCAGCTTTTAAACAAAATTGGTAGCATACCATATACCCTTAAGTGATTATTTTAGGATGTTTGTCAATTCTTCATCTGGACCTAGTGGTTTTTAATTATATAAATACGTTAAAAAATGCTTTATGCAAACTACAAATTAATTTTGGATAAAGATGATTGACAACTTAACGTGAACTATTAAAACCAAAATATTTTTAACTTTTATGATTTTATCACGCCAAGAAAACCATTAAACAAAACCCTAAATGGTTGGATGTAAAATGGTACTAATCATTAATATTTTCATTATGGATGTGAGATTCGCCATTCGATATTCATATTAAAATATTATTAATTTTGAGGGTGGGCCTATTTATTTGATGCCATATCATAGTTTTGTTTACCACACACCTCACACGTGAGAGTAACAATCTTGGGTACTATTTAATGGTTTTACGGAAAAGGTCATTTTTTAATGGTTTACAAAGCTAACTTAAATGAAAGGTAAAAACTTTTCGAAATCTATATTTAAATTTTAAACTTCTTAGTTAACAGCCTAGATGTACCATTTGAGATCTATTTGAAATATTAAAAAAAAAATCTATTTCATTTTACAGGGAGTGAACTTCTTAACCTTTTGTGGTCACATGACTGTAGGTATTGTTCTAGTAGCAATAGTAGTCTTCTTTCAATTGCGGTTCATCTTTCGAGACATCAACGGCTTTAGTTTTCCTGACCCCCATGATGTTGAAGGTAAGTTGGAGGTATAATTGTAGTTTGAGGGTGTTTTCCCTACATGTTTACATTTTATTATATTATTAGAGAAATGGCTTGATATGAATAACAATTAGATTTTGTCTACTCTTCTGACAAAAGTACAACAGTGCCAAACCAGAAGTATTAAGCCTTTGGAATAGATGCTATACTTTTTGCATTTAATATACTTGCATTCTCTGTCCATTATGAAGAATGTTACATCACACTGTTTGTTATGAAACTTTGTCCATGATAGTTAAAGTTGTATGATCACATTATAAAGATAGCCTTCAAACATGATAACCACTAATCTCTATCTTCGTGACTCGGAACAAGCCTGGAATTGAATCGTTAACATTATTCACCGTTTTACTTTTACACAACATAATTTCTAATATTAAAAGCTGATGGATAAGTTTCACATGCTGCTAGTATGTCTACTTCCACCACTGATGCTTATATTAAATAGTACTAATATGTTTAAGAGTTCATCATAGCATGCCCAACACAGCTTCCAACTCGCATCTTCATTTGTGTGTGTGTGCGAGCGCTCGAGTAAAAGCGAAAAGAAAACCCCTACAATATACAAGAAATGTGTACAGTGCATTCGTATTTGAATTATTACTAGACTTTTCCGCGGAGAAGATGGAGGATAACGTGACAAAGTTTCTTGTTAGTAGCTATAGTATGTCCCTATTATGACAAAATGAATATTTATGGCCAGTATTTATCTGTGAAGTCATTCTAAAATGGTAAAAAACAACCCAGCCTTTTCAATAGAGTTTTTATCTGAATATTGTTTAATATGTCAACATAGAAACTCTCTATCTCCATTAATATTAAATGAGAAATAATCCACGTGCAATAATGTTGGTGTAGTTTTACAATTTCTAGCAGACTGTGTCAGAGTTGATTGGCATGTGATGCACGCTTGTAATACCAATTATTATACATATTATAAAGTTTCTACAAATATTTTGGACATCAACTTGAGTTATACTTTGTGTTGTAGATTTTGCTTTTATTAAATGTAAAAACTATTAAAATATTCAACTAATGTTAAACAGTAACATTTCTTTAAGCACATTACAGCATAAAATTATAGTCTTAAATGTTCACTAAAACTAATATATTAATCTTATTTTAAGAGCTACGCCATGAGATTACAATTTGGCAGAGAGCTGCAGAATCCCTTTCATCATATTCAAGGGATGAGGATGTAGTGAGGGGCTCCTTACAGAAAAAAGTAAAACGACTATTGGATGAAATGAAAATTAAGCTTGCTTCCGGGAGGTATGTAAATATTTCTAATTAGTTTGTCGCAACACTATATGAAAACACCCGTTGAATTAAAAATTAACCGATCATATTTACACTGCCTTTGGTTCCATAATTATTTTTATTTTTATTAGAACTTACTATTGACAATTCCAAATGTTTTAATACGAACCTACCCCAAAGAAATATTTTAAGTCACAGTGGAGTTAATTAGCAGTTTTAAAATAAAGAATAACGTTTTTATTTATTCATTGGTCGTTAAAATATCAACGGACTGGTTTAAGGTGGAATGAAATTGAACTTGAATTAATCCGGATTTTTGCAGTTTTAGTGAGAAAACTTACCCACCTAGGTGGCGTACTTGGCTAACGCACTCGTTTCATGTTTAGCTAGACGGCCGAAGATGGGGATATCGAGGTTCGAATCTTGGTCTGGTGAACTGAGGGTGGCTTTTCCTAAAGCGTTTTAATCTCTACACTCAAATGCGGGTTCGCTTCCTCTATATTCAACCTTCCCAATTCCTAACCCATTAGCGTAATTAGTATTTAAGCATATAACCCGAACGGGTAGTAAGATGCGGTGCAAAGTAAGTGAGAAAACATATATACAGGCTATCTAATTATATAGGTTCAGTAGAAACATTATTATTATTATTACATATAAATATAAAGATTAAAATTTTTAGAATTTCTACTGAACCGATATTTTATAAACTTTGGTTAAAATAGTTGAGTTTATTTACATAGAAACTGCTGCTTTAAACGCTTAAATGGATTTTACAATCAAGGGAACTGGTTTTTTTAATTCAAGAAAGGGTGAATCTATTCATAATTTAAATTGTCAAATTGAGTGTTCTTGACACTTCTATATGGCACCACTACTAATCTGTGACATTTTGGCCCTTCATTCACTTGGTAGTATTTGTAACTCGTATAAATAATTAACACATACTTTTATAACAAGCTCTGAATCACGAAGGGGTCTCATGTTTGAACTAAACTAGTTATGAAAAGTTAAAAAATAAGTTTGTTTTGTTTCAGTGTCTCCATTGAAAACTACAAAGCAAACTTGGTAGTTTTGCAGAAAAAGGTATGTCTGTTACTCTATTTGCAAGAAAATATAAATTGTTAGTTAATCACCTTTGATTTATTTGAATAAAGTTAATTTTCATGTGGTGCATTATATTTAAGACATTTATGTCAGTCCCTTGTTTCTTCGTCAACAATCCTCCACATAATATAAAATATCCCAATATTAATAATACCATATTCTACCAGTAATAATAATGCCAATATTCCATTCACCGTAGGAATTGACTTCTGAAAGGCCTTTTTCACTACCATAAATCTACTATAGAGTAGGATATTGGTAGGAAAAAAGACCTTTCAAAGAGTAATTCCTACCGTGAATGGAATATACCATACCTTTCTAATCATTAAACATTCACAACTCACACATTAAATAAAACCATAAACCAAAGCATCCATGTTTAAACTTTTTTTCTGCTAATCTGGTTATTGATCTCAGAAGATCTTAGCTTAAACAAATGGCTCTGTAAAATATTTCTTGAAAAGTAATCGCCATTGTAGACGGGTCCGGACACCCCCCGAAATTTAACGAAATATAAAAACATTAAAAAAAAATAATTTCTTGATTGAAACTTTTACAGTCAGTGGACTAACTAATCAATCTAATGACTTTATAAATACATTGAATTTGTTGAATTAATAATTAACACTATATTAACCTAATAATTGCACTAACAAACTAGTGTGGAGCTTTGTTTCAAATTATAATTTTGTCTACCTTGCTTATACCACTAATGCTTTCTGCGATCTAATCTATCTAGTCTTAAATGAATAATAGGAAAAAAGGCTGATCTGATGGTTTAGGGATAAGGTGTCGGACTTCTGTGCTGGGGGTCCGGGGCTCTATCCTTGGTCCCGGCACAGATTTATCTGATTGCCAAACCCTTCCTTCCCCTCTGACAAGACGTGTATTAATAACAACTTGTGAATGTGTGGAGGGCCAGGCCTCCACCGTGGTTCGGATTCCACGTTAAATTGTAGATCATTAAATCTCTCAATCACCTTAACATTACACATTAGCCTAAGTGCGTATAGCCCGAACGGGTAGTAAGACGTGGTGATTGTAATAATAATAATAATAATAGGAAAGTGAGCTTTAACATGGTCCATGAACTTTCAGATTTATGTAAACCACCGCTAAAAATTCTCGTGGATATGCTTAGGGTTCCTAGGTACAATGTCACCATCCATAGTATTAAAGGTGCTTAGAATAAATAAATATAGTATTGCCTACTAGCCAAATGTTCTTTCCACAATGTTTAATATTAGATGTGCCCCAGGTTGAACAAAGTCCGTAATTTAAATGCTACAAGTCGCTGTATTAAAAAGCTCACTATCATCCATACAAGGGTGTTCTTTTAAATGTCGAAGTCAAAGGTCAAACTCCTTCACTCTGACTTAGGCAACCACAATAACCTTCTAATCTTCGAACTATTTCAAAGGAAGAAGAAAACTTTGAAATGTTTTGAACAGATATAGAATATCTTATTAAAATGACACATTTCAACAAATACGCATTTTTAGAACAGATATTAAAATTATTTTAACACAAAATAGTACCAGCTTCAGTGGTCGAGGCGTCAAGTGATTTTTGTGTTAAAATGACCTGCTAGTAACAGCTGGGAGATCGGGGTTAGAATATCGGTTGGGTCAACTAAGGGTTAGTTTTCATAAATATTTTCTCACTCTCCTTGCACGCAAATGCGGCTACTGGGTAGTGGAGGAGGCTTCATAATTATTTGCATAACCTGTACTCAACTAAAGACATCGTTAGATTAATAAAGTCTCGTAGATTACTATGGACAGGACACGCAGTGTGATTGGAAGATTCTAGAACCTTTTTCAGTGTACTGGATGTCAAACCCAATGGGAAGACACCATTGTAAATACATAGACAAAGATGGGAAGATAACATTATAATGGACCTGAAAGAGATAGGGTGTAATGAGGTGGACTGGGTACAACTATATCTCAGGGTAGGGACCAGGTGTAATGAGGTGGACTGGGTACAACTATATCTCAGGGTAGGGACCAGGTGTAATGAGGTGGACTGGATAGAACTAGCCCAAGATAGGGATAAGGTGTAATGAGTGAGACCGGGTAGAACTGTCTCAAGATAGGGATAGGGTGTAATGATGTGGATTGGATATAATTAGCTCCAGAGGGTAGGGTGTGATGAAGTGGACTGGATATAGCTACCTCAAGATAGGGATGGGGTGTAATGAGGTGGACTGGATATAATTAGTTAAAGATAGGGATAGGTGGCGCACTTGTAAAAGTGCATCAATAGATTTTGAGTTTATAGCGACATAGTGTAAGTAAATGGTGATATGTAAAGGTAGCAAAAACCTTCACTCTTTTTGGTTCTCGAATGTTCTAAGCCCTAAGTACATTTAATCTAAAACTAGATTTCTTATGTTTCAAGCTTCACTTCACACTCTATTTAAATTGACCTTCACATACACAACTTTTAAATTTATTTATTTATTCATTCATTGCAGTTTCCAGCTTAGGTCAGTTTTTTATTCAAGCCATATATTTTCCAGTACCGGATGGTCAGGCGTGTCGTAACTTTGTGCCTTATAAATTATCTTAAGACTAATACAAGAAAAACTTCCAGAGACTACCGACTGATCTAAGACTACACGCACGCAAACACGCACCTTTTAATGAAATTTAATAATGACGGTATTGTCATACACCTTAGCTCAATCAGTAGCGTGTCTGCCTATTGAGTTGGTGTTTCAAAATAGATTCCCAGCATGGCCGTAAACTTACCATTGATGAAAATAGGGGGCTATCCTTTCACATTGATAAATTGACGGCTGGGGACTGAATGTTGTGCCTGTCCTAGTCTTAAGTTAGACTATAAGGTATATGAAGCTACGAGCCAGCCGGTAGTGGAAACCAAAAAAGGGCTTCAATAAAAAAAACTAAACCAGGCCAAAGACTGAAAACAGTACTGTACGTAAGAAAAAATGATAAATAATTTTCATTCTTTGTTTTTCAGTATCCTATCCGGGATTGGCCTCTACTCTTGAAATGCATTTTTGTTCTTGCATTTGTCATTACCCTGTTTTTCATGCACAATGTCCCCGAACTGAAACTGTCGATGGGCTGGGCTGCCTTTTTGGGGGCACTATTGCTACTTATCTTGGCTGATAATCCCAATATGGAAGGAATACTCGCTCGTGTGGAGTGGAGCACTTTGATCTTTTTCGCCTCACTATTTATACTGATGGAGGTAATGTATCATTCACTATATGGTTATTTCCTAAGAAACTCTCTTATCATGTGTGTTATATCTACAGGGAGTATATCCTTCAACATCCACTAGGAGTTCCTGGATCACCTAGAAACCTGAAACTTTTTCATACTCTTATTCCAAACCAGGCGTTTCCAACTTGAAAGTGCCCGAAGGTCACAATGATTGAATCTGCGAGACTTAAGTGCAAGTTGCGTCATAATTGTTTAAAGGGTGGAAGTAAATAGGACTCACGCGGATATACACGTGATTATTAAAATAGAGCGCAAATAAGTTTATTACTGAATGAACATTGGTTTCATTTTTCATGGATTTTTTCCCTTCCACGCAAGTCAAAGATTTCCGTTCATCGGCGAAATACAGGTTGGGGATGAAACAATTAGACAATTAGTAGCATGGAAAAACAATTTAATAGAAACGTAAATATTCACTAGATAAATAAAAGCAAACCACGTAATCCATTTTTCAACTTTTTTAAGATAACGTCACCAAGGTGAGCTCTAACTGATGTCAGGCAAACCTCTCAGCACGTTGTCCATCACTTTCCTCGGCATAGATCGTCTAATTGTTTCCGGCCCACTCTGCATATCAATTTTACTACAGTAAATTACATTTCCAAGGCTTACACACACTGAAAAAGTAGTTTAAAATTTCTTTAATAAAACATGAGTACGTCTTGGCAATATTCATTTTGTCATAACGATTTTAAATATGATTAAAAAAATTAAGATGGTGATAACATGAGTTTTATGAAATGCCTCCCCCCCACCCTTAACATTTTAAATGAGTCACCCTTTGAAATTTTGGAAGTAACCCCTTAAAATTGTCAATTTTAAATGTTTCTCTCATGATTAAACTTCTTTAACACGCTTGCTTTAATTGGATGCTATTGTGGAATTAAGTAACTGGGGTTTACAGTTTTATGTGAAAGTGTGGAATGCCAGGCCTCCACCGTGGTTCGGATACCATGTTAAACTGTAGGTCCTTCATTTCATCTCTCAATCATCCCTACCATTACACATTAGCGTAAGTGTGTGTAATCCAAACGGGTAATAAGACGAGTTGCTAATAATAATAATAATAATAAAAGTTTTATTTATCTTTACTAAAGAGGTGAATATTCAACAAAGAATCTGTTATAATGTTAAGAAACATTAGTACAGTAGAGTCTCAACTATCCTACCTTTGACTATCAGACATTCCATTTTATCCGATCAGACATACTATTATAATAAAAGTTGCATTCAATTGTTCTGTTATCTATTGTATTATTTACACTATAATGTAGATTAATTTCTAATAAACCTTTTCACACCTAGTCTGCACTAAGTTATAATAATTTGGGTTTGTTTAGTCTCGCTCCCTCCAACCCCTCTTAAAATTTTTTCCGACATTTCGGTCATCCGACTTCGTCAGTTCCGTTTAGGTAGGATAATCAAGACTATATGTATATCCTACTTATAAAAATCCATAAAGCTAAGTGTGTTTATTCTCAATGATACTATGCAATTTAATATTTATGAAACTTATCAGTTTAAAACCCGCACCGATGACCACATGGTTTAACATATAATTTTCGCATTGAACTTTATTAACATTGATGAGAGAAAGGAGTTTGAATCTGTCAGATGAAATGATTGTATTTTTGTTCCTAAAATTTTTACCTCTCAAACTCCACCAAAGTGCAGGTACATTTCCTCTAAATAAAACCTTCCCAATCCCTAAAACATTAGTGTAATTGTACATAATAGTATAACAGGCACTACTCTCGCAGTAGACTAGACTGCCAATGACTGGGAGATAAAGGTTCGAATCTTGGTCGAGAGTACTGTGGTTGGTTTTCCATAATGGTTTTACATTCGGATACATTTTCTATAATTATAAACTTCCTGGTATCTAAAACCATTAGCCTAATTAGTACATAGCCGTATAATCTGAACTAGTTAAATGCGGTGCTAAAAAGTATTAAATATGTCTTGATTTAAATTTATTGATGTTAAATAACCATATAAATTATAAAATTTTGTTTTCAGGCCTTATCTCAACTTGGTATGATAAACTGGATAGGTGCTCAAGCAGAGAACATAATTCTCCTCGTGGGAAAAGATTACCAACTGGCTATGGCTATTTTTATAATTTTATGGGTATCTGCTCTGGCGTCATCCTTTGTAGACAACATCCCTTTAACTACGATGATGGTGCGCATTATAATCTCTTTGTCACAGAATAAAAACTTGGATCTGCCATTACAGCCTCTGGTTTGGGCACTTGCTTTTGGTGCTTGTCTGGGTGGTAAGTTATAGAATCTGTGTTTTATTCCATTTGTTAATCTAGGGGGCAGAATGTGTAAGATTTGATGGGGAGATCTCCCCTGCCTTATCTCCTACACTACCTAACCAATATGTCTCAACTTGTTTAAAATATGCAGGAAAGTAAGTGGTTTAAAACTAAATATTTAAGTAATTAGATTATTAAGCTTATTATGATAATGAAGTATTTGTGTTAAAATTCATACATTTTCTATTATACTAAAACAGTTTCGGCCTTTAGACTATGTATCTATTTATCACTTTTATTTTGTTTGTGACGTTCGATTTTCTGTATTAAATTTACAAATTTGTTAATCAGAAATGTTTTTTTTCTTGGACGTCCTCTTTTAAACATTAAAATTTCATTTATTTTATACAATATATCAATTATTATTAAAAATATTATATATAAAATTATTAAATATGTACTTGAAAGGACCTTATACAAAAGCCCTGGATCCGCCATTGTTTTATTCTATATGTAAAACTGGGTCTAACTATTAATCATATAAATATAAAAACGTATAAATGCTTTTATAAAGATGAAATACCATTTGTGAGTTTAATTTTTCTAATAAATTGCCGGTTGTTGTGTTAAATAAATAATACAATAATATTATATTTTAATTATTTGCTAGACAACATTTATTTCTAATGGGTATGATGCTAGGTGCATATATAATTAGTTTTTTTAATTGAAGACCGGTCTTAAACGAATACATCTGAAACTCATATTGTAGATTATAGGGTGAATTTAAATAATTGATCTTAAGAGTGGATTGGTACATAAATACTAATTTCTAATAATTTTATGTTTATTTGGTAAGGAGTAGTAATAATTCATAAAATGGTTGAATCTTTGTTTTTATTCCCTTCTCCTTATTTTAAAAATAATTGTTCTTCTATGACGACGACATGTTTCGGTGAATTTTACACCATCTTGAAGTCTGAGGAAAACCAATGTTATTTCAAATTATTGTATAAAAATATTTTTAAAATTATGAATTTAAGAATCCAACATTGGAAATGGAAATAGTCGAGAGAAACTGTGATATACGAAATATTAAATAATCACTTAAATTATACCTTATAAGATTGTTAAAAAGATTCCAATTTTTCTTTATTCTGATTTAGTTTATAATTTAGTATTTTTTATTCCTAATTCTGATTCCTAAATTTTAACTTATATTTTTTATTTACAGTTTTTATTCCTAAATTCTAACCCACATTTTTTTATTTACAGTTTTTATTACTTAATTTTATCTTATATTTTTTTATTTAAAATTTTTATTCCTCAATTTTATCTTAAATTTTAACCTATATTTTTTTATTTCAATTCTGACTCTTGCATTTTAACTAGCATGTTTTAATTCACAACTCTTATTAGTGTATTTTAACCACCATTTTTAATTCCACTTAAATATTCCTAAATTTTAACATATTTTTTTAATTCCTAATCCAAAGTCCTTGACATTAACAATTTAAACCTTTTTTCCATGCAGCCATTCACTTTACAACCATGTTTAAAAAGAATATATACCATGACATAATGGGGGCTGTAATAATCCCAAAAGTGTAGATCATAAAAATAGTACTTCAAATATGGCATGTTTTATTTGAGCAATATTACAAGAAGACAAAGATAATACTTGTTTACTTTTTTTCGGTACTATAAGAAACTAGCGAAATGAAAAAATACCCAATTTCGAGTATTGCCGTTTCGTTTGGATCCAAGAAATTTAATTTACAACGATTTAAGATTTAATAATATAGTAATAATGATAATTGAGGTGTAAAAATTTGTGATACTAATCTGGGGAACATGAGAAAATGTAATTGATTTTATAGCAGTTTTTTTTAGCCTAAGTAAAAAAAATATTGCTCCAGTAAAAACCGTTAAATTTTCTTTACGTGGTGACAACAGTTGTTGAATATCCGTTAAAAGTGCCTTAGAATTTAATGAAAACTTTTTCTATTAATTTAAAATATTTGTCATCTAATCCCACTATGCAGATGAAAGATATTCAACAACTTTTGGTATAGTCATATGAAGAAAATTAAGCTCGGTTTGTACTGAAACAATATAATATTTTGCTATTTTGGCAAAAAAAAAAAAAATTGCTCTGAGATCATCGAAAACACTGGTATTTCTCGTATTTCCTACATCCCCATCTTAAGATCGATTCTAGATTATTTCGAAGGTATCAAAGGAACGAGTTAACACATAATTAACTTTATAAATATAGATTTCCAGTGCTATAATGATATTGGCAAATAATGACTTTATTTCTTAGAAGTATAAGAGGGATTAAAATATCTATTTGTTTATCAGACTATTGCATTGCAATTACTAGATACAAGCTACTAAAATGATTAATACGACCTATTATATTACTTATGAAATGTGGTGATTCAATACCTTTAACTAAATGAAGTGATGAGTAACTACAACAAACAAAATACTATTTTGTCTAAATTGATCATGAAATAATATATAAATGATTTGAGAAATATTTGATTTGTTTGAATTATAATTAAAAGTCGAAGGAAAATATGTATATAAAATTTGTATGAAAAATATTTTGTTTAAGCATTTCATTCTGTTAGCAATATTAATGTTTCAAACCAATTTTATGTAGCTCTTTTCACTTTCTTACTATCTTACAGGTAGAGAAAGTATTGTGATTGTCAAAATAGGTCGAATTAGAGATTTTAATGAATTTCGACGTTTCACGACCCCCTGAATCCTAAAAAGTAGTTTTTGAATTTCCTTGTCTGTACCTTGGACTAGAGCTTAAATTGTTTTACCGATCGGGCTAAAACTTAGTAACTAGGATTTTCATAAGGTTGCCCCGAGAGTATTTTGGAAATGGATATCCAACCCTAGAATTAGAGGCAGTTTACTGAAGGGCAAAAAGAGAAATCTTTTTTTCTCAAAACCTGCTATAACGATTTTGATTAAATTTAGTTTCCAAGCATTGATAAATATTATAAACAAAATGGCTACTCATTTTTTCGTCAAAATGACTTTAAGGGTTCCAGTATGATGCATAAATTCTCATTCACATCTCCAAAATTATTTGAGATTTGAAATTAGAAATTATTTATCATTGCAAATATGTAGGTCTATTTATAATACAAATATTTTGAGATTTATTATAAAACCAATAATTTTCAAGTTAAACCTAAACCAATAAATTTCAATCGATACGCAAATATATATATTTTTAATTTTTATAACATTAAAGGTCAAGTATTGCAACTGGCAAAAAAAATCTAACCCGATATGTTGATGGATGTTGACGTTTCATGACCCCCTGAATCCTAAAAAGTGTCTTCTGTCCAACCCTAAAATTAATAGTAGTTAATAAAGGGCAAAAAGAGATCCATTTTCTTGAAATCGGCTCTAAAAATTTTGATTAAAATTCGTATCTAGGTGTTGATTAAGATTATAAACATAATGGCTATTTTCATTTTCCTATGAAACTGAATTTTAGGGTACCTTACAGAAGCGTAGATTTCCGTATCTCTGCAACTATTTAAGATACTAAATAACTTATTATTGCAAGATTGTAAGACTATTAAAAATAAACAAATCAAATATATCATTATAAATCCAAAAGTTTTTTAGATATTGGCAAATATATTAATACAATTTTATGTACTTTAGTTGTACAGATATACTACTTAAATTTTAACGCAATAATTCTCTAATTCCAAAGAGTAAGTTTCTCAATTTTAATGTTCTTTTTTCCTTTAACCTATCAGGGGAAATATTTACACAGCAATGCTCTCTATTATTTTAGACTCAAAAGTCAATATTTACCTTTTTTATTTGTCTAAATTTAAAAATGAGGAATTTAATAAAAATGTGATAATCATAAGATGTGCAACCCCTAATAAAATGTCAAAAATTATAAATGAAAGTCGAAATTTTAATACGAAGTATTGACCCTTGTGGATCCAATAGCGATCGCTTTTTTTGGTACAAATATACCAGTGAGGACTTATTCTTTAAAAATAAAAAATCTGGGAGTTAAATGTTGAACGTAAGAATAAAGCAATATTTGCTCGGGTTTTCTAGTGATTATTTCGTTTCACATATAGCCTATTAAGAGTTTTGAGTAAATTTCTCTATTTTTAAACAATGGAGTGAGAAAGTCCGTATGGAGTTCCGTACCATTTATTTTATTTTAGTTTTAATTCACACATTTACTTTTTAAATCTTAATTTCTTAATTACCTCTATCAAGTTTATACGTATGTTTGGTTAGTTATTTTAGCCACTTATCACTTAATTTTTTAATTATATCAAATCACCGCATTTTGTTTGAAATAAATTAAATTTCCTCATTTTACAAGTTTTATTAGTTGTAATAATCATTTTACTGCCTAATGTTGAGCAAGTAACTGCCAATAAACAAATATATATTTTAATATTCCTTACAGTACTAAAATATTATCTCCTTATCAACATATTTTTTTAATCAATCTTATTTACTGTCAATAGGTAATGGTACCATATTGGGATCTTCTGCTAATCTGGTGTGCGCGGGTGTTGCAGAACAACATGGCTATAAAATCACCTTTACGCAGTATTTTAAGTATGTACTACAGTAATTATATGGTTTAAATTTGATATAAATTAAGGTATTTGGATATGTTAATACTTTAAGATATTTGAAAAGTTTGCAAACACAACATTGTATGTTCACGTGACATATGCACAGTTGTCACATTCTTGAGAAAAGTGTTTAGTGAGACTATTCCTAAAATCTCTTTAAGTGATTTGATTGCTCTTTTATCCATACATACAGTGTATTGCTTTCTCAAATGTATTTTATGTTTATTCCGACTAAATAAGGGGGTGGATTTACACAAAAATTAACTCTTAATATTTGTACGATACTGTGAATGAATATTTTTCATTTACTGTAAATGCGAGAGATTAATTAGGTTTTTTTTAATACGCATTACACCTTTATTGTGGTAATTGTATTGGAAGACATACTTTATTTCAATAAGAGTCCAATGCTTGTCTAGATTATTTGGTGTGAAGTCCCAGGGTAGTAACCTGTGCAGGTATACAGGACTAGCGTTTGTAAATATAGGTATATATTTAAAGGTTTGTCAGTAAGAGTTTAAAGAATAGAAGAGCATGTATGACTCGGTATATAGATATTGTTGAAGCGAAGGGAGTGTGCAGGGATAGGAAAGTGTTGAAAGTTAATGAAGCTAGATTAAGTACGCAATTTTAAAATAGTTTTTAAAAACATATGCACAGTTATTGCCTACCCCGTAAGGGAATGGTGTGAGGTATATATTTTTAGTCTCGTGTCTTACTACACGTTCGGGCTATACGTAAATGTATTAAAAGAGCTAGAAACAGCATTATAGCCCCCCGTCTTACTACCTGTTCGGGTTATACGCTCTATTACGGTTAATGTACTAGGAATGAGTAAGGTTAAATTAAGAGTAAGTGTGCCCTCATTTACATGTAGAGTGAAAATCAATTAAGAAAAAACCCTACCGGAATTTGAACTCCTCTTTCCCTCTCACAAACAAATAAAGCCCAATTAAAAAAATGACGCAGAAGACCATGTGGCTATCTGTGAGTTTGAGTATGAGTTCCGTTCCACAAACACACACATATTATTGAGCGTGAATACTATTCAAATTATATGAGAAAATTAAGGTAAAAAAAATTCTATCTTTAGATATGACTAATGTTAACGTTTTGTGTGAACACGAATCAAAAATAGTGGATTTTTTTCTGGCTGGCTGCCTGGCTAAGGATACAAAAAAGTTTAATAGATTTTGTTGAAACTTTATATTTATATATTATAGGGTGATACAATCCTTCTCATTTTTACCCTAGTCCTTCTATTAATGGTAGTATTTTATGAAGACATTTTTTTAATTCCAAATATTTTGAAAATTTCCTTAACGATCTTGTTTTAAATACGTATGAGATTTGTTTGACAAGAAAAATAAAACTGATTGGTTTTAGGGGAAAATTTTGTGGAAGGGTAGATTGATGAATGATTTTTCAAAACCTAGAAATATGATTAGAATGGTTTTAAGGATTTGTTTCCAAATTGGTATATTTAAAGTGTTTGACATAAGAAATAGCCCTTTCTACTTTGATTTGGGTAAAAATTTGATAAAGGGTATTTTGCTCGGGAGTGATATTTGAAAGTTTGAATTATTTTGGAAATGGCTATAACGATTTTATTTAAATTGTGTATCTTGGGAGGGTTTGACATGAACATGACAAATAAAGTTGTGAAATTGTATTTGTGGAAAATTTTTGTTATGAGCAGATAAATAATGAATGTTAATATTTTTTTAAATGTCTTGAGCGATTTTTTTTTTTTCAAAATTTGTATAGGGAAACTATTTTACATATGAATAATCAACTCTCGTGTCTTTATTCATATAAAATACATTAATTTGAGGGTGGTTTACTTATAACAAATTATAAAAAAAAATCTAATGTTTTGTAGACTAAGATTGGATTCAAAATGGAAATCCGTGAATAGTTTTTCTTGATAGGAATACGCTTTTATTTTTAGGAATAACAAATGATTTTAGAGTAGTTAACATTATTATTAGCACCGCGTCTTACTACCAATTTGGGTTATACGCACTTATGCTAATGTGTAATGGTAGGGTGATTGTGAGATTAAATGGAGGACTTACAGTTTAAAGCTAGTCGCCCACTAGTGCGGAACATTCTGTGCCCCTTCCACCGGAGGTACGCCCATGTAATGACCGCGTGGGACCACCACGTCGTGTGGAACATTCACCAAACTGTCGTGGTATTTGGGTTGAGATAGATTATATAGGTTGGAATATTTTTAAAACTAATATCTCCTCTTCGTCATTCATTCTGAGAATCTAATAAACTCTTAATAGGTTTTACAAGAAGTTGTATAGAGTACTTTAAGCTCGGCTTAAATAGTCGAATTTTTGCATATAAGGGTTTTGTTAAGGTAAGTTTTTTGAAGTTGATGGAATTGATTTGGTCACCATATTATAGTAAATGTTTACCTTTTGTTTATTACTTTCATAATATATTTTTAATTAAATCTACTATGAAAAACACAATGAAAAGATGCTTTTTGAATTCTGTTAGCTATATACAATTTTAACTCAATTTAGTGTGCATTTTACTTATCAAAATCAACAGTAAGAATAACATGCTTTTGTGGTCGTGTGGTCTAACGCACAAATCTCGTGTTGGGTGTTGAACTAGATTGCCAAAGACGGGGTGATGGGGGTTCGATTCAGGTCGGGTAAACTGAGGGTGGTTTTACCTAAATGGCCCTTTTTATTCGCAAATAATTGTAGATTTCTTCTAAATTAAGCCTACATAATCCCTAATACATATGTGTAATTAGTGCATAGGCGTATAACCTGAACGGGTAGTAAGACGCGCTGCTAAAAAAATAATACGAATAGAATACAAAACGCTCACAACCCCCAACATCATGTGGTGAAGTTGTAGACACGCCGGCACTAAGACAACGCACCCAAATGGTGTCTGAATGACACGAGAGCGTATTCCTCCCACGGTTCCTTTCACAACCCCTGCCCACTGAGGCGCGCTGCGACGCGCCGAAAGGAAATAATTATTCTCTAAAAAACCTCTAGTGTTCCGGCACGGAAATTCCACAAGGCGGCAGCGTTGTTCTGTGCGTTTGATTTCCTAAGAAGCAGACAACGGAAATGTCTTCTTCTTGGCAGCGCGGTTCCGTGTGGCGCGTCTTAGTGGGCTATAACCTTAACGTTACGCTAAGGAAGGGTTTGATAATCAAATATAGTAGTTAATAAATAGTAATTTGTATTTGAAAAATTGAATTTTATTATATATATTTAAACGATTTGGTTTAAAATGTAAATATAAATAGTGATGTGATTTACAATAAATGTGTTTGTTTTTAAAAGTAAAACTTATGTAAGGATCTTTAACCCAAAACCTATTTTTGAAAATTTTCTTCAGAGCCATAATGCACTTGAGAAAAAGTATGTGCGATTGTGTACTACCATTTATTGTGGGTGGAATAAAATTTTAGTGAAACTCACCTAATTTGCATTTTATAACATAAATTCCGTTCTATGATAAATAAGCTCTTATGTAAATTACATCCCGTATTAATTATAGAAAAATCTCTGCTTACCTCATTTGCATTGAGAGAACTAATAAAACTTTATTACTCTTTAAGTACTGTAATAATGTCGAGCTTCTTCAGAAACGATATAACTTTATAAGAATACACATTATATATACATCTCATTTAGTATTCCTGCATTAAGGTCCAATAATATTTTCCACAAAATCCGATGACAATGCAGTTGTGACACACCTATGAACTCAATTTACACTATAATATGCAAGCTTACCAGAATTAATAAAACTTGCTCTTTCTTACAGTCTTCTTTAAAGGAAAATCAGGTATGGAAAACCAAGATTATATTATCTACTTAGAAACGGTAGCTATATGCCATCTTTGCATCTTGTCTATTTTATTTGAATTATTCAAATTTATGGCTATTTATATAAAGATACAAGTGAATATAATACTAATTAATCATTCATTTCTCTTGTTGACACAGCCACAAATAAAAAAACCTTGTTAAATTATTTTTTTTAAATTGGTTACGATAAAAACCAACTATAAAGTAATCCTTAAATAAGTATTATTATAAGCGTTTAACACTTTTGATAGATAATATAGTATTGTTATTGTTATTAGCACCGCGTCTTACTACCCGTTCGGGTTATACGCACAATATAGTATTATTACGGAAATAAATATTTTCACTGATATTAACATTATTGACTTTAAGCCAATGTTAGTTAATGACGTCAGTTAGCAGTCCTGTGCTGGATGGACCATAATTTTTAATACGAGTAATTTGTTTTACAGCTTCTGAATGATAAGCTATAAACCAGGAGTGCCTATGTTAGTTTATCTGCGATATATTTTAATAAATCCAATACATTGGAGAACATTGCTGCTACTTTATTCAGATATATTTTTACTTAAAACGAACAAATATCATGAAGGAATAACCATTTTTCAAAAGATTATTTTGTATAACACCCCTAATTCATATTATAGTCTGGTACACAGCAAATTTGGTGAAGACAGTTGTGCTATGCAAATTTTTTATCTCTTTACAAATTATTGGATTACTAAGGCCGGTCTTATGACTGCCGGATAAATATTGCTATTGGGAAGTTAAAGTTATCTACCGGATAAAATTTATCAGCCACTTTAATGTTTTATGTGTCTTAGAAACTGAATTTATCTGCCAGATAGCTATCTGTAGGACCAATATATTTTTATTCAGAACACGCAAGGTTGATACTGTTTTAACTGGTGCGCGTATGCATATACGTCCTGCTGATAGCGCTACAACCTAGCAAGTGGTGACAGCGCTCAACATTAGTTAACTAGTGGCGGCTAAACGAGTGCGAGGAAACAGATGGCGTCACGTGGGCGCAGAATCTAAGTTGTCTTGCAAGTACTAATTTCGGTGTCTGCCAAAATGTGGTCAATAGTTGGGTACAACGTTTACAAAATTTCACATTTTGATAATTTGCTCTTATATAAATATAGCTCTTCAAATATCTTGTCAGTTTATATAAAAGTGTGAATTAAATGTTCCAACTTTATATAGTAAGAGCCCGGGCCTGTGTTTACTAAACACGTGAACCAAGATTTTAACCTAAAAACAGATTCTGATAGTCGAAATCTCATTAAAAATGATGTCACTATGGCAACAACCATTTTAACTTCCAGATAAAAGATATCAGGTACTTAAACCTTCCAATAAATTTTTTTTATCTGGTAGATAAATTTTATCTGGCAGTCAGTCATAAGACGCACTTTTAACATGTCCACTAGATAGAAACATTTATCTACCATATTAATATTTATCCGGTGTTTGTTATTTGTACTCTTTTCTTTCTTCTTTGTGTTTGATAAAGGCAACAATGCCGAAATGTTGCTATATTTGTGTTAAAATGTTTGTGACTACTTCTACTATAGAAGACAGAAGAAGAAAGGAAGATGTCGTCACCATTGTACATTGAATTCTTCCCACATTTTTCCTCTTTTTCCTAGGTGGGCTTTTCTCATCAAATTTACTCTTGGTAGTTTATTTTTCCTTTTTCTTTAGTTTTGTTAATTTCCTTTATTATAAAATTACTTAGCCATTGGGCCACCTCATTTTTAAATACAATTTATAAACATCGATACATTATCTTAGAAGGAGTGTTGAAAATATCAACATAATTTCACCCGTTCTCGAGAAAACTGATATTGCCAAACGTATGATTTTTCCGTAAGACCTGTCTGGTAGCTAGCGCCTCTACGGTTTCCGTGATCCATAATTATATTCTTGTTGTCGTGGAAGGAAACATTGCCTGTTTGTGAAGCCGTCTCTCACCCACTATCTCACAAAGTAGGTTTTATACTTGCAATTGACAGGACCAAGGGCCTTAAGTTAATAATTATATCAAACTTGGCAAGTTTACACTAACTTCTTAATACGAATTTCTTTTGTAATACATCTTTATGGAATAATAAAAAAATCACCATCTCCTATCTTAAATTATATCACGAGGCAAGTTAAAAATAACTTCTATAAAATGTATATTATTAACATTCTGTGGTTTAATCATATTTGTGTGTTCCAGGATTGGGTGTCCTGTTATGTTGGTTAGCATGGTGGTTGCAACCATCTACTTGCTTGTGGCTCACGTTGCCTTCAGCTGGCATTAAATCCACCCAACATTTTCTTTGCCTTTGCATCACAGGTAAGCATTAGTGGCTATAGAATGATAACTTATTCTGTTTTCTTTAATAAATTCAACATTTCACTCAGAATAAATTACTATACATCTACGCAGTCAGGACCGGATTTATAGCTGTGGAGGCCCCGTGGCTGTAAAAAAAATTGGAGCCTGACGTTAGACAAATTGTTTTCGCCAATATTTAAATGATTCATTTAAAAATGAGGTGATGAACGCTCACTCTTAAAGCTACTATTTAAATGAGTAAATATTGCAATTACATTAAATTAAATTTATTTAATACACAACAAAAAATTAAACCATATATTTCATTTGTTTTTAGTTAATTAAATATAAAATCGTTTAAAAACTTAGAAAATGTTTTTTATTTTATTCATAAATATTCTTAAATTTGTTTGCCAAATTTATGGAAGCCCTGGGACGTTAGCCCCTGTGGCTCCCTCCCCATTATTGTTCAAATATAATATAAGTATTATAGAGGTTAACACTAGCTTTTTATAACTGGTTTTGTATTTTAATTTTTCTTTTAAAATCATTGAGTGATGAAGTCAAATTATTTGGACGACGCTCATGGTTAAGTTGTTCAACGATTTTAAATGTTGATTCCATAAAGTTTGTAGGAAAGCGTTCCCTTATCAATTCCATTAGGTTCAAATAAATGCTAAAAAATGTCAATAGTTATTTAAAGAGGAGTAAGGTGACTAATTTTTTTCTTTAGTACCATGTCTTACTACCCGTTCGGGTTATAAGCTTGCTTGTGTACCAATTACGCTAAGGGTTTTAGGGATTAGGAAGGTCATATTTAGTGTGTGTGTACCCATATTTGCGTGGAGGGATATTGGAAAACAGTTTAGGAAAAATCACCCTTAGTACACCCGCACGAGATTCGAACCTCTGTCTTCATGTCATCGGAAGTCTAGTCTACTGCGAAAGTAACGCTCTAGACCACGTGGCCACAGAAGCGGGTTAACTAAATAATAACCACTGTGAAAGGTTTCATGCACTAATTGAAATATTCTTTTTATAACGCTTATCGGAACATATAAGAAAGCTAAGAGTTCTCTCTAAATCGATTTTTTATAGCACTACATCTTTTCTGTTCAAGTTATATGCATATTTACTAATTACGTTAATGAGCTAAGGATGAGTAAGGTTGAATTTATATGGAGTGAACCCACATTGAAGGGAGAGTGGAAAACCATTTTGGAAAAATCACACCCATCACACCCAACACACCCGACCGGCTTAGAACCCTGATCTCCCGGTCATCAGCAGTTTAATGTTACACAAATGACGCCTTAGACCGTATGACCACCAAAGCAGATTAAATCTATGTTAATATTCTCAAAGCAAATGAGTGTTTCAAATTAAACCTATAAATGTGTACTTGATTAGATGTTAACGAGAAATTACATAGTTAATGAATGTATCCTTCTTTGAATATGAAATGCGTTTTATTGGTTTATCTCTCCCACTTGAATAAGTCAATATATGGATCTCCCAAATAGGCTGTAGGACGTGGCACATAAATAATAATCATTACATTTGAAACATCTATCATTATTAGTTTCATCAACAAATAACACCTGTCGTGGGTTTATTTTTACACACTAACGTCAATAAGCCATTAGGTGCTACTACCAATATCATATGAATTATTTTCTAAGTTATACTATGCTTATCTCTTCTTAAAACTAATATTTATGTTTAAAACTTGAGTTTTCCATTGAAAAAACAAAAGTATAAGTTTCATAGAAAGATAGTTAAGATTAATGTTAAATTTAGTAAACTATATATTCAATTACTGAAATTTCTTCTTTAATAATAGAAAGGTATAACGAGAATTATTTCTAGTTGGAAGGGACAGATCACCATGTTTTCTAGGATTTTTACTAGCTATGTAGACTAAGTTGACAATTTTTTTTCTCTTTCAGATCTTCAAATGGGATTCTTACAATCCTTCCAAAGAGCAACATATATATTACTTTATTGATATATTTTACTTAGGCAAGATGTGTTTTTATAAAAATCAATTTATCTAGTGTTGTAGTTATGCCCTACTGTTAAAAAGAACAGTATATGTTGAATACTTAAATCAAATTTATTTTATAATATATGTATAAGTATATCTATAAATTATTTTAAACATGTGAAGAATGAAGGTAAACAATGCTTAAGATAAGTGCCTCTAAAACGTAATAGGATCCTCTTCCATTTTTAAAACTTATAAGAGGGAACATTATGGACAGAACAATTGTTAAAATTAGACTTTTCAGCCTTTTTAATAAGCTAGATAATGCAGTCCAATACATAGCTGAACAAATATATTTCGTGATGGTAAAGAAAATAGTGAAAATCCTTATACAGCTTCAGAGATATCACTTGAATAACTGTATTGCCACAACTTGCAGAACAGGCAGCTTTAAATAGACGTCAAACAAGGAGTTGTGTATTGTTAAAGTGAACAGTTGGTTATCAATTGTCATAGCGAGTTTCAATGTGATTTCTGCTCTAAAAATATAACTTAACACTGATGTGTATCCAAGGTAGAATTTTAGTAAGTCATTATGGTGGATGGATACAAAAGATTGATAAAAATAATAATGCAAATTTCATATTCTTAATATGAATGCGGGTATTGAATAAAATTCCTGATTTTATTGATTTGTAAAACGTTCTTTGTAAATACAGCGCACCATGTGTTTTAAGAATATATAATTGGTATGCTCTGTTTTTAAAATTTTATTGTGCACTTAACATGGGATTGCAAGGAACGCTATAAAAGAAGTGTTTTCGCAGTTTTTATCACGAAACTTGTTTTGCCAAAAATAAATCAGATATTGCTTCATTACAAATATGGTTTAGTATTATTCACATAGTGTCCTCAACGAATATTCAATGTTTGTCATAACCATAATGTCGTAAGGCGAGCAACTTTTTAAATGAAGATAAAAAGTTGTAATTAAATCAGACATCCTTGACAAATATTCAATAACTTTTAAGGTCACAATGTAAATAAATTTACTTTGCCTGTACTTGAGCAATATTTTATTTATTTGATAAGAAAAAAAATCCCCTGCATTCCCACCTTATGTGCAACATATAATTTAGCCCAATAACAATACGCGTTATTGATTTAACTCTGATATAAAATATTAGATGCTACGTTTAATTTCACAATTATTTTACTTAAAAATGGTAGAAGCTTTGAAAACATAATTTATTGTGAACTTTGAAAACATAATTTATTGTGACGAGAATAGCCCGAGTTATTAAAAACAAGAACTTGTCTATTTTCCCATAAATTAATTGGCGCCTGTCATTTTCTTGGTTTGTGGCAATACACTACTATCAACGATCACCCGCTTTGGTTTTTAGAGCTTTGTCTATAAAAGTCGCAACGTCTCGAAAGAAATTGAGCTAAGGGCAGTATTTTTATCTCTTTTAGTAGCAAGTATTTTGGTGGAAAAAGATATATAATTACTCCAGTAGATATAGTTTAATTATTTTCACATATTCTCAAAAGTGGATTATATTTAGTCATGGAATTTGATAACTTTTCTCTTTATTTAAAATGTTTCTCATAAAGTCATATGCTCATGTTAAATATTTGTGTACAAATTAAAACTGTTTCTACTAGAGCATTATTTTATTTATTTAAAAAAAAAATTTAAAAAAAAAAATTTTTTTATGAATACTTCCAGGCAACTGACCTTTTCTCGCGTCCGCGATCACCCACGGTTTCATGTTACCAAAGAATAGGTTTATTAAGGAATTTATTTCAATTGTCTAAAAGAAGTTTAAAACTAAATATTAGAATTAAAATAATGTTGTCCATATTACTATATTTTTTCCCTTTTTATTGGTTGAATTTTTGATTTGATTTTAAATATAATAAATATTAGACGTTCTATTTATATGAGTAAAATAATTATTTTATAACCAATCATATCTAAATATAAACATGATTAGTAAATTGTTATGTATATGTAAACAGATTTTCTGAACACACACCTAATAATATTAGAATTTGAAAATATAATTAAAATAAACTTGAAATTATATTGAAGAAATTGTTTGTAAATCTAAGATTACATGGTATTTAAAGTATTCCATGTTTAATGCTATGACTTAATCTTAAAGTTTACTAGGAAAGTGTTAAGTAATAGAGGTTTAACATGATTTTAAAATTTATTATTATTGTTTGAAACATTTTATTTGTGTTATATTATTATTTACTATCTACTAATGAAAACTATTTTTTCAAAAGATTTTAATATTGTAATTTTATTCATGTGTGCCAAATATAATTTATTAAGTCAATTTTATTCAAATGTGCCAAAAATGATTTATTTAGTCAATTTTATTCAAATGTGCCAAATCTAATTTATTTAGCCAATTTTATAGGACTATTGAAAATTCATTAGTATGAAATATTGTAGCGTTATTTTCTTCAAAATAAGTTTTGTTTAACATTTTCTTGGTCTTATAAAGTTAATATATTGTAATTTTAAAAAATTATATTCTTAATTATATAATAAAGTGTTATTAAAAATGTATTATGAATAAAATATGTATTATAGTTTTATTTAAAGTGTTTTATTAAGTTTGTGAAAAACAGTATAAAATAATAATAGTTGAATTAACACCACTGCCAATACATTTATTAGGAGACCATTGTATTATAAAATTCTTTTTTAAAATAATCCAACATTAATATATTTTTGATGTCAAAATTAAACTAATCATTCCGGTTAGTATTTGAATCAATGTCTCTAAAACAAAATAATTGAATTTATTATAAACAAAGTGGTACAAAGTAATGTAAATTATAGAGCCAATGGTGAATAATTATTGTAGTTTGTGATATCCTACTAATGTTTTCCCCTAAGCTTAAAACTAGTAATACATTATCGTTAAATATTAATTTATCCATATTAATTTCTAACAATCTTAAAAATATTGAACTAATCCACACAACAAAACTTTTGACAGTTGGTAACGTGTAGCCCTAATTACTTTCACCATAGAATGAAGCTATTTTCGAAACACCGTTATTTTGGTTGCGTTTGTAAGGTTTTTATGAGTGGACTCCAAACTATTATCTCTTGTGTATTGCTATAGCAATTATTTACTAGATCTACAGTGATAGAAAGAAATAATATTATGTAATAATTATTTCCCACAGCTTCACTCACGTTAGTGTCTGTTTTAAAAAATATCCATTAAAATGTTTTTAATCCGTGATTTTAATTTCTGCACAGAGAAGAAATCACGCAACGTATTAGGCAGAGTTTACCATAATGAAAACTTAGGAGTTGATAAAATATGTATCGTCAGAATAAAAAAAATCAATATAGTATAATTATTTTAAGATAAAACACAAAGAATAGTTGCATTAATTTAAGTAAAAATTTTTTTTTTTTAAATCTTTTAAAGTTTTTTAAGCGCATGGTACTATTAACAGTAAGGCACATAAATATAGATGTGAAAAAGTATCGATATTTTCCTTTGGATACTATTTTTTTTACTTAACTTTTTTTCTGATACTTTTATCGATATTAGTACTCACGCTCTAGTATTGGATCGTTATGGAAAGAAACCACTTTTATGTTATCTTCACTCTTACTGGGATTCAATGCTTATTATGCTGAAAGAAGGGTACAAAATTGACTAATATTTAGCTATAAAATCTTTCTATCAGCCACATTTTCATTGACGTTTGATAGCTGGTATGGTAAAACCTTTTATAATATCCATCATACAATACTAATAGACCTATCATCATACCTTCAAAGTTCAAACACACAACATAGAAGCGATAGACCTAAATATAATATAATATGGTTAAATCGTTATAATTTTCATTGTTTAAATAAATATGAAAATACTATTAATATTATTATGCAAAAGTTGAATTATAACTTGATAAAAAAACTGTTTTCAAATTACAATTTCGATACCGATACTTAATGTTATCGATACTTTTTCTTTCGAAAATAGTAAGTATCGATATTTTTCTTCCGATACCATATTACTAGACACGAGATTTAATTTGATCGCTTATACATTGACATCTCGCGGCTCTGGTAGAACAGAACGTTGCCCAGGTTACACCTATGGAGGTTGTCTACACAAATCTGTAATGAGGTGATGTGATGGTGAATATGGAGTTTTGAGCCAGTGGTAGTCTTAAACCTAACTATCCCAACCCTGATGACTGTTGGAATGATTCCTCCCAAGAGAAAAATACCCAAGGTACCAGCTGGGAATACAGCTCGGCACCCTTAGGTTTGTAGCCAGGTGCAATAATAACCACTACACGACGGGGCCGGATAAACATCGCTGTAAACCATATTTGTGGTTTTATCATTATGAGAGGGCAGTTAAGATCCGCTTCCAGAACTATCATGGCAACACACTACATGTAGTTGTCCATGGACGAAACATTTTCCGTGGACATCGTGGGCCACTTTAGGAGTCTGTCCTTGCACTGTGATGGTGGCCATTGCATAGATTATTATTATTATGTAGCACCGCGTCTTACTACCCGTTCGGGTTATACGCTTTAAGTACCAATTACGCTAATGGATTAGGAATTTGGAAGGTTGAATTGGAGGAAATGAACCCGCATTTTCGTGGAGGGAGAGTGGAAAACCATTTAGGAAAAACCACCCCCAGTTCACCCGACCGAGATTCGAACCTCAATCTCCCCGTCCTCAGCAGTCAAGCTCAAAACGACTAGCGCTTTAGCCAACTACGCCACCGAGGCGGGTGCCATTGCATAGAAAACCTTCATAGGAAATTCCATGCATTTAAACTTTAAGGGCAGGTTTGATTGAATTATGGGTATTCTCTGTATAAAGACCCATTTCTCCTGTATTGCAACAACTAATGTGGAACACCAATCTTAAGTGTGCTTGAAAATGTAAATGTGGTAGGCACGTAAATTAGATAGACAAATAATAGTTACAAATTCAAAATGAGTGTGAGAACCGAAAAGGGTTAACGGAGAATGGTTTGAAATCATTCCAAAATTATTAGAAATGAATCTCAAAAAGGGTTCCAGGAAATGGGTTAAATGTGCGGGTGGAAGCCTTAAAAATTCCTAAATTAATAGAAAAAAATGTTCTTGAGACCATTTTTAATTTTTACAAGCAAATGAAAAACCTGAAAATAAATAAGCACAGAAAATCAAAGTTGATTTTAAAAGGGCTTCATCAATGTTGCGATTAGATGGGCACTATCTTATACCTTAACATTTAGCTATCTAGGAGCGACATAATAATTAGAATTAACAATTTCAGGTGACATGACTGAGGCATGATGCTGTTTATCTAACCATCTTATTTAATTTACACTCTTTGATTAGACAAAGCTAGTTTTTCAAAAATGTTTCTGTACCAATATATTACTTCATTTTACTTATATCTTATGATATTGTTTAGTCAAATATAGCGTTGTCAATTGTTTGCGTTCGTTTGCACTATTAGTTGAGTGTCTGGGTAAGATTTTGTTTAAGAGATATAATTTATTTTAATGTTTTGATTTCCATGATTGGTTTGGGTTTTCCTTAGTTCGCTCGATTGTACAAGGAGGATTTGTATACATAAATAGTACGGTTCACCGTAAAGACTTTCTCTTGGTTTTCTCTCAAAGTAGACAATCAAAGTAGACAATCATTTACTAAGAACTCGTAAGATTTCTGAAAAGGAATAAAAGATTTATACATTGATGTAGAAAGACTACGCCAAAGATTATAAATGAAATAATATATACTGTTACTTACTTTATGGCATTAGAAACTAGGAACACTGTTCCAGAAAAATTTAGAAAGGTGAAAAACATCTTTGTCTACCTAAGAGAATAAGAATCAAATTCATTTTCAAAGACCTGAAGTTACCCTTAATTTTAGGGTTGGATATCTAATTCCAAAAACTACTCGGGTGAACCTTATGAAAACTCCAGATACCAAGTTTTAGCCCAATCTGTAAAATATTTTTGGCTCTAGCCCGGGGTACAGACGGACAGACAGACAGACAGACAGACAGACACGACACTCAGAAAATCTTTATGTCTCAGGGGTTTATGAAACGTCAACATTTATCATAATCTCAAGTTTGATTATTTTGATGATCACAATACTTTCTCTCCGAGGTGTTGAGAGAAAGTAAATAGTTGTAAGATAGATACTGAACGTCCTAGTTTTATATAATTTTTAAATGGCTTGCCAGTGCTAACAATGGGTAAAACTGCTAAATTTATTGTATCAGATTTTATTCTAAATTACTCTTTCTATACATAATATGAGTGTGTAGGAAACCATTTAGTGATAGGTATTTTATGTAATTGGTAGCTAATGTTGATGACTATATTTCTAGGTTTTTATACATAGCAGTTTGTCAGAATAAAGGATCGATAACTGAAACTTGCAAATTAGAGACGTCTTGAATTCGCAGAGGACGGAAACAAGCGCCTTAGGTTTCGAACGGACCTGATGGAGATTATGGATTATTGAATGATGAGTTCCCCATATTAATGGCTGATGAATAATTATTAAAAAATGCATGCAATTGCTTTTAAATTAACTTACTATCAGAAATGATGACCGTTTGAAACTAGAAAGAAATACAGCTGAGTAAAAAAGTTGTTCTTTACGGAAGGAAGACTCTAAAGAGATTGACAATCTTAAACTTTGGGTAAATATGTAATTTGAAAAAATCTACCTCAAGAAAGAACGCAATACTCTCCATCTTGTATGTCACGGTGTGTACAAGAGTTACGCAATACGATATCGACACAGAACCATTTGCCAAAGCCATGCTGAAACGAGACATGAACATTGATGTGACTGAGTGTGGTATTTTTTTTATTGATAATGATTAACCTTTTCTCGCAGCTAGTCCAGGTATATTAAGTGTTAGTACCTTATTTTATATAAGTATTTTTTGTGAGGTATCAAAGAGTATTCCTCACATCCTACTAATATTATGCAATAATTTATTTTGGATGAACCTACATCTGACGATGGAATAGTGGGAAATAAATGTCCCATGACTAAAGTTGATTCGGAAAGTCTCTTGGTAGCTGCAGCTTCAGGAAAGGTATGTAATACAAATAAAAAAGTAGAATTATTATTTATATTTAGCTGATCGATTTATTTTAATAATGAGACTTTGATTTGTATTTGTAGCCTATCATTTGTTTTTGTTTTTTAGATTGGGTTCTGTGAGTTGAAGGAAGAAAAGCTGATCCTGAAGAAAAACAACTATTTTCAATATCATGGTCAGCAACACATTACAAAGAGCAGATTTTGTTACTTTGTTGTCTACGCCAAAAAATAGTGCTGTGTAGAGAAAATTGAGTTTGATGATGAATGTTGTCAGCAAAAAAATTTTGAGAAATTTGTTGGGCAACACATTGTTCGAAGATTCGGTCTTAGGGTAAAGTTCTCGCCTCAATGTGCATGGGTTCAAACCCAGCCGAGGTCGATGGACTTCTCTGGGTTATAAAAATCCGTAGCACAACTTATTTCGGAGGGGAAGTAAGGCCGTGAATCCCATGTCGATTGTAGCATGTAAAATATCCATGGAAGGTTTGTGAAAACACCTTACAGCCAAAATTGGTCTGCTCTTTCTTTCGCGCTATTTAATAGATATTCAGTGCTAAAGGCAACGGGAAAACCACATTTTCCTAACGTTCCTAAAAATTGTGTTTTCTACCACAACTAGTACGGGCAGAACTAACCAACCGAAGGGGCTGAGTGATTTTATAGCTCCGGCTGGATTGGAAACGCATCAAACCAACCTTCGGGTTGACGACTTAATGAAAATTAAAAATATATATTGTTCTGCTTCGGAATAAATAATATTTGGTAACTATACGATTTTATATTTTTATACTAATTAAATATTAACATAAAAAGTCCTAGTTACTGTAACTTTTTTTATAAATATAACTTTCTTTAAAATATTTAGTATATCTACTTATTTCTCTTCTTTTATTTAGTTTTGAAAAGGAAGGCCTATTGCTTAAAATTGTCACTCCAAATATCTTGGAAACGCACTCATGTCACTAATGAAATGCTTTGAAGTAATTTCTTTTCCGAAAAGTCAAAACTTCAAAGCCTAATCCATATAATGTTTTAAAGCTCTTTTGTAGTGGTTGTATTCTGAGCACAGGACCTATCGCCCTCCCTCCACAAATCTCACTCGGTAAATTAAAAAAAAAGACCAACAATTGCATTAAGAGAAATAAGTTGTTGTAACAAAAATATTATTGTATATTAATAAAACATATATGTATGATAAATTTAAAGATATATATTTGAATACTCTATTGGTTCAGTATTAACTCAATAGCTAATGTATTATTGTATGGACTCAAAGGATTATATTTTTCATAAAAAAAAATATCCTAGTGTTTTTCTTGATTAAATGAATGCTTTTCTCTATGAATAAAACATACTACTTATTTACGGGGACCTGTTATTATGTAACTTTGATATAGGCCTTGATTCTTTTTAATACAAAAATGTAAAAAAGATATTAACTATAAAAATTAATGTAATTGGCAATGCACTAGCTAATCATATATAAATGCAAATCTTGTTTGTAATCGTTTTGAATAAAAACATGTTATCTAATCACTACTACTACTACTACTACTACTACTACTACACACACACACACACACACACACACACACACACACACACACACATACTTACTCGACGCTGGATCTTAGAATCAAAAGATTGACCAATAACACTACTGTAGCCATTGGACAAGCTTTTTTTGGAAGTGCATTGCATTGTTTACATTTTTAGCCAGTACCATATGGTAGCCCATTTTTAATTGAGACTAAATAAACAAAGGAAAGAGGAAAGTCTATTTGCATCTGGCGAACTATTTCGGTTTATTATTATTATTATTATTATTATTAGCACCGCGTCTTACTACCCATTCGGGTTATACGCACTTATGCTTATGTGTAATGGTAGGGTGATTGTGAGACGAAATGGAGGACCTACAGTTTAACGTGGAATCCGAACCACGGTGGAGGCCTGGGATTCCGCACATTCTTCGGTTTATTAAAATAAATCAAATCATTGTTCAGTCAAAAATGTCTTTTGACTAATTCTGATTATACATTTATTTTTATTTTTAGTGTATTCATGATAAATAATGAATATCATTTATTATATATACATATTCAAATAACTTGTGTATATAGATTTATATATATTTATTCGAAAGTTGGAGTTCAGCATGTAGATAAATGTTTCTGTAACAATATATATTATTACATTTACATTCCACTTATCCATAGTTCAGGCATAGACAAATATTGTTTTTTGTATGTGATTCATACTTTCAATTTGTTTCCATACACCTTGGCTGAGTGCTGTTTGAGTATAATAATTAGTATTTAATGTATTGTAGTTTATGGACTGCTATAATTTGTTTTGGAATGACAAAGATAGTTTGGTATTTTACAAGGAAGCATTGTAAGACAGCTGGAAAGCTCAGGTTGAACGTCATAATTCGATAGTTTCCGTGCAGTTTACCAATATTAAGAATTGGTAAAATCATGATAATTCTATATGGTGAGAACAAAGAAAACACGCAAATTAATTGTTACTACTAGAAAATTGTACTGTACATGCCTTATATTTGAATTTTGACTCGTTGTGGACACGTGTCAAGCTCATTTAGTTTGATTTTCTGGTGCTGGGTAGGTTGGGATCCGAATATCAGTATGATGGTGTTTTTTTCCTAAATGGTTTCCTACTCTTCTTCCCTACTCTTCTTCCACGCAAATGCGGGAAAATTTCCAGAAGAATTATACCTTAGTCTTCCCTAATCCTGAACTAGTAAAACGCAGTGGATTTTTACTTTATTAAAAATAAAAACAGTGTTGTGATCAAATAATCATGAATATTTTCGTCTTCTAGATTATGCTGAATCTATGTTTTATGGGATTAAAAAACAAAAAAAAGTGGATTTTACAATTCTCTGTCTGTCTATCCACCCTATCTGAGATGGTTTGATAGATTTTATTAGATTTTTTATTGTCTTTAGCTCCCAAATTAAGGATGGCTTACAGATTACTAATTTTTAAAAATTTAAATATTTAAAAAATTGGATCCAACGATTGTGTTTAAAAAGAATATCGGGATTGTTTGAAACGACAAATAACACTGCAATCTTTTAAAAATGGCACGCATGATTTGATTTGAAATGAAAATCAGAGTAGATTTTTGCGTGATAAGTAATTCAATTTTCTTTTTTTTTTAAATGCGTATTTTATTACACTTCCTAACAACCTTGCACTTTCAGGACTGGTTTCAGACCATTGGTGTGAAAAATGGATTTTTGCAATTTATCAAGGCTACCAAAGACTTTATAGTGACTCCTGTCACAAGTACTGCTTGTCAATGAGCTGTTTATAAACTGATTCAGGCCAAGAATGCACTATAACTATTCTGGGCCACCTGGATAAGTTGATGCTTCGATATATTTAACAATTTGTTGATCTAGTGATTGAAAAATTGAAAAGCTTCACGTAAAAAGGTGTAATAAGTGCAAAAAGGGTAAAAATGTTAATCTTATCAAAAAGGATGAAAAGAGCAAATAAAATGTTAAAGTATAAAAAGGAATAAAAGAATTAAAAGGGATATAAAATAAAAAGGTAAAATTATAAAATTCTAATATTTCTGATAGGATCTACTTTTTACTCTTTTAACTCTTCCCGTCCCTTTTGCACTTTTTATAACTTTTTTAACTTTTCTACCCAAAATAAAACCTTCGTTTCTCCTTTGTCTTTTTTAGGTTTATTTACCTGACTGCACTTTTACCCTTTGAAACTGTTTTACACCTTTTACCCGTGTTACTACCTTATTGAACCTTATTTTAAAAACAAATTGATAAGCTATACCTTTTTACTGGCATAGATTTATCTGATTACCAAACCTTCCTTCACCTCTGACAAGACATCTTGTAAATGTGGGGAATGCCAGGCCTCCACCGTGGTTCGGATTCCACGTTAAACTGTAGGTCCTCCATTTCATCTCACAATCACCCTACCATTACACATTAGCGTAAGTGCGTATAACCCGAATGGGTAGTAAGACGCGGTGCTAATAATAATAATAATAATAATATAACTTTTTACAATTCTTATAATTTTCGCTCTTTTTACCACATGCCAGAAAAGTTTATATACGGTAAATCTAAAAATATTTCTCCGGGAAATATGGGTGTGGGGGCTATAAATATACAAATATACTTAAGTGAGGTAGAACAATAAAATTTGGCAAATATTTAGAAGTAGCCTAGTACTATAGATATTTAAATAAGTCCTAAAAACTCAAATTTAAAAGTTAGAGTCAGAGAAATGGGTGAGGGTGGATTCCACATTTTCAAAACTAATTGAAACAACTACTTACCAGTGTGGTATATAACAACATTCAGCAGATGAATAGCTGTACAGTACCATACAATCTGATGATTTTAAATTGGAACTCTGGGAAATAGGAAGGGGTCGTGGACATAAAACATAACTTTTAGTTGCGATGAGAAAAAATTGTCAGGAATATAGTTCCAAGTACCCAAATAGTAAATATTTAAATGTTCTAATTCCGGGTTTGTGAAAGATTTGAAGGGGATTTCCAAAATCTATATTAAAAACTACTTCTAATTGTTGTTAAAGATTTAAATTTGTCAACCTGTTATAAGATACGCTTCAAACATTATGAAAACAAATTATTTTCAAAATGAAAGATCAGAAAATGGTAAGATGGTCGTCATTTCCAAAAATTTAAAAGCAAATATATATTTTCTTTGTCGTATAAAAGTGAAATATTTACTTACAGGTATAAGGACAACACCAAATAGTCAGAAGCTTCTGAATTTCTTAAAATTTCAAAACGAGGGTCAGATAATTGGACTGGGAGTAAGAGTGGGGAGGTGGAAAGTTTACAACCGTATAGTAAACAACACTTTTTGGTGCGCTAGAAAAATGATATACTTGCAAGTAGTTACAAGGACCACACTATACGATCAGAAAATACTGAAAATTGGTTTAAAATTTAGGTGTATAAGATTTCACAATCAACTATAAAAATATTGCTTGGTGTATTATAAAATTGGAATATGGCCGATAATTACAGGGACCAATATGTATCTATAAAAAGCCATTAATTCATTTAAGTTTTTTTTAAACTATTATGCTCTTTTCACGAATTTTGATTAATAATGTATATTGCATCGTTATATTTTTATATGATCGCTTTTATGCAAATATTTTTAGATTACAGTAAATCCCTATTTTGACATAATGTTTTAGTCAGTCTGCTTATTTTTCACGTTTAGTCACATAATTTAAACCAATAAAGAATTAATATTTAAAATTATATAAACGTTTTTATACTTTTACCTTTGGTTAATTTTATATTATAATTAAAAATAAAGCATATTAAAAATAATCGCAATATCGAAATCAGCTAAGCGATTCCAGAGATATTAGCAAAAGACATACAAATATACAGGACGACACTTTGTTTTATAAGTAGTAGAGATTAGCTGCAAGTTCCTAGCATTGCCAGTGTGAAATTAGTGGTCTTGTTAAAATTATTTGGATTTAAATTTGAAACTTCTCCTTGGCGATAAATTTTGATAAAAAATAAACTGTTACTGTATTCAAAACTACGTAAAGTAAGCCTTATAATTTACAGACTAATTATTGATGGGTCAAAAAATACAAATATACATTTTTTTGGGCGTTAGTAATGCATTTTCATTACAACGATGTAGGTAAAGTAATATTATACACATTTAAAAGAACAGTGTAATCTTTGAATCAATTTTATTCTTCAAAGTTTAGAAAGACAAAGTTTAAAAATATTATTGCACCTGAAACCAAAAGAAACCTGTTTCGAGTGATGTGCACTCACCGGGGACAAAGGAAGGGTGAGTTCCATGCCCTTCTCACGCCTGGATTTTGCAGACTTGTCGGCCACTATCTGTAAAATCACAAGTGACGTAAGCTGTCTGTTAAATCCGAGGTCCGTAAAATCGAGGGCTTAATGTATATTCGTTACCTTATCACAAATTTGTGATCACGTCTGTAAAGTCACCAGGCTCGTTAAGTATGCAGAATTTTTGCTTTCTAGGCTTATTGGTATGCAGCTACCCATCCCAGTGGTTACGCGGTCTTAAGATGACCTTATATTATAAGTTAAACCATAGTGGAATAATGCAAGTTAAGCTTGATACCTTTCAGAGAAAACGAAGACTACATCCTCAAATATGCCTATGTATAGTCTGATTTTCATAGAAAGCCCATTATTAGAAGATTGAGAAGTCAAATTGCTCCAATAACTTGTATAAAAATATTACTTTTATATCCATATTATTAGTCCAGTGGATTAATAATGTAAATATAAACTATACAAGGATATATAAGGAAATATTATAGTGAGAACTTGATGAATTTCTAATTAATATTTTTTATATATTTGAGGTATTTAACGTTTACTTTCTGAACCGACAGATTATATCAGCTCCCAAGAATTTTTATGAGTGCGAACGAAAGGGTCTACCAATTTATCCGGGAAAGTTAATTTCACCTATCTACCAGCTATATTTTATCCAACACATTCAACATGAGACCGGTGAACTTAGTTACCCTCCGAAGGAAGTTGTGACACGGATTTCTTCACTAAAAAAGAAAAAAAACCGTAGACCCCGGCTGAGTTCGAAACCATGACCATCGGGTATTGAGGCGAGCACTTTACCCCAACACAACCGAGGTTGGTAATAGTTATTAAGGTATATAAAAATCAAATATCAATTTTATTAATAAAAATATTCTAACACTAATAACTATACGGTGTAAGATATATTAAATTGACAGTTTCTCTCGATTTTTTTTAAACAGCTGACCCGCAATATCTAAAAGGTTGCATATTCCTGCCTTAGACCATGCGGCCACCAAAGCAGTTGATACATATTCTTAATATATATCTGAGAAATAGAGGCTTTGAGAGATAGACACTGGCCAACTTTATCTGAAAGTATGGTGCGAAGATCAGGTGGACAGATGAGATGACAAATGAAAAAGACTTACGAAGCGTGGGTGAGAAGAGAACCATTTTGGATGGGACTTTCGGTACAAAGGACACATCCTTAGGATAAATTTTCTTTTGCATGACGTCATAGAGGGAAAGGTTGAGGGAAAGAGGAGCTTAGGAAGAAGGAGGATTCAAATATTGGATTTCTTAAAGGATAGAAGAAAATTATTGGAGCTGAAGGAGGAGGCAGAGGACAGGGCGCATTGTCTGTCTAAATTCCCTAAAAAAGGAATGGACCTTTCGTAAGACAGAACACCTGATAATAAAAATCATAATGTTTAGAATACAGTTTTAGATTGAGTCTGTTGTCCATGAAAATAATTGAGAGGTAATAATGATTCGCAGTTCACTATAAATACCTCCTAAGCACCAATAATAACTATCCTTTCTAATTATATTCCTGCAAAGTCAAGAAAATTAAAGACTTGACTGGATCAAACGAATGTAGCAACGATTATTCAGAACACACTGCACATAGCCCCACCAGTTTTTTTCCCTGTCATACGTAATGTCATAGGAAGAGATTTCTTACCACATGCCCAACTTTTTTTTGTGTTCTTGTCTAGATAATTAGCGTGTATCGATATCCTCAAGCGCCATCTTGTCGTAGATCAAGGTAAAACACATGACCTACGATTTATTTTACCTTCATTAAAATAATACGTCATTAGATTGTTTTTTGTTTTTTTTCCCTCGGGCTGGATGTCAGACCTAGAGTGGGTATAATATGCCTAGTGTTAGCATTTTTTTTACAAACACTTATGGCGGCCGCCTCGGCCAGCGAGAAATTATCAATCGTTGTCGGGCCACAAAGTATAAAATACAATGGTCTGTGTCGTTTTCTGGAAATACTTATATATTATGTCTCCGCTTATACTCCCTTTCACCCTTCCTCCACAACACCCTTTCTCATGCCAATAAAGAGGGGAAAGAAAACTACAAACTTATTATTACAAGGTAAAGAGGAAAGCTCGATGCTATTTCTCAATTATCTTAAAATTGTCTGTTTTGAGCCTATAAAAATTACTGTGTTTTTTTTAGAAGAAGGCTAAATCTTGAGCCAAATTTTATTTAGTCTAGTTTCATTGCTCCGTAGATATGCCTAAAAAGTTTAATTTCACATTTTCACACATTTTTTCTATTATTAAAACCCAAACCACAGGGTTATTAGGCAAAAAGAGCCCCGTTGGAATCTTTAGATTTTTTTGGTGGCATGAACCATATTTTGAATTTATGCATCGTAGAATCAAATATTGCATTAGAGCTGAATGTCTGCTTAACAATTTCTCGCTTACAAATGCGGCCCCAATTGGTAAGGGCTGAGTGCGTTTAGAGTAAAAACTAAAAATGGCTACTACTAGTCTTTTCCTTAAAACAATGATAAACATTAATTTTCAAACTGAACGAAATCTGTACCAGAGTCTTATAATGCTGGTTGGGAAGCACTTGAGTATTTAGGTTATTAACAACGAAATAGCCCACTTCTGTGGCCGAATGGTCTAGTTGGGTGTGTTGGAAATGGTTCTTACTAAATAGTTTTCAACTCTCCCTCTATGAAAATGATTGATCACTACCTCTATATTAAGCCTTCCTCATCCCTTACACATTAGCGTAATAATTAGCATAAATGCATGTAACCCGAATTGGCTGTAAGGCGCGGTGTTAAAAAAAATGAATATTGCCTAAAAAAAGTGTAAAATAAAAAATAAACATATTTAAAATAACACTAAGGTACGAAACCGATTATATTTTGATATTACAACCTGTCTTTTCCAGATGCTGCTGCATTAAATAAGCTTGTAGCCAGGTGTACTGACCCACTACATCACGGAGCTGGTTAATTTAATGTTAGACGCAAAATATAATGGTTTTTTTTTTGTATATCTAAACCAAACAAATCTTCCTGAAATATACTAATTTATACTCATTATTGTTTCATCACACAATTACATAATAATGCATTATATCAGCGTCATCTGAATAAAAACTTACGTGCATTACAAGATATTAAAACGAAAGAAAAAACTTATAATTGCATTGTTAGTATAGTAGAGTGCTAAAACATTGATTGATTGAATTTAAAAAAGTGAGTTTTAGCTCAAGGCTATATAGTTAATTTATATTTCAAAGAAAAAGCTGAAAGGCCATTATTTCTGCGTTAGCTAAATAAAAGAAAAGTAATCCACAGCAAAATATTGCATTAGTTAAAACATTGTCCTATGAATGAGTAAGATACTTAGTTACAAAACGCCTAATTTGGGAGACTAATTTGGTTTTCCTAGCAACAATTACTTATAAAATAAGGTAAGAATACCACAAATTTATTAAAAAAATTTTACTCGGAAAGAATGACATTAAATGAAAAATATGTTGTTTTATAAAGCATACATTTAAGAATTATCATAATTTTGTCAAAATATTGAAAATATTTTTTGAAAGTATTTAATCTCATTATTAAGTTTTTATGTTTAAGTTACATTTTAAAAGGGTGACCTGGCGGTCTAGGGGTAAAGTGTCAGACTTCTGTGCTGGCGGCCGGGGTTCAATCCTTGGTCCCAGCATAGATTTATCTGATTACCAAACCCTTCCTTCACCTCTAGACAAGACATCTTGTGAATTTGGGGAATGCCAGGCCTCCACCGTGGTTCGGATTCAACGTTAAACTGTAGGTCCTACAATTCATCTCACAATCACCTTACCATTATACATTAGCGTAAGTGCGTATAATCCGAACGGGTAGTAAGACGCGGTGCTAATAATAATAATAATAATAATAATACATTTTAAAACTATTTATTAGAACTCTCGCAAATTTATTCTAGTCTTTTATTATAATTTATATAGCTCCCCTTTTATTTCTCCATTTTATAGTGTATTAAATTATTTAATTTTCCTTGTCATTGTGGATAATTAAGTATGTGGATTGTAAAAGCCCCCAAGACACACACATTTTGAAACACTTGCACACCTCTGGGTCCGTCATGGGGATAAAAATGTAAGCGTTCTTTTTTCAAGTTTGCAATCACACCATCATTGGGAGTTGTGTTGTGTTGAAAACTAGTAGGAAGAAAAAGTACTTATGGCCATTTGATTCAAGCTTTAGCCGAGAGGGTGATATGGCGGTTTAGGGGTAAGGTGTCGGATTTGTGTGCTGAGGGTCTGGGGTTCAATACTCGCTCCCGGCACAGCTTTATCTGATTGCCATAACCCTTCCTTCACCTCTGACAACACATGTATTAATTACAACTGGTCAAGGGTTTCATAATTCCTAGGAGATACTTAAAATTTGCGCCCCAGTTAAGCTGCGCACACACTATATGAACGAGGGTGAATGAAGACTAGTGAACAAATTTGTCCCTTAGGGTGGAGATATAAGTAACGCAAGAAAACACCAGTGTTTTTACTGTTTTTAGAGCAAAACTTTTTTTTTGACAAAATAACTCTAATATTGCTAAACAAACCTAAAGTTTATTTTTCTTCACATGGTGATATTAACAATATTTGTTGAACATCTGTCATGAGCATAATGGTATTATCTAACAAACTTTTTAAAAGAAAAGAAAATGTGTTCATAAACGTCCAGGAAACCCTTGACAAATATCCAACAACTCTTTATATCATCACATAAAGATATATAAACTCTATGTTTATATAGAATCAATATTTTATTTATTTTGAACAAAAAAGTAAAATGTTTTGCTATAAAAATGGCAAAAATATTTGTCTTTCTGACGTGGTTACATTTTCACCTTAATGCAAACATAGAAATGAACGCCCCCGAACGCATTTGTTTGCCTTTGCCAATGTCCGTTCACTCAGTAGTACATAGAATTTTACTTTTTTTTTTTTTCGTATGGCCTTACTAACCGGGAGGGACATGACATCCGGTACTGTCAAGTATGTAAATTATTCGCCGCTATGGTGGCAATAATAATAATAATAATAATGTGCCAAAATACCGGGGGAAGGAAAGAAAAATAAGAAAAAAAGAGTTAAGTAAATAAAAAATAAATGTTGACCTCCTCTATTCTTAATTAATGTGTGAAAAAATATCCCTTCTTCCCTTCCTTTTCTCTATTTTCTGAAGATTTCAATTAACTATCAATGTGATTCGACAACATAGCGATCCCAAATGTCATAAAACTATAAATACGATATGTTTCTCACTGGCGTAGCTAACATTATGAATAACGTGAGACTGAAATGACATTACCTGTTATATCCTTATATATTAGCTCTAACCGATGGTCTAGAAGTTATTATATTATTTATCACCAATTTTTATGCATATGACACGACATATTTTATTATGGTAAAGCTAAATTGAATCTAAATAATTTAAAAATAATTACTAAATAATGTCTTCAAAATCAAAAACAAAAAATAATTAACAAAAATGTTTAGAAAGGCAATTAACGCTCTTGTGTCCAAACGAGGAAACATGCCATAGTTACAGATTCCTTATACAAATGTGAATGTGAGGAATGCCAGGTCTCCACCGTGGTTCGGATCCCACGTTAAACTGTAGGTCCTTCATTTCATCTCACAATCACCCTACCATTACATATTAGCGTAAGTGCGTATAACCCGAACGGGCAGTAAGACGCGGTGCTAATAATAATAATAACCTTATACAAATACTAAAATAAAATAAAAACTAGCTGTATTGTTTACCTCACCTGTGACATATGGTTTTTTTTTGTACGTGAAATAATTATTCCTGTAGACCTATGTAATTAAAACAAAATTGTAATTTTTTAAATTTTAATACTATTACTTAATTGTAGATTTTACTTAGTTAAACGTATTTTCCAATGAATTTGTAATTAAAATAAGTAGATGTATTTAACCCATGAAAAAGGAAAAATTATTTCATGGCTGAATAGCCTTCATAGTAATCTTCTCAAGTGCTAGCCAATTCAACCCCCCCCCCCCCCNAATCTCCTTCAAACCTGTCACAATCACTTGGCAGCAACTAGTTGAGACTGACAGGTAAACAATTTACAATTTCCAAGTTGCAAGTGAATATTTTACAACGGTAAATATAAAAGGTGTCACAAAGAGAATAATTTTAATTGTAGATTCTAGTGCATTTGTAAAAAGTATTTACAAGCCATCTGTTTTATTTACAAGTGAGATATAAATATATACAATTTAGTCCCCACTTTTACAGCATCCAAAAGTACACAAACCGTTTTAAAATTATTTTCCTACAGATTTAGCTAGATCTTAAAATAAAAATTATTTAAAAAATGTATGATCATACATACTTTTTTTTTTGTTATGAGCTTCCTAAATTAGAGTTTAGAAATAAAATAAAATTATGGAATGAATTACTGTAAATTATTTTAATTTTCTTTGTTAGTGAGGCTCAACATTACTGTAGTGCACTGGATAATTTATTTTTTCCTGAACTAAGGAAGTTGCTGATTTATTCTGTACAGTAATAATGACTTATATCTTGTATTAGTTTCTCAGTTTTCATTGAACTCATTCGAGACTGTTCATACATGGCTGTACCCTAACCTCAATAATCGTCTTGATTCATAACCTCAATAATCACCTGTCTACACCCTCATAATACATCTATAAACATTATATACATGTTACTTAATATGTTTACATGGGTGACTTGCTTATTAAAGTCGTATCCTGAATTATTTATATAGAAATAACCCACTAAAATTGCATTTTTAAAGTATTTTACCTCTTGGTTGAGACTTGTAGAAAATACCCTTTGATTTACAAGTGCTTGTAAACTACAAGTAGATTTAAAAACCTAGCTATAATATCACTTGTATAAAAAAAGTTTTTTAACTATAAAACTTCACTTGTAATTACAAGTGATTACTGTAGCTTTATTAAACATAATTTTTTCATTTATTAAAATTTATAAGTGAACTATCTTGTAAATTGTAGCCTTAAACTAGTAGCTTTATTAAACATATCCCTGGAATCTTAAACAAGTGATGACAAGTGATAAAATAGTAAAATTTGCTACCTTGTGTGGTTAGTTTCAATATAGATTAAAGATAAGAATAATATTGTCTCCGTGCAGGAAGCACTTTTGTTAGTTTGACCGATTCGGGAGTTGTTTTTAAACTTATAATAGAATATAACCTTTGCCATTTATTTATTTTAACTTTCCAGTAGAAGGTTTGGGGAGACCTAGTCCCATAATCTACCCTGGCGCTACGCCCCTGATGTTGTTAATCATTCATTCAAATTTACGTCACCATGGTATGATGGTCTTTACACCTGGCTACGAGCCTAGGGGTCTCGGTTTCGATTCCCGACTGATAACTTGGATATTTTTCCCGAAAGAGGAATTATTCCAAAGGTAACCAGGGTTTGGTTAGTTAGCTTTAAGTTAAGTTTAAGTGTTTCCATTGATTTCACAACCTCAAATTTACTACAAACATCATATCATCTCATCGGGACATGGGCTATATAAATAACAGCATTTATATATAATTTGAAATGGTGGGATTTGCGTATGTATTATTTTTATTTATTATACTATGAATATTTAATTTTTTATACCTCATGCTTTATTTGAATATCTAGTTACACTAAATGCCAGCCCCATAGATTAACTACTTTGCCTTAACAATTGTACATAAAAACCATAAAATAGCAAGTTTGACCCCTTATAACTACTAGTGAACCATGATGATTTGAAATCATCGAATCATTATTTATAGCCTATAAATATACACGTGTTTGAATAATTGTACCATAAATTTTTTACTGTATAATGATCTATAGGCTATACATACATTGAGTCTCACATATGATTAAAAAAAAATTTAGTGTACTTTTAAAACTATTTGATCTATTTTATATCCCCCTGATCCCATCTAGTATTATACTAATTTATTAGTTTGGTAAATGGAATTTAATGGGAGCAAAACGGAAGGCCTTGCTAACTTGATCGTTTTGTTTTATGCCATTAGTAGGTGTAATTTGTTATCCTGCAGGCATTCCACGCGTGTGATTTCTTGCATCACAACTAGTATCAAGGACAAACTGGCTTATGATTGAATGACATACTATTTTATGGGGAAATGTATCATGTTTTAGTGGAGAAGAACTTCAGTTGGGCTTGTGTTACCTGACAAGAATATTTCTGAAAAGTTAAAAATTGGTTTAGTACTAATTTAATCGATCCGTTCCAGTTAATCATAGCCCGCCTCGGTGGACGCATATACTAATACGTTAATCTTGCAGTAGACTAGACTTCCGATGATGGGGAGATCGTGGTTTGACTCTAGGTTGTACTGAAGGTAATTTTTCAAGAAATACATTCCACTCTCCCTCTACGCAAATGTGGGTACACTTCCTTTAAATATAGCCTTTATTAGAGAGAAAATGACCAAACTTCACAATGAGGATCAATGATAAAACTCGAGAGAATTGTCAACCTCCAAAATAATATTTCCCGATCCGCCACCGACCCACTTTGAGAATTCTTAGTAATATTCGCAGGGGAGAAAATAACCCACCTCAATAGTAAGAAGGGTACAAGATAAAACCTGAAATAAATGTCAAACACCCAAAATAATATTTCCTGATCCGTTACTGATCAATGCTATTTTATGGGAAAAAGTGACCCACCTTCCCTGTGAAGACAAACATTGTGAGAGAAAGTGACCAAACTCCTCTGTTAGGAGGATCAATGCTATTCTTATGGGAGAAAGTAACCCACCTTCCCAGTTAAGAGAAATAATGTGGGAGAAAGTGACCCACTTCACAACGTGGAGGATCAATGTTATTCTTATGGGAGAAAGTGATCCACCTCATTCAAGGAGGTGGATTAATGCTATTCTTATGGGAGAAAGTGAGCCACCTCATTCAAGGAGGTGGATCAATGTTAACCTTATGGGAGAAAGTGAGCCAGAACTGTCATTTCAACCACTTCTGGCGTGAATCCCTGCAAGGTATACTAAAGTGTTTTATTCATATTTTAAAACTGAATACTATATTTTTAATTCATTTTTTACCACTACGTCTTACTAACCGTTCATATTATACCTTAAATACTATCTACCACTGAATAAATCTAAAAGGTAAAATTAGCTTATAATCTTAAAAACCATTTTCCGAAAACTTTTTACGTTCTCTTGAAAGTAGATATAAGATGAATCTTGGTTTACAAAAACCAAATATGCATTGGATATATTATTTTATTTCTCCAGATAATTCTTTATTAGATGTGTTTTGGTTTTTTCTATTTTTTCTTTATTTTCTAATAAAACTAATTAAGAAAAGAAAGGTGAAAAAAGGTCAACAAGTAAAAACAACACTAAATAATTATATGTAACAAAAAAACTGAAAAAAAAACCAGAGAGAAACACTTAAAAAAAATTAAATACATAGCTTAAACCTGGCAAAAACTTGCTGCAGGTAAAAGAAAAAAAAGTTTTTAGATAAATATTATGTAGACAAACCACAAAATTGCCTAGAAGAAGATAGAACGAAAATAGAAAATGTATAAACAACAACGATATAAAATAGAGAACATGGTAGATAGAGCTATATTTTGAGAATCGGAGTTAGTATATAATTATAATGACGTTAGGATTTTGATATTCATTTAGAAATTGTGGAACTTAGAGTTGTCGTAAGATAGTGGTAAATGGCTAATTATACATATCTCATGATCAGGAACTAGGCTAAAATAAAAGTTGTACTCTAACTTACACTCAATTATGTAAACAGTTCCTCTAAGTTTGCCCCTGTATAAAACTGGAATTCATGACCACACCTAACCTTGCTTAAACCAGGGATGGATACAGGGCCCATTTCTGGGGTGAAGGAAGTAGGAGAGATGCTCCTAAGGCTCCTTCAATTATATATTCGTTTTAATTAATCAAGATTTTATTCATAATAATTTTAATGATCATAAAATTGCTAGTTTATAAAAGTAATTTTAATTAATAATAAAAATAATAAGAAGAGGACTTGTAAGAATAAACACACTTTTGACTAACAACATTTGTAATTTTAATACAAAAATAAAGTCACTGTCGCAATAAAATTAATAAATATGTACTGTTCATGGGCTTAAAATGTTATAGTAATAATATAAAAAATATGTATTTAATACATATAATTGGTTGTCATACTTGAAGCGTTTTAGTTTCAAGCAGATTGCTTTTCTGCACATTAGAGCTAAGCTGAAAGAGCTATTGTTTAGGTAGGTCATGGAGGAGATAGGTTGAGGGAGGTGTTAGTCAATCTTTACAACATTAAGGATTTGGTTTCAATATTTTGGATTATTTTATATGCAGGAGGAGACCGCCCCTTCGCCCTCTCCCCAATATCCACCACCAGTCTAGACAAGGAAATGTGTACAGTAAAAAAGGTTTGAATAAATTTTAGCGTGATAACTTACATAAAACACTGCAACGCTTTACTGGTAGTGTATATTCACATAATTAGGCGTCTCACAATAGTTGGGATTGTTATAAGTATGTAAATAAATGACCATTTTTATTGTTAAATAAAAAAAAAATGCAAGATAATTATCTTGAAAATGATTGTAAAATAAACCAAATAAATTTTATTTTACTTAAGCAAATACTAAAATTACATATTAATTCAATCTTAAAGTGATACTAATACTTCTAAGCAAATCAAAGGCTTTGAAGCACTGCTAGACTTAAAGAAAATGACGCTTAGTCCGTATGCAAATCGGGCTTATATATTATTATTATTATTATTATTATTATTATTATTAGCACCGCGTCTTACTACCCGTTCGGGTTATACGCACTTACGCTAATGTGTAATGGTAGGGTGATTGTGAGATGAAATGGAGGACCTACAGTTTAACGTGGAATCCGAACCACGGTGGAGGCCTGGCATTCCTCACATGCTTATATATTAGTTAGCCAACTTTTGAACTATCGTTAAACGGGAAGAAAGCGGTCTCTAAGTAGTAAAGTTATTATCATCTTAACCCAGTCGCTAATCGCAATAGATTAGACTGCCAATGGCGGAGGAGATCGGGGTTCAAATCCTGGTTGGGTGTACTATGGGTGGGATTTTCCTAAATGATTTTCCACCCTCCCTCCACTCATATGCGGGTAAACTTTCTCTGAATTCCACCTTTCTCATCTCTAAATATTAGCGTAAGTATTTATTTATTTTAGGTATTTAACGTGCATTTTCTCGACCGTGAAAGGTATTCACTTACCTTCCAGGATTATTTTACATGCCACCATTGGCATGGGACCAAACGACGGCTTTACATACCCTCCGAAGGAAGTTGTGTTACGAATTAATATCGCTCAAGAAAAATCCGTCGATTCTGGATGGGTTTGTACCCATGAGCATCGGGTCCTGTTGTTATAGTTTTACCCTAACACCACCAAGGTCGCTATCGTTATTAGTTCATAAACATTTAGACCAAACTGGTAGTAATACGCGGTGATAATAATAATAATACATTTAGTAATTTCAATTTTCTTTATTATAGTGCTGGTCAACAGTTGTAGGACCTATAACAGGCCAGCACTGAAAGTACACAAGTACCATACAAATACATATATTTACACGAGAAAATAAGATAAACAAAAATGGCATAATTAATGTTAGATAATGATAAATAATTACAAAAAAAAGTATTTAATAATTATAAGAATAAAAAATAGCAATAATAACAAATAACTAAAGAATGGTTAAAAGCAGTAACAATATGCAAAAAATAAATCAGAATATTGTAAAATTTAGATATTATAGGCAGAACCTCTTAATGATACATTATTGATATGGGATTTCCTTAAATAATTCTCTGAGCTTAGCTTTTCTTTTATGATAAAAGTTGAATTCGACAAATCTAGAATTAGTGCTATGGATACATGGCTTACCTTATAAGAGCTATTGAGAAGAAATAATTTTGGATTACGAGAAGCCCGAGAAGGGATATGAATGCCTACATGATTAAGTGCAAATTTTCAATAAATTTTGCTATAATAATAATAATAATAATAATAGTAAAAGTCGGTAAGGACTATTCATTTTAGAAGTTATTCTCAGTTTTGATAAAAGTTTAAAAATGTATCTGTTTTCGTATACGCGAGAAATAAATAACCGGTTTCCCCCTCTTATTGTTACTAATGGGACAATGTTGATTAAGTTTCAAAATACGGCAATTGGGAGTAATACTAATGATTTGATCATTCTTCACATCAAGAGCGGTTGAACCACACTCAAGGTTCTAAGATATATTTATCAGTTTTTTCTTTGTATCTAACGTGACTACTGCTGCCACCTGTTAACCACACTCTTAACCATGTGTGAACTGATTCTAGTGACTATGAGAAACTAAACTAAACCGTTCTTTTGAATGTTGAATCTAAAATGTATAATTGTATGTTCAAGTTTTATACTACTGCCATTCTTCAAGCAGATAGAACATGACAAGTATGTGTGAAAATCACAAATATTTAATCAAGTTTCGGCCCATTTAGTAACATACTTTTGTACTCCACCTTACTACTTTATTATTCGGTGTTCTGTCTTAAGACATGACCATTCCTTTTGTCAGTGAACTTAGACCACCCATGTTCCCTGTTTTCTGCCTCCTTCTACTCCAAGAATTATTTACTTTCCTTCAAGTCAGATAATATTTAAATCCTCCTTCTTTCTAAGATCCTCTTTCCCTCAACCTTTTCTTCTATGGCGTCGTGCAGAGGACAGTTCCTCCTAAGGATGTGTCTAATACAGTATGTGTCTGATTTGTACCAGGGAATCACTTCCAAAATTGTTATATTTTCGCCCAATCTTCTAAGGACTTGTTCATTTGTCACCCTGTCTGTCCACCTGATCTTCTCAAATCTTCTCCAGTCCCACATTTCAAAGCTCTACAAGTATTTCTTTTCCATCTTCCTAAGAATACACATAAAATAAAAAGCGAACTATAAAAATACAATATGTGTGAATCCAAATATTAAATGTTGAGACTCTTGAGAATTTTGTATGTATTTCTAACAAAATTCTTTTACAAAATTTATTTTATCCATGCCACAAAAATTCTGTATAATAGGCCTATATATCCACATGCAGTTTAAATTTTTGTAATCTTTAGGTTTTCCTTGATCAAGACACCACCTCAATTAAGGAATCAAAAAGTAAACTAAAATGACATTGAAATGTCTAAAACGCTTTCCCTTCCTTAAATAAGAATAATCCTATTAAAATCAATACATACAGAGCTGCGGAGGACATAAAAAGTAAAAAATAAATGTCAAATTTATTAGATTGATACTTTTTACTATTTGTTGCAGTTCGTCTTATTACCTGTTCGTGCTATACATATTCAATCACACTAATGAGGTAGAAAATAAAATCTCCATAGTGTCAACCGCAAGCGAGCTATACCAACCGAATGGCCACAATATGTTGGCGAATATAGATTATAGTGCCAACATTTTCGGATAGAGGGTGCCATGTTGTCAGCACAACAAACCCTCCATCCCCTAATCTTAGCTTTCTAGACCGGAGCTGCTACTTATTTATTCAAGTAGTTCCTCGTTTGTCTTCACGATTGGCGCGACTGATAGGAGCAGCAAGACATCTTGTGAATGTGAGGAATGCCAGGTCTCCACCGTGGTTCGGATTCCACGTTAAACTGTAGGTCCTTCATTTCATCTCACATTCACCCTACAATTGCACATTAGCGTAAGTGTGTATAACCCGAACGGGTAGTAAGACGTGGTGCTAATAATAATAATAATAATAATAATAATAACCGTGGTTCGGATTCCACGTTAAACTGTAGGTCCTTCATATCATCTCACGATCACCCTACCATTCCACATTAGCGTAAGTGCGTATAACCCGAACGGGTAGTAAGACGCGGTGCTAATAATAATAATAATAATAATAATAATAATAATAATAAAGGACCTACAGTTTAACGTGGAATCCGAACCACGGTGGAGGCCTGGCATTCCCCACATTCACAAGATATCTTGTCAGAGGTGAAGGAAGGGTTTGGTAATAAGATAAATCTTTGCTGGGACCGAGGATTGAACCCCGGCCGCCAGCATAGAAGTCTGACACCTTACCCCTAGACCACCAGGTCACCATTAATAATAATAATAATAATGATAGGAACAGATTAGGGACATTTGAAACGGGGCGCTACAGAAGAAGGTTTAAAATATCATGGATGGAGATGCTATCAAATACAAAAGTGCAAAGAAAAGCAAATGAAGAAAGACAACTTTGGAAGATATACAGAAAATGGGTGTTAACATTGTAGACCATATACTAAGAGGTGGTTTGAATAAAATAAAATAGAAACATATGTGAAAGGGAGAAATTCAAGGGGAAGAGCAAGACTCAACTACAGGAATCAGATAGCGGACGAAGTAAGCAGGAGAAGGTACACAATGTAAAAAATTGGCCCAGAATAGGTAAAAGTGAAGGGCTGCAGTAAACCATTCCTAAGATCGATTACATATTATTATTGCTATTATTGCTATTATTATTATTATTATTATTATTATTAGCATCGTGTCTTACTACCCGTTCGGGTTATACGCAATCGATTACATAGCTATATATATATGAAATGATATGTAGATAGATAAATAACACGAATGTGACTAAAAGGTTGCGAAAGAGAACACTGATAAACAAATAAATTGATTCCTGGATAAAATAAGTTAATCTGATAGAATGTCACTCCATATTAGCAGATATGACTTTACTTTTCTCCTATCACCCACAGATTGTCTTTAATTGTTTTTTTTTTGATTGGCAACACTTTGTCTGAATGTAATAACAACTCTTAACAGTATACATATGAAATTGTTGCTGTTAAACACTGTTACCCTAAATAACAAGATGTACCGGACCAGGCAGAAATGATTACAGTGGCTACTGTGGTTTTAGAGATATGGTCAGATAGATAAGGGTTGTTGTGTCAGCTGAATGGGACAGCAGTCTTGTCTCGTAAACGGGCTTAGTGAGTTGGGGGTGTAGTGCAAGTGGATTGAAAAATGGGAAACATTGTGTTAAATTAGGTATTTATCTACAAGTGTATATTTTTTTCGGGTATATGATTCCAAAATATTATGTTCATACTGTTATTTTTTTCCCAAGCTATTCCCCATTGGTGTGTGAATAGTGTTAATGTATTCTGCTAGATTGGTGGTTAGTTCACTCTTAAGTCTCAAAGGAGAGTAATGACGCCTGTGGTTAAGGTTAAAGGCTATATTTTGTCTGCAAGCTTTAAAACCTCCTTTCTGTCACCAACCGAATAGAAGGTGCAAAACATAATATGTAATAAAAAATAATCAGATTGAGTAGTTTGAATCGAACAAGGAACAATAGCCTGAGGGTAAACTATTGCGCCTCAGCGGCACGCAACTCATCCGGTTGTGAAAAATGGTCCAACTGCGGCCTTCTTCAAGTTTTAATTACTCCAAAATCCTATGGCCTGAATCCAAATAAAATTACTCCTAAATCCTATGAGTGTTCGATGAAAGGTAAACAAGTCACAATCAAAACAAAGACAAATTTGAGGGATACAATTTTCATACGTAGTCAAAGAGTTAAATTCTCAAAAACTTAGAATTAAATATTAGTAATTCAAAGGTAGGCAAACTGAATCGCCCCCCAAAAAATATTAAAAGATAAAATTATTGACAACAATAAGATTTGTTTTAACTAAAATCTAATTTTATTAAACAAGAAAATTAACTCTCCACAAGTCTAAACTAAAGTTCCATGATAGAGTTCTTTAAACATTCCCAATTTAGCTGTTCTAAAAGCAGGCATGATAATTTGATTTAAATGTATAAATTACCAAAATATTTATTTATTCCTCAATATCCAATTTTTTATAAACTCAATTCAAAGTTTCAAAACATTAAACAAGATTCCAAAGGGAATTATCAAACAGTAATTCAAACCTCAACATCTTAACTTCTCAAAGTTTATCATAAACATAGTCAAGAAAGAATTATTAAATATCACGTAATTTATTCCAAAACAAATAATCAAACAATAATTTTAATCTCAACATCTTAACATCTCAAAGTTTATCATAAACATAGATAAGCTAGAATGAGTAAATATCATGTAATTCCTCTACGTCTTAAGTTATTTCATGATGATATACATTTACTTTAAACACCATTCATCATAAAACTGGGCTAACCTTCCCCTAGCGAAAATCGGTATATTTTAATCTAAGCATTATATCAATGTTCTTTGGTTATAATCTTTGGTTAAATCTATTAAACTCTCCAAACAAAACATAATCCAAAGAGAAGATTGCCAACACTACACATTTTAAATTTAAGCCCATAAAGAAATATTTAAATCGAAAAAGAATTTTGAAGAGGTTTATAAAAAAAAATAGCTAGGCCGGAAAATAAATTTAGCTTACATTTTAGTTACTACGTAGCAGACGCTACACCCATTTACAAGCAGAGAATATTCCAAGAGTGCCGGTTAAAGCCACATAGACGTTAATATATTCCATTAGTCCTAGAAAGGTGAATGGTTATAGGAAATTAAGAGGGCGGGAAAACATTGGATCACGTGGGAGGGAAACGCATGACATAACACATGCGCCAATACTAGAGTGTTCTCCGGTGATCTGGACTCTTCTTGTAGAGACGAATCGAAGGTACCAGAATTACCTCAATTTCCTTCGAAAGCACTAGCAATCGACATGCTCTGGGGCGGCCAAATTTCGAACCTCGGCAGTGTCATTAAGCCAGGGTGTATATTCGCGTGGATCTGGAGTTCGGTGTTGGTGGTGGAATGGGGCATCTTGGGTAAGTATATAACTGCAGCTTTACTACTTGTGGTACTCATCTAATATTGTTTTGTAGCTAGGCACAACGCTACAGCTTAACGACCAAGATAAATAATCATATTTGTTGTTTGATATGTGCTATAGATCTTAGAGCTTGTCTCAGTGGGAAAAGACACAGTATGGCATTTACTGTGCCAATGGTTTGGAGGGAAGCGAAATATCATACCTCCAACTGCTCCTTTTGTTTTACTAACGTTTATGGTCATACCTTTAAAACCAAGAATGTTATTATGTACACAAATCAGCGATTATACCAGTGTCCCATAGAGAGGAGCTACCGGTACCTCAAGTGACAGAATGTAGGAAATGTGTAGTGTGAATTGATGGATTCAGATTCAGTGTTTTAAAAAACAATGAATTGTGATGAAGAACATGTGCCAACAAATTTAGTAAAAACCATTTAATCATCCAGACAGAATTAAATAATATGGTACGGAATTTGAATCTCTCTAAGAATAAATCAGAACTTCTCTCATTTAGACTTAAAGGGTGGAATCTTCTGGATAAAAATGCAAAATGTTATATTCATTGCAACAGTGAGAAATAGCTTTCTTTTCTTCAAATGGCAATATATATTTCAGTTATATTGATAAATTTATGATTGAATTGGGTCATGAACATAAGCTGGAAGAGTGGGAACTGTTCATCGATTCATCCAATTTAAGTTTAAAAGCTGTTCTACTTCAGAATGGAAATGATTTTCCATCTATACCCCTTTGTCATGCAATTCATATGAAACAGACATATGAAAATATGGATATTTTGCTTAACTGTATACAATAAACTAAATAAAACTGTAAAATTTATGGTGGTATCTTGGGTATTCATCCCAAAAGGGGAATAACCCCAATGGTCACCAGAGTTTGCTTAGTTAGTCTTAAGTTAGGTTAAGAGTTCCCACTAGTTCCACACCCTCATACTCACTATAACCATCATCTCATCACATCGGGAAATGGAAAGAGCCTCCACGGAAAGGATGTACGATTAGTACTTGTATTTGTAGTATTTGTACTATTTACGCTAATGTGTTAAGAATGGGGAAGGTACCCACATTTACGTGGAGAGAAATGGGAAACCATCTATATTTCTAAATGGTTTTACATTCTCCCTACACTCAAATGTGGATAAAATTTCTTTAAATTCAACCTTCCTCACACCTAACACATTAGCATAATTAGTGCCGTGCTAAAAAGAAGTAGGCCTTGTAAGGAAACGCATGAATGGGAGCCCTCATAGACCCGTTATGATCATAAATCATACTTCAATATTTTATCATCAATAAGTTATCTTAAATCATTTTAAGGTTGGCCTGAATTTGC
>CABEEJ010000579.1:175240-221847 GCA_901482245.1 Timema douglasi
CCCTTACTCATTAGAAATAAGTTTTGGTCAAATAAGCTTCAACATGAGCAAAAATAAAAAACACAAATAATAGTAAATTTTGAATTATAAATAAAATATTTGCATGATTCACACACCAATAGCCTATTATGCAATAACACGCATTTAAAATCCAGTGGAGTTCAAGTCAGTGGGTACATCGTCTAAGTTGTTATACACACACTTCACTTGATTGCAGTAAGGAAGAAGTCGAAATTATTTTGTAACCAAAGTTTATCGCTCTGTTTCTTTCCTCCTTACACCATGAAAATGCATAAACATGCCCTTTAAGTGGTCCTCCTTATTCCTATTTATTTAAATTATTAGTAGAATTAGTGTTTAAGGGCGTATCAGCACAAATAGGTCTCTAGCCCCCTAATTAATTTAAATGAATCGTAATGATTTTTGTGTGCAAACATAAAAAGGAAACACAACGTTTAGATGGAACCACAGACCTATAATATTTATTAATTCTACATTATTTTTCATATTATACATATATAATTTTTGTAATTACAACACATTGAAGTTTCTCATCACAAATATTACATTACAATAACAAAGAAGAACAAATTACATAAATTGATACTGAAATACTGTACATTATTAAAAAATATATGTTTCATAAAAATAACTAGTAAAACATGAGCATTGTATTACTGTAGAAATGACCCTTTGCAATTTAAGAATACAGTAGTCATTAGTTTCTTATCTTGAGCATATACATTTAATTATATGACATGCTTTAATCCTGTTGTACTACTAAATTCACCGATAGACTTAAAAATAAATCGTTCACACCAATCAAGACTATTAAATATTCAGGAATTTAGAATTTGTTTATTAAAAGTTATTTTCCTCAAGTCTGAAACAAATATATAAACATTAAACTTTGTTTTCTTGCCTTTAATCTGGTTTGAGGACACATGCCTTAGTACACTGTGCGTGAGGTGGGGTTGAGTTTTACATGAATATATACATATCACAATAATGTACTTTTTTCGTCCAAAAAATAATATAAATGTGTTTGAAGTCCTTCAGTGTAGGTTTTGAATTCCTTGATGTAGGTCCTAACAAAAATAAAACACAATAAAAAACAATATTTATTTTTAATTAATCAAATCATTAATCGCAGTAGAATGGCTGCCGATGACAGGTAGATCGGAGTTCAAGCTCAGTCGGATGCACCGAGAGCAGTTTTTCCTAAAGCATTTTCTAATCTCACTACATGCAAATGTGGATGCACTTATATCAAACTAAAACTTCCTCACCTCTATCACATTAGCGTAATTAGTAGATATGCGTATAGACTGAGCCCGTAGTAAGACGTGGTGCTAAAAAAACATGACGTGTTGATGGTGCGAACCTAAAACATGGTTATGGACTGTAACTTAACAATAAATATAGCACTAACGATTTTTCTGGCTAAATGAGCTGCACTAACGAATTTTTTTGTTTACTGAGCAACACAAACGTAGCACTAACGATTTCATTAGGGTTTGTCATTAGTGCTTGACCGTCAGATGCTGGGCGGGGCCAGGTTGAAGTAAATTTAGCCCCGCCAGACGGTTTTGCTTTATAGCTTCCACAAGAATATAGCACTAACGAAATTTTTATATTCAATGACCAGCACTAACGTAGCACTAACGATTGCCTCGGGTTTTGTCTTTAGTGCCGCAACATAAGATGGTGAACGGGGCCAGGTTGACGTCAAATTGGCCCCGCCCATTGATTTTGGCTTATAGCTTCAACAAAAATGTAGCACTAACGAAATTTGTGTATTCAATGACCAGTACTAACGTAGTAATAACGATTTCCTTGGGTTTTGTCGTTAGTGCTGCACTAATAGTTGGTGGGCGGGGCCAGGTTGACGTCAACTTGGCCCCGCCCAGTGATTTTGGCTTATAGCTTCCACAAAAATGTAGCACTAACGAAATTTTTGTGTTCAATGACCAGCACTAACGTAGCACTAACGATTGCACTAGGTTCGGTCGTTAGTGCTTTCATGGGCGGGTCAAGTTTATGCACCTTCACATACAGTATGTTTATACTCTAATGCAAGCCAAACTAAAGGGACAAGACGAGAGGTCTGAATAGTGACGTGGCTCGGCCAAGGTAGGTGAACAAGAGGAGGCTGGTGAGAATTTCCAGGATTTACAAGAACACTAGATTAACAAGGGGAACAGGAGAAAGGTGAATAGTTCCAGGATAGTCAACGACAGTAAATAGAATAGAAGGCACCTTAATAGCTAACTTTGGTTAATAGTGCCAATATTTACAAGTACACTAAATAAGCTAGGGAAACGGAAAGAAGCAGATAAATATTAGTGAAACGTGCAAATACACTGACTAAACTAGGGGAAGTAGATGAGCTGGTTAATAGTGCCAGAAATGGAATGCAAACTACCCAAAAATGGAGACAGGAGGAGGTGGGTGAATAGTACCAGAAATGGCAAGAAAATTTTCCTTACTATAAAAACAAGAAAAGATGGGTTGTAACTACCTGCATTGGTAAGAAAACTGGCTAAACATGGAGAGCAAGAGTAAGGGATAAAAGTCAGATCTTGTGAAACAGCTTTTAAAAAAGTGAACATTTTTAAAATGGTCATAACGATTTGGTTCCAAATTAATACCTTGAGAGTGTTTCACATTACAAATAACCCTATGGACTTGGTTTCGAGTCAAATGTCAACAAAGGGTTGTTTAATGATGAGTGATTTTTGAAAATTCGGATTATTTCGAAAATAGCTCTAACTATTTTGCTTTAAAATATGTATCTGGGAAGTGTTTGACATGAACATGACAAAGTTGTTTACTGGTTTGGGGAGGAGGACTCGCTTATGGGTACTTTACTGATGACTTTTAAAACAAATTGAATGTATTAAATAATAATAATATTTAGCACCGCGTCTTACTACCCGTTCGGGTTTTACGCTTTAAGTACTAATTACTCTAATGGATTATGAATTGGGAAGGTTGAATTAGAGGAAGTGAACCCACATTTGCTTGGAGGGAGAGTGGAAAACCATTTAGGAAACTCCCCCCAGTTCACCCAACCGAGATTCGAACCTCGATCTCCCCGTCCTCAGCAGTCGAGCTCAACACGACAAGCGCGTTAGCCAACTACGTCACCGAGGCGGGTGAATGTATTAAAACATCTCTTTGGAAACTTGATCCGAAATTAGTATCGGGGACTGTTTTACGTTATCCTATAATAAAGTATATTTATTTATCTAAAATAAATTAATCTAAGCGTAGTTTACTTAAGAGAGAATAAAGAAAGTTTGAGGAATAGTTTTTATTTTTATAAATAAAATATTTTAGGGTAGTTAACAAATAATCAAATTTAATTTTTGTTGAATATATTTGAATAAAATAGTTTAAAATGTATACATAAAGAGTGTTTATTGTGATCAATAAGATAATGTGCTTGTTTTCATGAGTAAAATTATAATTAGGAATAATTTAACTAAAACTCATGTTTAAAAATTATCATTGAAGCTACTATACACAATATGAGAAAGTGTGTGCGATTGTGTAGTACAGTTTTTTTTATCCCCATGTCTTACCCTCTGTTCGGGCTATACACATATATGATAGTTACTATAATGGGATAGGGATAAGGAAGGAAGTATTTTTGAGGTAATATACCCGCATTTGCGTGGAAGAAAAGTGGAACACCATTTAGGAAAAAACCACCCTCAGTAAACCCGAGCGGGATTCAAGCTCAGATATCCCCGTCCTCAGCAGGCCAGTATAACACGAGCGCTTTACACCATTCAGTCACCGAAGGCGGCTTTATTTTTTTTTATTCTTCCTTTGTGATATAACTTAAGATTATATCTTACGGCCTAACAACAGCGATATTAATCAGAGGACTACGCTCGAACCAGAAATCTCATCGAAGTGAAGTTTTCTACATTCTTCATTTGACAAAAATGAATTTGGAGTCAGTCTAATATATTTTACACTCATAAAATAATAAATTACTTTTCAATTTTATTGCATTTGTTAAGGCATAGTAAAAAGATTTCACTGGTCTCAATCTCACTTTTTACTAAAGTAGAATACAGAAAAACTTAAGATTATGCTATTAGGTTAATGCAAGAGACAAGTAAAGTGTTGACATTGAACAGTACAATGTGGCGATTAGAATACGCAGATGATCTAGATTTGTTGGGCAATAGCAAGGTAGGTGTTGCAAGAAATGCAGAGATTTTTTTAGAAGCTAGTAAGGAATCAGGTTTATAAGTCAACGCTTAAAAGACTAGGTATATAATCAGAGAGAAAACACAAATTAAAGGCAATAGTTCAGAATTTATTTCGAGCAAATTATCATTTGATATTGTTAATGATTTTAAATATATAGGAACAATTTTAACTGGCACTAATAATATTACATAGTCCAACACCTTAACTCAGCCAGTAGCTTGTCTACCTACAGAGCTAAGGGTCCCGGATTCAATTCCCGTTATGGCTGAAAATTTATAATTGATGAAAATATGTGTTTACTTTTTACATTGATAAATTAATGGTTGGGGACTGGATGTTGTTCCTGTCCTTGTCTCAAATTAGATTATAAGACATATGAAGCTACGATAGGCCTAGCTAGAAGGCAGTGGAAAAATATATGTCTTGAATAAAAAAATGACCCACACCATACTCTGGAAAACGTAATGGACGTAAAAAAAAACTAGTGATATTAGAATGGAAATAAGGAAAAACAATACAATTGGAAAACGCGCTCTATTATTAAGTCACTAAGTTTTTGATATCTCGCCTGCTTTCAAGGAATTTAAAACTCAGCATATACAAAACAATAATTTTACGGTCGTTCTCTATGGTTTTGAAGCGTGGACTCTTAACCTTATATGACGAAAAGAAAATGTAAGGTGCTTCAAAGCATGGTATTTAGGAGGATATTTGGTCCAAAATAAGATGAGAATACTGTGGAGGGGGAAGTTTACATAATCATGAGCTACATACCCCTTACTCATCACAATAAATTGATAGGAAAATCAAGTCTCGAAGATTACGGTGGGCAGAACATTCAACGCGAATTAAAGATTCTACAAGCGTGTTCACGGTATTGACGGGCAAATCCACTGGGAAGAGACTATTGGAAAGACCTAGAAGTAGATGGTAGGATATCATTAGAATTGACCTGAAAGAGATAGGGTGTAATGAGGTGGACTCGATAGAACTAGCTCAAGGAAGGGATAGGGTGTAGTGAGGTGGACTCGATAGAACTAACTCAAGGAAGGGATAGGGTGTAATGAGGTGGACTGGATAGAACTAACTCAAGGAAGGGATAGGGTGTAATGAGGTGGACTCGATAGAACTAGCTCAAGGAAGGGATAGGGTGTAATGAGGTGGACTTGATAGAACTAGCTCAAGGAAGGGATAGGGTGTAATGAGGTGGACTGGATAGAACTAACTCAAGGAAGGGTTAGGGTGTAATGAGGTGGACTCGATAGAACTAGCTCAAGGAAGGGATAGGGTGTAATGAGGTGGACTGGATAGAACTAACTCAAGGAAGGGATAGGGTGTAATGAGGTGGACTGGGTAGAATTAGCTCAAGACAGGGGTACGGTTAAATGAGGTGGACCGGATGGACCTAGTTCAGGATAGGGATAGGGCGTAATGGGGTGGATTGGATAGAACTAGCTCAGGATTGTTATAGGGTGTAATGAGGTGGACTGGATAGAACCAGCTCAAGAAAGAGATAGGGTGAAATGAGGTTTACTTTATGGAACTAGCTCCAGATAGGGATAGAATGTAATGAGGTGGAGTGGATAGAACTACCTCAATATAGGAATAGGTGTCATACTTTTTTAAGTGCGGCGGCTTTTAAATTTCGAGTTCCTAGTGCCATAGAGTAACTATGAATATAGAAAGCTTTATCACGAATCACGATACGACGTCTGATTTGAGTTGTATTACCTGTCTAAGCTGGGTACTATCCGTGGGGTGTGATGGGTTCCTAAGCTTAAGCTTGATTTATGACCCTCCTCTATTTGTTTATCTGTACTCCTAACTGTATTTCATTTTGCACCTTCATTGTAAGGAGGTTTCTTAGTTGCTGTTATGCCAATGGCTGTGTCTGATTAGTCTGCGTTCTACATACTTGTGCACTTTACTTTCACACGTATTTAATCCAACACGCTTCTTGCGAACTCAAGTGTATAGGGTGAATAATACTTTCCAGACATTACAATACACTCGGAGCTACCTGGTGGCCACTTCTGAAAGATGCGTTTTCATGGGAACCAGATTGTTTTTTAATATATTTAATTTATTTTCTATTTGAGGTATTTAACGTGCATTTTCTGAACTTGATGATTATATTAGCACACGGCTCAAAAACTAAATTAAATCTAGAACCGACAAAACATCCAGCCTTCATGCCGTTGATTCATAGCTGTGAAATGGAAAATCCACATTTCACCAATAACAGGTTTTTCGGTAATGTAGGGAATCCAGACGGGAACTCTTAGCTTAGCAGGAGGATACGATACCGACTGATCTAAGGTGTCAGACTTGTTTTTTAATTGTGTTTTGTCTTTGATTCCATGAGTGCACTCTATAGTGTTAATATTGAACTATTTATATATTTAAATGGATGTTTTACTCTCGCTAATCTACTTATATTAATGCAATATTATTCTTAAATAGTTATTATTTTTACTATACATATTGTTTAAACTAAAAATATACTTTTAAAAAACTATAATTTAACACTACAGAAATAAACTTTGCCAACTAACACATGCAAATGAATAAGCAACACATCAAATACTTTTGGTTCAACAGTTTACATGTATTTATTTAATTTAAATCAACATTTATTTTAACTGATTTTTTATATTTATTTGATATATTTAACGTGCACTTTCTAAACCAACTGATGTTTTCAGCATGCAAAAATGTCTATGAGCGAGAGTGAAAGGGCCTACCAATTTTTCCGGAAAAGGTATTGTTACATACCTTCCAGGTTTCTTTAATAACGTATTACATTTGTTTTCAGTACTTTTTCCAATGCTTAACACCTGGGATAGGGGGGATTTTTAAAATAAAAAGTTTTGCCCTCCAACCCAAAGGGGAGTCCAAGGATCCTTTACAGGAAAACGTTGGAAGAAAAATTGATCCACCCAGAAGCTTTTCGAAAAATACTAAAATTTAGATGATTCTAGAAGCTTTTCGGAGTAGTTCTTGTCAGAACTTTTTTTTAAATATGGATGCTCAAGAAGTTATTTGGAATAGTCTTTTCCCAAAGATTTTTTTTAAATAACATTTTACTAAAAGCCATTTGGTATAGTTCTAATTTGATACTTTTTGAAAATTAGATGCATCCACAAGATATTTGGAATGGTACTCTCCCAACAAACTTTTAAATTGAATGCTTCTAGAAGGTATTAGGAGGTGTCATCTGATGTCAATCTTTTTTAAAATTATTTGAGGTGTTTATTTGGTAAGGGGTGGGGGGCCAAATAGGGGAGTACTCTCCTCGCTGGGTGTACCACTGTACCTTAGACCATGCTACCACCGATGCGGGTCACTATGTCTTAACGGTTCGAGATCTGACTCAAGTTCCAAGTTGGCCTCTCTTAGAAATACAATCAATATTGACCGGCACGAGTTAGCAAATAACGTTGGCTACATTATGTCTCGAACTAGAAGATTGCAGTTGTGTGGAAACAGGAAAATGTGGTCGAACGGTCATTTGTGAAACACTTGGTTTGTCAACTATTTACTTTGTATGAAGACACACTGTAAACACATTTAGCTTATTTGACTGGGATGGCATCAATGTGGAAAACCAAATCAATCCTCTTCCTCGTAGCTGAGTGGTTCGGGGTTACTGGGGCCCCTTTTAAAGGGGTTATTAAATAAACTAATAGCTAGAAATTAAACTTATTATAGTTTGTTAGAATTTCAAGGACGTAGATGTTGGTGGATAGGTGGACTATTTTATTTATTGTTTTTAAGCTATGTGCTAGTATCTATAGTCGATATAATTCAGATCTGCAAAATTAAAAAGTTTTACCGACTTGTGTGTTCGAATGATCTAATGCAGAGGTGGGCACATTGAAAGTGTAAGAAGTGCGAAATTTAAATATGCTATTGTCTGACAAGTTGCAGAAGCATTAGCTGAATCTGAACTCAGTGCACATCTTAGCATCGCCTACAAATCAACATCAGCAATTCAAGATCTGCATTTTGACTTAAAGAATCCCATCTTATCGTAGAGAAAGACGATTCACACACCCACATTGATCCAAACATGGACAGTGATTTCTAAATGCTTGATTTCAAAGTTGAGAGTTCGTTATCAGTCAGAATAGATTTCCATAGATCTGTGACTGAAGAGTCATGGTAAATTTTGAATTGTTCCAGACTTCAGATCATCTCCAAACTCACATTTAATAAAAGACAGAAGGGTGGAAATTTCTTTGCTTGAATTTGAAATATCCAAGTGGAATAGATAACACAAGAATTTAAATAGCAATTTGAAGTCAATGAAATCAAAAACTGTGATTCAAATTTATCATAGATATTTTTTGTCCAGTTAATTTAGAGCTTTTACCTTGATAAACGTGTAGTTGAAATTCGAGAAAGTAGGTGATTTAGTGGATTGACCACAACCATTCCCGCAGTATATTATTTGTCTCAACTAGATTTATTTTTATAAACTTATTCAATTTAATCTTTAAAAATTAATTGATTATAATTTAATCCAAAGAGATGCGCTCTTAAAAAATCCAAAATGCAGTTAATTGTTCATTCATTTTATTGATTAAATAAACATATGTATTTTTTAATTTCTTGGTGTTTTTAGTGATCAAAGAATTATTATGAAATTTGTATGCCTATTTGAATTATATGAGGGTTTTTGAATTGGTTTCTGAACTAAAAATATAAATTTTGCTACATGGCTATTTTCAGGACTTTGTTTTGTGATATCAAACTTTTTTTAAAAAAATTTGCAGTTTTTAAACTGGACTCAAATTTTCAAGATTTTCCAAATACTTACCACTTTCTTTTACAGTGGTGTTTGTATCGTCCTATAATATTATTATTTCAAATATTTCAATCTGTGTCACACTTTAACTATATTGTTTTATTTAGTTTTACTGTCTGACTTTGGTTTTCCATTCAATTCTGATTTGTTGCGGTCCTGCCCCTAGAAGTGAGGAAGTATAATGATCAGAAAAAAAGTTGATTATGAGATTTTGTTTAAAGTCAACGTTTCATCACCTGTTGAGCCCCAAAAAAGTAGTCTGTCTGTTACTCGGACTATAGCCGAAACCAATTTAATGAACAGAATAAAACAGAGTAAGAGTTCATTGGTAACTGGAGAAGTGATAACTCACAGCTGGCAGAAGATTTTTATCAAAACATTGGCTGGGAGTTACCAATGTGGATTTTTTTATTATTACTATTTCATCAATCAATATTATTAATAAACGCTTTTAATAATACTTCACTTAGGATTACTTTATGTTTGGCTTTTTCGTAACTTACTAAAACTCACCTAAATAAACTAACTAATACCAAAATAAATACCTTGTTTTTTGTTTCGTGGTTGTGGTAACAAAAGATACTAAGCGTATAAGTTAACCCGAATGGGTAGCAAGACGCAGTGCTAAAAACAAAATAAAAAAATATTGTAGTGCATAAAATAATATATTAAAAATTATTATATGCACACTTATATCTTGTTATAACTGGCCACCAAAATAAATAAATGTTATTATAAATTAGTGTAAGAACCTTTCAAAATATTAGTTTCAAAATAAAACATTTTTATTTTGTAAACAAATAGATTTAAACACAACCTAAAACTGTTTGTAATACGTCATTAACGACCCTCCTTTCCATCGAGTTCACAATATTGATTTATGAAACGAACGCTGCCCTTTAGAATCTCTTGTTTTTAAATAATTTTAAAGTGAATCACAGACACCGCTTCCACGTAAAAGAAACATCCAAATAGTTAGTTTCATAAGTTCTTATTTTAATAATGTGAAAAACGCTTAAAAGAAAATATAATTTTAAACAAATTGTTTGCGGTTCAAGTTTTAACTGCCAAATGCCACAGGATGACACATGGTCTTGCAGATCATAATCAAGGTTTGGCGAATGGATACATTAAATAACATCTGGTAGCTTTTGATAACTGTCGGTACCTACCACTCCAGTCGTGATTGGTTTTTATCTAGGGGTTTCTTAAGGTTCCCTAGAATTAGATATTCAGCCCTGAAATTATAGTAGTTTACATAAGGTCAAAAACAGGAAAACAAAATCGATTTTCCAAAAATTGGCGTTAAATATTTTTATTAACATTCGTATATAGGCACTGTTTAACAATATAAACAAAATTATGCTATAATTTTCTCATAAAAATAAATCTCCAATTTTTATCGTGTCTCCACCAATATTTTAGATACGAAAGAACTTACCATCGCAAAGTTGTAGCACTCATAAATATGTACTAATTTTTATTTGAAAGAATACTATATAAAATTAATACTTTCATAGTTAGAGGCAAATATGTGTTTTTAAATAGAGCTTTGGAAAATGGGGAGTTCAAAAAGCACACAATCCGCTACGGTAGCCGCGTGGTGTAACGCCCTACTTTCGCAATAGACTAGACTGCCGATAACGGGAAGATCGAGATTCGAATCTCGGCCAGATGAACTGAGGGAGTTTTTTTTTTCCAAAAGTGGTTTTCCACTCTCCCTCCACGCAAGTATGGATACATCTCCTTTAAATATAGTTTTATTAATCCCTAAAACTATTAGCGTATTTATTATTATTATTATTATTGCCACGTCTTACTACCTGTTCGGACTATACGCACTTACGCTAATGTGTAATGGTAGGGTGAATGTGAGATGAAATGGAGGACCTACAGTTTAACGTGGGATCCGAACCTCGGTGGAGGTATGGCATTCCACACATTCAGAAGTTGTGATTAATCACATCTTGTTAGAGGTGAAGGAAGGTTTTGGTAATCAGATAAATCTGTGCCGGTACCGAGGATTGAACCCTGGACACCAGTACAGAAGTCCGACACACACCTTACCCCTAGACCAGCAGGTCACCTACAACGTATTTAGTACATAAGCGTACAAAACAAACGGGTAGTAAGACGTGGCACTAAAAAAAAGAACAAATAATATGTTTCTATAACAGTTTGTATTATTTAGCTTCACCTATCTTGAGAGCTATAAGTATATACTTAGAGTATCGAGAAAGTTTGTGCGGTGCACCTTAGAGAGTTTTTTTATTAGCCCTGATGATTGTTCAGGCACTCCAGCTCCATTATTCCATGACGTCAGCCAACATCCAGCCATAATGACAAAACGGCTGTCGTCTGTAGACGATGATAATGTAAAAGAAAAAAGGTGACCTGGTGCTCTAAGGGTAAGTTTTCATACTTCTGTAGTGGAGGTCCGGGGTTCAATCCTCGGTCCCGGCACAGATTTATCTGATAACCAGACCCTTTCTTCACCTCTGACAAGACATCTTGTGAATGTGGGGAATGCCAGGCCTCCACCGTGGTTTGGATCCCACGTTAAACTGTAGATCCGACATTTCATCTCACAATCACCCTACCATTACACATTAGCGTAAGTGCGTATAACCCGAACGGGTAGTAAGACGCGGTGCTAATAATAAATAATAATAATAATAATAATAATAGTTATCATATTCTGAAAACTGAAAAATGACGTAAAGTGATATAACGTTTGGAGATTAAACCATAAACAATTTTAAAAACTTGTAATTTTGAAAAATGACATATGCACATGGAAATAGAGACCAGGACTCTTGGCCTAGTATCTAATAAACCTACATTGACCTATTACTGGCTCGACTCTTTTATCCAGATGTATTAAAAAAAAATTAAGAATATGATACTTGATGTGGCTATTTCCCTAATTTTAAAATCATTTCCATCTTCAAAGCTTCGCTATTATTTTTATCACTGTGTTCTACTACTTGTTCATGTTATACGCATATAACATTATTCTAATGGTTTAGGGATGAGATAGTAAGTATTTTAGAGCTAATCTATCCACATTTGCGTGAAAGTAGAGCGGGAAACCATTTAGGAAACACCACTCTCACTAGACCCGACTGGTATTCGAACCCTGATCTCACACTCTCCAACAGGAGATTCTAACACTTGAGTGACGCCTTGGAGTGACCAGTGTTTCTGAAACTCTCTCCAGTCGCGTACCCCTTTTGGGGCCATGGCCTAAACAACGTACCCCTTTTATCTATTCGTAATAATATAAAAAAAGAAATACGGGTTTTAAAATTTTTAACAAAATACTAGTGTGGCTATTTAAATGGTTGCTCCAAAATTCATCCAATTTTTTTTTTTTTTAAGTTAAACAAAGCCACGACAGAGAGAAAGAAAGGCTTATTAAAGTTAATAGAATCTCGTAAAATATGCGTTAATTTGTTTAGAAGAGACTCTATTATTAAATAAAACTATTTAATGATTAATAAAACTCAGTGGTATATTGTGTTCCTCCTGAAGTACTTCCCTTACCCCAAATCAGGGGCGGATACAGATCATTTTCATAGAGGGGGGGGGGTCGTAATTATAAATAACATAGTTACTTATAATGTAGAATTATGTTTACAGCCATTTAATAGTTTCTCATTGATATTTGATCTTATGTATGTTTTAAACCATGGTCATACTCTCCAATTTTTAAAATCAGATAGTTTTTATAAACTATTTAGAGTGGCCCTACTTCAACAATTTTTTTGAAAAATAGTTCATTATAGAAGCTATGAGTAGTCTTCACCTTGATTTTCTTAAATTAGATTCTTTTATAAGCCATTTAAAGTGTTACTCACCCAGAAATATTTGAATTTTGGATGCCCCTAAAAGCTATTTAGAATGATCCTCACCTTAATTCTTTACGATAAGTAGATACCTCTAGAAGATAATATTTGAAGTGGTCTTCCTCCAACAAAATTTTGAAATTTGAATTATTTCAGAAACTAGGCTATTTGGGGTGGTCCTCGCCTGATAATTCTTCAAAATGACATGCATCTAGAAGCTTTTTGGAGTTGTTCTCCCCTAGACATTTTTGAAATTTGAATGACCTTGGGAGCTATTTAGAGCTTTCCTCCCCTGACATTTTCTGCCAATTAGATGCATCTAATCTAGAAGTTATTCAAAGCGGTCTTCTCCGGCAAAGTTTTGACAATGGAATGCATCTAGAAGTCATTTGGAGTTCGATTTAAGACCATCTTTCAGCTTCATATTCGATAATATCAGAGGATTTGAAATATATAAAGGGAGGGGGGGGGGATTTATTCCAGGGAGGGGCAAATTATTTTCAGGGGGCTGAGTCCCCCACAGTTCCACCACTCCTGCCGTCCACACATACTCTATATTCGGTTATCGTGGAGGAATTTCTCTCAGGCGATTATTAGTCTTCTTTGATGTGTGGTAGTTTACCGTCTCTATGAGGAACAATGTTTGTTACTCGCTATGCACGACAAATATTCGTACATGAAAACAAGTTTTTTTTTTTCCAAACTTGAGTGAATCATATCGAATGGTGAATAAACGTGGATGAATAACGCACGTGTGGACCCGGCTTAAGAGGTGTCTGCGCGTAAAAAGATAACAAATTGTATAATTTATCTATGTTGTATTTTATTTCTAAAATGTGAAATTTCATTTTGTTTTTTTGTACTAATATTATAGCTTTTACAGGGGTCAACTGACCTTTTGACCCCCCACCCCCCGAATATGCGCCTGCCCCTAGGGGTACACCTTCCGCAGTTTAAGAAACAATGCCTTAGACCATGTGGCCACTGATCTGCACCATTCCATCACAATTAATTGTACAAGCTTTAGCTTTCTCCAGTTATACCAAGGTATTAGTACAAAATGGTTTCTCATTCTCCATCCTCGCAGGTACAGGCAAATAGGTACAATTTTCTTTAAATTCTACCTCCCTTGTCCTTACCTATATTAATGTAAATATGCAGATATCCCGAATTGGTAGTAAGATGCAGTGTATGTAAAATATAAATAATAGTAGGTGTATATTTTCTTCCAATACATTTTTTAGCTTAAACATATTTTATGACAAACATTAAAAGTTTAAGCTCTGATTTGTAAGCAAAAATAATTAATCTCTTTTGAACTACGATAGTTTTATCTGGAAATCAGACTTTAAAACATACCTTAATTGAATAGGTAATTATATAAAGCCTATTCTCCGGTGTCACTATATTTATATATCAGAAATAGTAGCCTAAGGCAGTGGTTACCATCCTGGGGGGCGTGGAACAGTTAGTAAATAACGTTAAAAATAATCTCAGAATTGAAGACATATTTTGTTTCAATTCCTTATTCAAAGTAGGTAAGGTAATTAATTGCTTCTTGCAGTATTGGCACACAGGCCACCTGTTGTAATTCACCCATTAAATGACCAGTCGAAAGCATGACGTTCGTGCGCATGCACTTGCTTATTTTCAACCCCGCAATCCTCAGATTCGCCCCCCAATTATCCTATCCACCCTCCCTCTTAGCTACCATTGCGGAGACGAGCAGCGTTGGTGAATTTTCAACTCTGACTCTAATAAAAACTAAACAGCGTTGTCTACTTGAAGTGAAAAACGATTTTCTGTTAACTCCGTCAAATATCAAACCCAATATTCAAGAACTGATTAAAACAAAACAGTGCCAACTATCACTCTAATTTTGTATATTTTCTTGTAGAACTTTGCTGCCAGTGTTACATTGATTTTTGTATATATAAAATAAGTGAAAAGAAATCAAAGCATTTTTGAATATTTTTTATAACCAACCCAAAAAATAATGAGGGTAGCAATGTGACTTTTTAGAGAAAAGGATCAAAAAGGCTGGGAAAAAATATTCTAAGGTGTCACTCTCACCAATAACTAGACCACTGATTACGGGAAGATAGGGGTTTTAATTCCGGTCAGAGGTGATGAGGGCGTTTTGTTATTACTTGATTTACACTCTCCCTCAACGCAAATTATGGTACACTTCCTCTAAATTCAACTTTCCCAGGTAAATGTTATTTAGGTGATTAGATGGCAGACACAAACAAATCATATCGAGAATTCTAAGGCGACATTTTGACATTTTAGAATGTGTGCAAAATATTCAAACAGTTTACATTTTAAAATAAATACTTATATAATTATTTATTATTAGGCGTTCTGTCTTACGACGGATAAAATTATCTTTGTCCATGAACATAGACCGCCAATGCACCATGTTCTCTGCCTCCTCCTTCAGCTCCCATAATTTTCTTATTTCCTTCAAGTCATCCAATATTTGATTCCTCCTTCTTAAATTCCTCTTTCCCTCAACCTTTCCTTTTATGACGTCATGCAGAAGAACGTTCCTCCTAAGTAGGTGTCCGATCCAGTTTGCTTTTTATCAAAGAATCACATCCAAAATGGTTCTCTTATCACCCATTCTCCTTAGGACTTTTTCATTTGTCAACCTATCTGTCCAAATGATCTTCTCAAGTCTTCTCCGGAACCAGAACTTATATAGTATATTTCGCTTGAACCAATATTCATTACATTATGGTTAATGCTGCATTTAGACGCGTTGCAGGTGTTTATAAATCTCGCATTATTAATATATTTAAATATCGTTTTATATAAAATGTAGGTGAAAATTATCAGCAGGTCTCTGACTAATCAAAAAGTTAAAATTTTTAGTTTAAGTTAAAAAAATTAAATTTCGTTTAATGCGAACATGTGTACATCTGAGATTAAAGATCTAACCTTGCTTTATCAAAATAATATAGTCATGATTTGATAGGGTCACAAGATAACATCTTAATATAATGTGAGATTGTTTTATAGGGTTTTATGTAACTTATCACACATTTAAAAAAACACACTTTAAACCTATAGTATAAACTTTTTATCTGGGAAGATCCTGCACCTACATTTTGGTGGAAACAAAACTAAAAACTTCAAACCGCTTAATAAATATTCCAGGTTTTCTAAAAGTCGTCTCTGTGCTCTCCCATGTAGCACCCATCAGGAGGCAAAAAATTATTAATAATTCATAAATATTTTGCAAAACCTTAAACTGATAATATATATATATATATATTTAGCACCGCATTTTACTTCTCATTCGAGTTATAGGAGCGCATATGTATTAATTTATTTAGTGTGTTATAGACAAGAAAGGTTGAATTTGGAGGAAAGAGTACCTGAAATATTCATGATGAGAGAGTGAAAAACTATTTAGGAAAAAACAGACTCTCTGTACACCCGAACAAGACTCAAACCTTGATCTCCCCACCATCGTCAGACTAGTATAACATGAGAGTAGCGTGTGAGACCATCCGACATTCAAAGTGGGTATTTTCTAATTTAAATTGCGGGTCCCTATAGTCTGAGGTGTCGGTATCATGTTAGACTAGACTGCCGATGACAGGGAGATCGAGGTTTGAATCTCGATCGGGTGTATTGAAGGTGATTTTTCCAAAATCCTTTTCCACACTCCCTCAACGCAAAAAGTTGGTAAAATTACTCTAAGTATAACCTTCTTAATCTCTAAAACCATTATCGTAGTTAGTACATAAGCGTATAACCCGAACGAGTAGGACATGGTGTTAGAAAAAAAGTTAACATCTAATGATGCATCGCTGTAATGATACTTATAAAATTTGAGTTAAAAGAATGCAATAAAATCTAAATGCTGCCGAACTTTCTGTACGTGTGTTAACATAATTGACGCTCACCTTGCTTTAGAAATACATCCACGAAGCGGAAGAACGAATCTATAATAGATGAAGTCACCCGCGGGGCCGTGTGTAACACAGATAGTCAACTCTGATGAAAGAGGTGTCACTTTCTAACAGAAACACGAGCGTGGAATGCACCACGCTTCTTTCTCCCACCAGGGACGTTTTGGTCCTGTGTACACAGAAATTTTTCAAGTATCCCGTTAGGTAAATTTTCTTAGACAGAGAATTAAAATCCAGGCCGAAATAGCCTGCGAAAGGGAAGACACGCTTGCATGAGGGTTTAAATGAAGTTGCAAAATATCACATACTGCAGTGGGTTGTGTGAAATAATACTTGTTTTATGTAATCGTTTACTTTGATCTGGGCTAAATGGAATTACTCAATTTCCCTAGGCGTATGATACTACTACAGGATGGAAAGGAGTTAACATATGTGAAGGAAAAAATAGCGGATTGAGTGCCATAAATTAGACATTATTATTTCTTTTGGATAAATTGCGCACTCAAAAACTCCTGTATTAGGATAAGAAGATGATTTAGAGTTGTTAAGTAATAGTAAGGATGCCGTTTCATAAATCAAGGAATTTGACTACAGGCCAACAGGGAAATAGGTTTAGAAGTGAACGGTGAAAAGACTAATTATATGATCAACAGAGAACACAAATTGAGGACAATAATTGAAAGATTACTGCAAAACTCATAAAATTTGACATGGTTAAGGAATTCAAATATTTAGAAGAAAAAAATTAACTAGAAATAATGATATTAGAGCGGAAATTAGTAAAATAATACAGTCTGGAAGTGTATGCTATTTCTCGATCAGTATTTGTAAGCATCTTGCACTGGTTGTCGAGAAATGTAAAACCCAGACTATAGACTACTAAACAATAGTTTAATCGGTTGTATTATTAATAATGTTCTTGTGAAACTTGGTCTCTTACCTTCTTTATATGATGAAAATCAATTTAGGGTTCTCGAAAGCAATGTGCTTAAGCATATATTAATTGTTCTAGAAAGATATAAAGATGGTGGAAAATAGAAAAGGTTACATAAAAATGAGTAAAATACCCCGTGCTTATCACCAGACATCGTTAGGGTAGTCAAATATCGCAGGCTACGATGGGCAGGATATGCAGCGTAAATGTAAGGAACAAAAACCGTATTTAAGGTATTGACTGACAAACCCAATGGGAAGACCTAGACGCAGATGGCATTAGAATGGACCTGAAAGGGATACGTTGTGAGGAGGTGGATTGGATATAACTAGCTCAGGATAGGGATAAGGTGTAATGAGGTGGAATGGATAGAACTAGCTCAATATAGGGATAGGGCGTAATGAGGTGTACTTAGTAGAACTAGATCAGGATAAGAATAGGGTGTAATAAGTTGAATTAGATATAGCTAGCTAAGGATAGAGATAGGGTTAATGGGGTGGACTTGGTAGAACTATCTCAAGATAGGGATAGGGCGTAATGAGGTGTGCTTAGTAGAACTAGCTCAAGATAGGGATAGGTGACGAAACTTTCAAGATCCTAAGAATATAGAGTAAGGTAGTAAAACTCTGTTGACCCTAGCTACATTAATTTGAATTAAACATAATATATTGATCCTCATAATAATTAAGTATCAAAGTTAACAGTCATCCTTTAGCCCCTGCCTTAAATAGGGATATGTGTGTGTATATATATATATATATATACTTACGCACACACACACACACACACACATATATATATATATATATATATATATATATATATATATATATATATATATAACCCGATCTTATATAAGACTCAGAGTAAGCCATCGCCCCCTACCTATACCACCAAGTAGAGTTATTAGAAATTATAACATTCCCTTTGGAATCTAATTTGTTTGTGTTTTTAGTAGTAAATCAGAGGGATATTAGAACATAAAATGTTTTCAAAATAAACATAAATAATGCCTAAAAAATTTAAATTCCAAAGTAAAACTCCAGAAGAAATGGGGATAGGGGTCTTATAAGTAGAATACATATATTTAGGTGCGGGGGGATAAAATTAGAATTTGCCAGTAATATAGAAGGATCACTTCAAATAACAAAATAGGTGTTAAATATTATCTTTATAATTAGGGGCTTGTGAAATTGGGGGTTCCAAAATTTCTGAAACCAAGAAATAAACTACTTACTAGTGTGGTAGAAGATTGAAATTAATCAGGGAGGTACAAGGACTACATTATTAATTTCAAAATAAAGAACGAAAAAAATGGGAAGAGCTCCCCTATACATTTCCAAATTTGCTAGAAGAAAAAAACTTTACGCTTTAGTAGAAAATTGAAATATTTTAATAACTGTCAAGGGATAACCAAAGGAACCTCAACATATTTAATTTAATTTGGGGGAGGGGGGGAGAGAAGGAGAGGTATTGAAATACATTTCTAAGACTTACAGAAAAAAACACCTTTTGATATAGTTAGTAAATAGGAATTTCGCAGAAAATTATAAAGTATGAAAAGATTTTTTTAATTTTTAGATCAAAAGCTTGGTTTAAGGAGAGCTAATAATTTAAAACATTAATAGAAAAAAGTTACAAGTGTGGTAGGAAATTTAAATACGTGCAAGTAGTTAGGACGACCACACCAAATAATTAAAATTCAAATAAAATTTCAAAATTTCAAATTGGTTCTACGATTTTTGGTAAGCCATTTTTCCCAACTTTGTACAAAAATCTATTGCTTCGTTTTAGTTTGTAGGATATATAATGTTTTCTAATCATTTTGGAGATATTTGAAGTTACTCTCGCTTCCCTCAACTTATTTACAATCCCATTTTGATATATTAACTTAATTTTTGCCAGAATTGGTTTAGGATTAGCATTGTTAGCTCAGGATTAAACAAGGAAGCACTATCAAAATGATGGCAGCTGGATGCTGAACGTTATAATATATTTTTGATGCGGCTTATCCCTGCGAATAATGGGTTAAACTGCTACTAAGCTATCTATACATGAGTAAAATAAATGGTACGGAACTCCGCACCGACTTTCTCGCTCCATTGTTTAAAAATGTAAATATTTACTTAAAATTCGTAGTATATGTGAAACCAAATAATATACACTAGCAAACCCGAATACAAATTACGCTAGACCCACGTGAAACTTTTTTTGACTCTTGGTTTTAAATTCTATAATTTTATTTTTAGTGAATTAAAGTCCTCATTTGTATATTTGGACCAATAAAAAAAGGATCGATATTGGGTACTCAAGGGTCAACAATTCGTATTCAAATTTCATATTCTGGTTAAAATTTTCGACATTTTATTAGAGGTTGTACCTCTAATGATTATCGCGTTGCTATTAAATTCCTCATTTATAAATTTTGACCAATAAAATAGGTAAATATTGACGCTAGAATCATAGATATAGATCATTGCTGTACAAACGTTTCCCCTACGAGTTTAAAGGAAAAATAACATAAACTTTTTGAGAGAATTACTTATATTTAATTACTCTTTGGCATTGGAGAATTATTGCGTTAAACTTAGGTTGTATCTCTTTATAACTAAAGCTCACAAGATTGTATTAATATATTTGCCAATATCTCAGAAACTGCTGGATATATAAAAATATATTTAAAATTAAAGTTTCATTTTTATTTTAATAGTACTACAATTTATAATGTTAAGTTATTTAGTATCTCAAATAGTTGCGGAGATACGGAAATTTTCGCTTCTGTAAAGTACCGTAAAGTAATTTTCATAGGGAAATGAAAATAGCAATTTTGTTTATAATCTTAATCAACGCCTAGATACGAGTTTTAATCAAAATCATTACAGACAATTTTGAGAAAACAGATTTTTTCTCTTTACACCTTTAATAAACTGCGCTTAAATTTAGGGTTAGATGGACACACAGACAGACGTCATTGCAAAAATCCCTTTTTAGGCTTCGGGTGGTCATGAAACGTCGACCTACATCAACATCTCGTGTTAGATTTTTTTTTAACGGTCGTAATACTTTATCCTAAAAGATGAAAAAGTTAAAAAAATATATATGTATATTTGCGTTTAGCTTGAAAATTATTGGTTTTATTAAAATATGCTTCAAATAGAAGATTTGTATTATAAAAAGAACTACTTATTTGCAATAAGTAATTTCATATCACAAATAGTTTAGAAGATAAGAAAAAAATAGAATTTACGCATCAGACTTGAACACTTCAAGTCATTTTGCTGAAATATTGAGAGTAGCCATTTTGTATGTAATATTTGTAAACTTTTGAAATTAAATTTAATCAAAATCGCTAGAGCCGATTTTGAGAAAATTGTTTTTCTCTTTTTGCCCTTCAGTAAAATACCCTTAGTTTTAGGGTTAAATATCCAATTCCAAAAAGGAATTGGGGTAACACTATGAAAACCCTAAATACCAAGTTTTAGCCCGATCGGTAAAATAGTTTAGGCTCTAGCCTGGGGTATATACAGACAGACGGAGATTCAAAAACCACTTTTGTGAATTTGGGCGGTCATGAAACGTCGACATTCATCAAAATCTCGAGTTCGATTATTTTGACGATCACAACATTTTCTATACCTGTAAGATAGCGAGAAAGTAAAGAACCATGTGGTATCTGTTTGTCTATCCAGAGTTTTTCTCAAACTTTCTGACTAGCTGAAACTTAACATACTAATAATTTAAAAATTTAAGCTATCCCCAAATTTCTTAAAAATGAAAGTTTCGCAGAGGGTTGGCTCAAGGGGGGGAATAAGCACACCACGATCATGTGGTTAGTGTTTGTTATAAATATAATAATAATATTTAGCATCACGTCTTACTACCCGTTCGGGTTATACGCTTTAAGTACTAACTACGCTAATGGATTAGGATTTGGGAAGGTTGAATTAGAGGAAGTGAAGCCGCATTTGCGTGGAGGGAGAGTGGAAAACCATTTAGGATAAACCACCCCCCGTTCACCCGACCGAGATTCAAACCTTGATCTCCCCGTCCCCAGTAGTCGAGCTCAACATGACTAGCGCGTTAGCCAACTACGCCACCGAGGCGGGTGTTATAAATATAGTTTTGGCCTATGGATCATGTCATATTTATGAGAATAATCCGTAACTTAATAAAAAAAATCCTTATAACCAGGCAGAGCCAGGGACACATGCTTCCATTTTTTTTTTAAACTAGAAATAAATTACAATAACTGGGAACAGACTTCATGCGAGATCCAAAATGGTTCCTGTCAAAGACAAGCCTGCTATAGATTATAAAAGGGTTGGGGGTAAGGGTAGGTCCGGATCCCCCTGTAATTTTACTACCTCTCCTTAGGGGTGGTCCATATATACGTATAAAAACTTTTATTTTCTAAAGGTAGGGCCTATAGTAACCTGCTTCGGGGGTCGTATGGTCTAAGCCATCATTCTGATGTTTTACTAGACTGCCAATTGCGGGGAGATCGGGGTTCGAGTCCCAGTCGGCTTTAATGAAGGTTGTTTTTCAAAATGGCTTTCTACCCTCCCTCCACGCAAATGAGGATAAATTTTCTCTAAATTCAACCTCCCTTATCCCTAGCTCACTATTTTAATTAGTACATAAGCGTATAACCTAAGCGGATAGTAAGATGCGGTGCTAAAACAATATACAGTAACATTTTTTACTGGAACCAATTTCCCTCTCAGAATAATTAGCTTTCCATGCCCTTGCAGGCCTAAGCTCTATTAACTAGATGAATGTGAGACTTGATTATTAATCCAGCCTCCAAGGAAACAAAAGCATAATCATATACATGCTAATTTTTTAAAAGCCTTTCGTCTTACTACCGGTTCGGATTATACATGTATGTACTAATTACGCTAATAGTTTTAGGGACTTGGAAGGCTATATTTAGATTAACTGTACCCGCATTTGCATGTAGGGAGAGTGTAAAACCATTTTGGAAAAAATCTTCAATACATTTGACCTAGTTTTGAACCTTGATCTCCTCATCATAGGCAGTCTTGTCCAACACAAGAGTAGCGCATGAGACCATGCAGCCACCAAAGCAGATACGAAGTTAATTAATTAAATATGTGTTAGTGCACCCAGCTATTGTGCTAAAATTGATGCCCAACTGCCGCTAAGAGACATCGGTTCAAAAACTTTCAGAGACGAAGAAAAATATTATTTTGTCGTAGAAAGTATCAATGGAGGTAATTTCGTTATAAATGCATGTCTTTCAATAATAGCCTGACTTGTGTTTTATCTTTGGCGACTATAAAAACACAATGGAACAAAAAGTTATTTGTATATTTAAGGGATTCCCACTCATGAATATCTTCTCCTTTGATATCCCCCTCCTCCTTCTCCCAGTTAAAAAGAAGGCAGGAGGAGGGAAGTGAAGATAATTTTTAATGCGAACGTGAGTTTCGTCACACCACCATAAGAAGCTTTAGTGGAAGAAGGAGGTAAGCATTGCGAGGTTAGTTCTAGCCGGAGGTTCAAGGTTAATGTTCCCGAACGTCACTGGTTGCGCCGACAACCACCGGCAACACGTCTCTGTTATTAGGATAGCAAGAGAGGGGATTCCCAACAGCAGTCGTGCCTCTAATATTCCATTATTGGGACATAAAGTAGGGTCTACAATGTCATATTTTGCTTGCCCTGATAGCCATGCTGATATAATAGACATGCAAATAATTTTGAATCTAGTGCAAATATTTACCTGCGGACAGTTATTATTATTATTATTAGCCCCGCGTCTTACTACCCGTTCGGGTCATACGCACTTATGCTAATGTGTATTGGTAGGGTGATTGTGAGATTAAATGGAGGACCTACAGTTTAACGTGGAATCCGAACCACGGTGGAGGCCTGACATTCCCCACATTACACAAGATGTCTTGTCAGAGGTGAAGTAAGGGTTTGGTAATCAGATAAATCTGTGCCAGGACCGGGGATTGAACCCCGGCCGCCAGCACAGAAGTCTGACACTTTACCCCTAGACCGCCAGGTCACCCCTGCGGACAGTTAAATCGGAAATTAACGTGGCTGGAAATCAGAGTTCTTTGTATATTAGGAAATAAGTTCTGTGCTAAGTTTTTTTTTTATGTTCATGATGTCCATTCAGAATGTTCACAGATAACTATAATTTTTGTTAGCTTCACGTCTTAATACTTGTTCAGGTCACATGGATATGTAGGCCACTAATTACGCTAATGAGTTAGATATGAGAAAGGTTGGATTTAGAAGAGGTGTACTCTCATTTGCGGTTAGGGAGAGTGGAAAAACACTTATGGAAAAATACCCTCAATACCCCTAACCAGTATTCGAAACCCAATCTCCTCTTCATCCAGAATTTAGTCCAGAGTTTTTAAAACTGTTCTCTACAGAGCCCTTGGGCCCCGCCATTGTTATCTCAGGATCCATGAAGAAAGTTTATAATATTCTTTATTTGTTTTTCACACTAGAAAATATCATCTGTAATTAGGATTACCAATTTTTCCAAATCTGACTTAAGGACATTTTGTCAAAAGTGCAACCAGAATATGTGATTTTTTCCGTTCTTTTAATACTCATAAAATTTAACTGTAGTTACATTTTCATAATATTGGCGTAAAATTGTGTATGAAAGTAGGTGCATGTATTTTTTCTGGTGCAATGGCTCCTTCAATCCATAATGTTTGGGAACCCCTGGCCTAGTTTATTTCTTTGGACCATTCGGCAGCAATAATTATTGTGATTGGTGTTGTTACTGAGAAATTATTTCGCTCCACAGGTTCTCTGCGAGTTGTCACCGACACACCAATCAAAGTTAACACATGCTAATAACACTAGCTAGCATGCACTATCGGCTGACATGACAATAATATATCGGTGCCAAATTACTGTATTTCAGAACTCGAATTCCCATGTAAAAAGAACATGCATCATACACATTATTTAATTGGTATGCATAATTAGGTTTACACTGTTAAGTCAACACGCAAATAATAATAATAACAATAATGATAATAATTGGAGCTCACAAAAAATTAAGATGTAGAGCCTCTTTAAGTGATAGGAACTTGAACCATCAAAATAAAACTTGATTCACACGTTCGCCAAAATTTTAGATCAAAATTTAATTCCTACTTTGGCTAATAATCCAAATAGGTAGTAAGACGATATGATATATATTTTTAATCACACGTTGTCGTATAACCCGGACGAGTAGTAAGACGCTCTGCTAAAAAAAACACTTAAAAACACGTTGTCAGAAATGTATGTTGATCCATGATTAACTTACCAAATTAAGATAATAATAATATTTAGCACAGCGTCTTACTACCCGTTCGGGTTATACGCTTTATGTACTAATTACTCTAATGGATTAGGAATTGGGAAGGTTTAATTAGAGTAAGTGAACCCGCATTTGCGTGGATGGAGAGTGGAAAACCATTTAGGAAAAACCACCCCCAGTTCACCCGACCGAGATTCGAACCTCGATCTCCCCGTCCTCGGCGGTCGAGCTCAACACGACAAGCGCGTTAGCCAACTACGCCACCGAGGCGGGTCCCGAATTAAGACATACCAAATTAGGAGGGTCTCAGCTATTCTTCATACCTCAGACCACAGTAATACACCAAATTATTATGGTCTGATCTAAGTGTCATACCTTAGACCACTGTAAATTACCTAATTAAGATGGTTTGAACTATACATACTACATCAAAAAAGAGTAAAACACCATATAAGGTAACAAAAAGATTGGATTCCGATAAATAGAAAATTACTATTTTAGTATAAATGTTAAGTGGTTGTCCATAAACCAAGTAACGCTGTTTAGAAAGGGGGAAGGGGGGTTGGAGCTCTAATGTATACATGGTGTTACAAGGGGGGGAAGGTGTGTACAAGGGTTACGTAACACAGATAATCTAGTGATGGATTAAATATCAGAGCTATCATATTTGAAAATTACGGTTATAGCCGCATCTAGATATCATATTATTTAAATTAGAAAATGACATCTGGAGAGGGAATCGAACCAACTACCGAGTCAATGGGGGCTGCGTTATATGATAGCTCGTGAGTCTTAATTGATCAAACATTTGTTGCTGACGATTTCCACACGTCCATAACAGACTCTGCCCTAAAATTAGAGAGGAGAATGACCCTGGGCACGGGACGATTCCTGGATAGCTCAGTGGTAAAGAAATTGGCTCACTAAGCCAAACATCCTATTTTCGATTCCCATGTACAGGTTCAGGCTACATGCTTAGTGTTACATGGAAGGAGGGGAGGATCAAAAAAGGTATGTAAAAAGGGTTACGTGGTCTATAGATGGCCCCTAAAATATTATATTTAAAAATGATTAAAAATCAACACTTACTAGAATAGTATGATGTAACAAACTGAAAAAATACGACTAAAATTTGTATAGGTATACCAAACAATCCAAAGATATGAGTCTAGGTAATTTTGGCTTAGTTTGCTTAAAGATATTTTTTTTCTCTTTACATTTAAATATTTTGCCTTTGGTCACTATATGGCTGTTTTACTAACCGATTCAAACACACCTTTAACTAAATATCTTTAGTACAGGGAAATACATTTCCTAGACTGAGAACACTATTTTTGATTATTAGAATATTGTTGTTAATAATTAGAATTTAAATAAACAACAATTTGAATTTAAAAATTCAAATAGTCAATTTCACGAAAGTAAATTTATTTCTTCTTATTTTGCGCATTTTACTTTTACTTTAAAATCACTTGTTAGAAATGACTTGCGGTATATAGTCTAAAGTATCATGTGAGGATGATGAAAAATGTATATACCGACACTGAAAAAACTCCATGGTGTGATCCCACAAGAAAGCAATACCGACCGAGAGGCCGCCACCGTTCGCTATGATAGTGCCTACATCTGCGGATAGAGGGTGTCATATGGTCAACACAATGACCCCTCCAGCCGTTAATTTAAGTTTTCTAAACTGAAAAATGCTGTTTCTTCAAGTAGATCCTCATTTGTCCACATGAGGCTGAGTTTGAACCCTTTCCAGACCAAATGCTTCACAGATAAATTTTGAAAGTTGGGAACCTCTGGATCCATCGCCATGAACTCCGACCACTGGACCACAGAGGCGGTCATATACTGACACTTAAGTATTTATATTGTATAACTTAATTGATCATACACGTTAAAAGTGCTATAATAAGCTAATACGATTCAACTAATCTTCATTATTATTATTATTATTATTATTATTATTATTATTAGCACCGCGTCTTATTACCCGTTTGGGCTATACGCACTTACGCTAATGTGATAATGGTAGGGTGATTGTGAGATAAAATGGAGGACCCACAGTTTAACGTGGAATCCGAACCACGGTGGTGGCCTGGCATTCCACATATTCACAAATTGTGATTAATACAAGTCTTGTCAGAGGTGAAGGAAAGGTTTGGTGGTCAGATAAATCTGTGCCGGTACCGAGGATTGAACCCCAGACCTCCAGCAGAGAAGTCTGACACTTTACCCCTAGACCACCAGGTCACCTTCAATAATAATAAAACCCGCCTCGGTGGCGTAGTTGGCTAACGCGTTAGTCGTGTTGAGCTGCTCGACTGCTGAGGACGGGAGATCGAGGTTCGAATCTCGGTCGGGTGAACTGGTGGTGGTTTTTCCTAAATGGTTTTCCACTCTCCCTCCACGCAAATGTGGGTTCACTTCCTCTAATTCAACCTCCCCAAATCCTAATCCATTAGAGTAATTAGTACTTAAAGCGTATAACCCGAACGGTTAGTAAGACGCGGTGCTAAATATTATTATTATTAATAATAATAATAAAACCCGCCTTGGTGGCGTAGTTGGCTAACGCGCTTGTCGTGTTGAAGCTCGACTGCTGAGGACGGGGAGATCGAGGTTCGAATCTCGGTCGGGTGAACTGGAGGTGGTTTTTCCTAAATGGTTTTCCACTCTCCCTCCACGCAAATGTGGGTTCACTTCCTCTAATTCAACCTCCCCAAATCCTAATCCATTAGAGTAATTAGTACTTAAAGCGTATAACCCGAACGGTTAGTAAGACGCGGTGCTAAATATTATTATTATTAATAATAATAATAAAACCCGCCTTGGTGGCGTAGTTGGCTAACGCGCTTGTCGTGTTGAAGCTCGACTGCTGAGGACGGGGAGATCGAGGTTCGAATCTCGGTCGGGTGAACTGGAGGTGGTTTTTCCTAAATGGTTTTCCACTCTCCCTCCACGCAAATGCGGGTTCACTTCCTCTAATTTAACCTTCCCAATTCCTAATCCATTAGCGTAATTAGTACTTAAAGCGTATAACCCGAACGGGTATTAAGACGCGGTGCTAAATATTATTATTATTAATAATAATAAACTTGTAAATTAACATTAACACTGTTATTTTAATACACCAGCTATAGCACTAATAACAGCTGTTAGATTCATTTAAAAAAAACAAAAATAACTCATCAGTAAACTGCCCTTGATTTAAGGAATGGGCAAAATTAAAAAAAGTCTCGTGGTATAGCCATATAACATATAAATATAATATTTGTACAAAATCCATCAAATAGTTTAAGACCTAGACACAAGAACAGACGCACTTTATAACAGACAAAATTGCAAAAAATCCCATTTTTTCGGTTAGGGAACACATAAAACTTAAATAATCATCGTCGTATCGAGGTTGATAATGTTCACGATTACAATGATTTTTCTTTATGTGAAAAAGAAAAACATTTTTGGTAAATTCTGCACCAATTTACATTTTCTCATATAAAATCAAAACTGTCATTATTAGAGTCCTATTGTAGATGGGATCCCTTCCTAAATTCTCCTTTGATAAATAATAATTAATATGATGAATTAAAACAAGTTAAATATAATAATGAAAATATTTTCGTTTAATTTTAAACATTTATTTTACGTGACTACATTTTTCAACTCTAGTAAAGAGGTCAAAATAACTTAACTAAGCTAGAGCGTTAGGAACTCTAAAGTTCATAGCCGCACTTACGAAAGTACGTAAAATATATCTATCTTGATCCGGTTCTATCCAGTCCTCATCATAATACCCTATCCCTATCTTGAGTTAGTTATATCCAGTCAACCTCATAACACCCTATCCTTATCTTGAGCCAGTTCTCTCCAGTCAACCTCATCCCCCTCTACCTCTTTCAGGTTCCTTCTAATGCTATCCTTCCATCTGTGTCTAGGTTTTCCCAATGATGTCTTCCCATTGGGTTTACAAGTCAATATCTGGAACACGGTCATGGAGTCCATTCGCACTTCATGTCCTGCCTACCGTAATCTACGAGACATGACTATCCTAACAATGTCTTGTGATGAATTTATGGTGTTTAACTCATCAACAATTAAACTCCTTCACTCCACAGTATCCTCATCCATTTTTGAACCAAATATCTTCTTAATCACCCTGTTTACAAACATCCTAAATTTATTTTCGTCATGTAAGGTAAAAGGTCACGTTACACACCCATAGAGAACAACTGGTGAAATTATTATTTTGTATATCCTGAGTCTTACATTTACTGACAGCAGGTGAGATGTCAACAACTAACTGACTGAATAATAGCATGCATTTCCCGATTGTATTCTTTTCCTAATTTCCAATCTAATATTGTTATTGCGCGTTAAAATTGTTCCTGCATATTTAAACTCATTAACCCTGTCAAGTGATATGTTGTTCGAAATAATCTTCAAATGATCACGATTCGTTGTCGTGTTTAAATAACTATTTGATAACTGTATCTTCGTCTTGATTTGTTTATATTAACTTCAATTTCCTGGAGGAAAATAAATGGCTGAACGAACATGCATATTTCATTTGAGAACTCTACACAATGTCACAATTTACTGTCCTCTTAGAAAATCCATAGACTAGCTATAGATAAACTTACACATGTAAAAATGTAAAATACATGACACCTCTTTGACAAAATCAAACATCGATATTTTGATAAATGTTTTAAAAAATCAATTTAATAAAATAAGTAATTTACACCGTATTTGGGACAGAGCTTACACAGGAACTCGGGGTCATAAAATTTTCAGGATGGAATTTACATCAACACAAGAATAAATAATATAAGAATTCTTCACAAATTCATAAAAGCTATTGTCCAAAATAACGCTTGCTGGCTTGGACAATTCAATTAACACCATTCATTACCTGTCCTATTGTGAGTTATATTCTCTGAAATGAAGGTCCATATTCCAAAGGATTCCTTTTCTATTCAACTGGTTGAATGTATGTAGACTCCAAAGGTAACGCCGTCTCTTATTTCCATTTTTTTTTTGTGTATAATTTTTCGCCACCTTTGAACGTCATGAAATTGACAATCTAAAAAAACCGGTTACGCATGGACGTCATAGCGAAACTACGAAACAGTAAGTAAAACCTGACCTTGAAAATTAATAACTTCATAACATGTGGTTTGATGAAGGGTTTCGTTTTATTACCCAGGAAAGATGTTAAATTGCTATGATTTCCCAAAGACAAAGATAAGGGGAACCAATGCAATAAATAGTATATCGGCGTTATATCTCGATAAAGATTATAAAGTCCGTTCACGATAAGTTTTTATCTGGATGACAGTTCAAAAATCATATGTTTAAGTGTTATCATACTATTTCATTTTTTTTAAATAATTTCTCTTTATCCAACTCGAAACAATATTTTAAACATAATTAAAAGTACTTATTCTTCGTTTTAAAATGTTATCTATACTGTATAATATAGTGCACACATAAATAAATACCTTTTAATACAGGCATCATATTTACTTGGAAAAGAGAAAAGTGTTGTCATTTTTTTTACATACAATAAATTATTTTATGATTATTTTATCTTATTTTGAAATATTTAACTGAATAAAATATGGTTATCCACTGCGTGGGTGCATCATTGTGAAAGGCTTGTTTGCGTCCTGTTTAACCACATGGTTTAAATTCGTCAGTCGCCATTTTGAAGCTATGTTCGTTAGAAGTTTTTTTGAAAGTGGTGTGAATATATTTTTTTAAGTGGAATAAAATGATAAATAAACTTTGTGTCCGTCCTCAAATAAATATATAATTAATATTGGCCTAAATTCCTGTAGTTAACTTTCACATTAATATATTACCATCTGTTTTCATTACAGTCATCCAAAGTTATAGATGTCAGATGTTGGCATAGTGATATATTAGGGATTACTTCTAGTAACATTTCGAGCTGTCAACCAGGTAAACTTAGGTCGTGAATAAATTATATTATCTTTTGATCCTAGCACATTGTGGGTTACTGTATTGTATAAACAGCTTAAGATTTTGGGGTAGCTATAAAATTAATTAAAATATATTTTGTTAAGAAATAAACCCAATTATAAGTTACTATACTACCCACTTCAGTGGTAGCATGGTCTAAGGCGCTACTCTCACAGTAGACAAGACAGCCGATGATGTAAATATCAAGATTCGAATCTAGGTCGGGTGTGCTGAAGATGGTATTTCCATTCTCCCTCCACGTAAATAAAGGTACACTTCCTTTAAATATAACCTTCCTAGTCCCTAAAACCACTAGCTTAATTAGTACAGTAGCGAATCACCCGAACGGGTAAAATTTAACACCAAAAGTTCAAAATCTATGGAAAGTTGATAGCTCTTGTCAAGTAAACCTTTTTCTATAATGTCGACGGAGGCCTCATTCTATATAACTTTTCCTGATAATAGCTTTTGAATACATTTTAGTGCGATAATCTGCAGCCATCACTGCAACTATCCACTAGCTTTACTATTTCATTCATTAGTCTTGGTTTACACGTATCAATAATAACTACCAGAAGTGACAGCTCCAAATCAAATTATTTGTCGTATGAATACGTGAAAGTAGATCTGGAAACTTTTTCTAGCTGTAACTTGTAAATATGTCCTTTCGTAAGAAAATTGGGATGTAGCTGAAATTTTTAAAAAACGTTACCCAGGTGATGTGATCCTTTTAAAATTTCTCTTAGGAAATGAGATTGATATTTCTTCTTTGTGGCCAATACTAATACTATTAAATAGCATTTTAACAGTTTTTAACTGTAAGTGAACATATGGTGTGATAATTATTTTTTTTATTGAAGCTAATTCCTAATAACGTTTCATTTTTGAGAGCTCTATTTGGAAGGTGTGGCCAAGAAAACAACTAACTGCGATCCCTCTACACATCACCAAGAGCTTCGTTTAAAACAGGCGTTGTTTTATTTTATTAATGGATACAAGAATGATTAATTTTATCTTTGGATGATAATATAAGTTTTTTGGGAGTGTTGTATTTTTAAATTTCTCTTATAAGTAGGTAAATACTATTGTTGAAATGGTTTTAATTTCAATAAATATTATAATATTGTAAAGCGATTGTATTAAAATATAGTAAAAATGTGGCGCGTAAGCGTAATTAATACTCTGAAATATAAAGTTCGGCAGAAAAATAACCGGATCCTAGAATTTATGACAACACATTTATCTCAATAAGATCGTTCTGATTTAATTTATATTACATACATTCTTCATCTGGTGATACTACAATTTTCTATTACTTTTACATTTTGTTCTTGAAGAGTGACACTACATAAACGTAAAGAAGTTAACATAAAATTTAATAATTTTTCAAAATAAAGCTCTAACATTAAGATATTTACTTTATTTAGTATCGATCGATACATTCAAATAACAAAAAGCTACTGAAAGGTTTAAGGTAAGCTAACAAACTTATTGTTCATATTTTCTCATCTAGGTATTATTTATTTGGTCTAACTATAATTGTAACTTTTGTTTTTAAGTATCATAATATGTATTATATGCGTATTATTAAGTGGTGCAACCGAGGGTAGGCAAATTCATTGATGGTTAAAATTGCTATTTTTGTTTGATAACTTATTTTAAGATTATTATTTTGCTTTCAATATTTACAGTGTTTGTTGCTTCTTTTCGTTTAAGTTTTATCAAGGTTATTAACAACCAGTAAACCAGAGTGCAAGATATTTCGCCCCATCTGTGTGTAGGTCTTCCCAATTGTCTCTTCCCTTTGGGTTTGCCAGTCAATACTCTGAACACGACTCTATATTTTCCCATTCGCGCCGCATGTCCTATCCACCGTAATTTATGAGATATGACCAAAGACATAGTCGGGGGGAGGGGGGGGTCCACCCCCCCCCCCCCCCNCCCCGAAATCTTATGGACCAGATATATATGGATTTATTTATAATATTATTATTATTATTATTATTAGCACCGCGTCTTACTACCTGTTCGGGTTATACGCATTTACGTTAATGTGTAATGGTAGGGTTATTGTGAGATGAAATGGAGGACCTACAGTTTAACGTTTGATCCGAACCACGGTGGAGGCCTGGCATTCCCCACATTCACAAGTTGTGATTAATACACGACTTGTCAGAGGTGAAGCAAGGGTTTGTCAATCAGATAAATCCGTGCTGGGACCGATAATTGAACCCCGTACCCCCAACACAGAAGTCTGACACCTTACCCCTAGACCGCCAGGTCACCGAGGCTAAGGCTATTAATGTAAGGAATGCCAGGCCTCCACCGTGGATCGGATTCCACGTTAAACTGTAGGTCCTTCATTTCATCTCACAATCACCCTACCATTACACATTAGCGTAAGTGACGTATAACCCGAACGGGCAGTAAGACACGGTGCTAATAATAATAATAATATTAATGTAACCGAAAAGAATGTGTATATTTTCTTAAAAGATACTGCAAATGTTAATTCATAAGAATATTAAGATTTACATTGAATGAGTTTGATATGGGAACAAACTCATTTCAAACTAGTGGTTTCCAACATGAGGATCACAGCCTCAATGGGGATCGCATCATGTTTCAGGTGGGGAGGCAATTCTTGTTAAGGTTATAGCTATATATCTACTTTTTAAAGTGACTCTAAATATTATAGGAAGCATTAAAATTCCAATAGAATCGTAAGTGGTTAGAATGATAACAACTATTACGTTACATAGGTTCATTTTGGTTACCCAACTCTGACAGTTACTTGTTGACTTAGTTTGCTGAAACAGTCTTGTGTCTAAGCAAGTGGCACTGCCAGCGTAACTTCCGAAACCTCCATTGTGATCGTTAATCTTTTTCAGAGACATCTTATTCGTATTGATGTAATTGTTATTACTTAATATGACCCGCCTTGGTGGCGTAGTTGGCTAACGCGCTTGTCGTGTTGAGCTCGACTGCTGAGGACGGGGAAATCGAGGTTTGAATCTCGTTCGGATGAACTGGGGGTGGTTTTCCCTAAATGGTTTTCTACTCTCCCTCCATGCAAATGCGGGTTCACTTCCTTTAATTTAACCTTGCCAATTCCTAATCCATTAGAGTAATAATTAGTACTTAAAAGCGTATAACCCGAACGGATAGTGAGACGCGGTGCTAATATATAAAATATATAATTATTTTATAAGCAATCTTTAATAAATTAATCAAGCACGCAGGCTTAACGCTAGTGATGAAGTGATGAGGTCTGGAATCAAAACCCTACCGGGGGTACTAGGTGTGATTTTTTCTTAAAACATTTTCCGATTCTCCCTCCCTCTCTAAATTAACCTACCCCACAAGTGTAATTAAATGACGGTAGTAATGTTCAGTGAAAACAATTATTTAACTACTAGGATATGAACGCTTTTAGTTTATCTAGGGGCCATGTTGGTCTCTAAGATAAAAACTATCCTTGCTCTAAACCAAAGTGTTCTCTTATATGCTACCTCAGGCGGGTGTTTCCCCCCCCCCTAAATTCCATTCACACAAATGGTACCGGTAGTTAAAGTCTTATTGAACCATACCTTTCTCATTCCTAGTCAATTCGTGTCGATATCAAGATAAACCGAACGCCTAATAAGACGTAGAAAACCGGAAAAAACTGCTTTTAGAGACTACGTGAGTGGAGACATCTATCATCCATGATGGTACTAACACGCAAACGCTGCTTGTGGACATTCAATGAACTACAGATGTGGCTTGTGAAGTGTTTGTTTTTGTATCTATGTTTATTTCAGATAAATTATTATTATTGTTAGCACCGCGTCATACTACCCGTTCGGGTTATACGCACTTACGCTAATGTGTAATGGTTGGGTGATTGTGAGATAAAATGGAGGACCTACAGTTTAATGTGAAATCCGAGCCATGATGGAGGCCTGGTATTCCCCACATTCACAAGTTGTGATTAATACACGTCTTGTCAGAGGTGAAGGAAGAGTTTGGTAATCAGATAAAATCTGTGTCGGGACCGAGGATTGAGCCCCGGACACCAGCACAGAAGTCCGACACCTTACCCCTAGACCATCAGGTCACCTATCATTTCAGATAAAGAGCTTACCTACCTACATTAGTGTAGTGTGACTTTTTAAAATTATAAACACGTCTCACCTGTTAAGGTTATACGAATGCGACTATTTTGTATTTAGAGAATAATTCTAAATAGTTGTGTGAGTAGATTGAAATGCTAATAGCAATAAACTCCATGCCAAATATTCACTCATTGGGAGCTGAATTAGTTTTGGAATAGTTTAATATTCTTGCTACATTTAACGCAAATGGCATGATCGAATGAGATTAGGGGGGGGGGTGTTAAAATCATAAGTCTGTGACTTACTACTCAACCCTAAGAAATAAGAACATTGTATTTTTATACAGTAGAGGTGGAACTTCATTTGTGTAAGAGGGGAATGGGGGGTCGCAAGTAACAACAAAGTTTTTTAGAGTCTTTCTACCTTCCTCTGTCCCAGTTAATGTTAGAAAATTGGATGATCCTTGAAGTATTTGTAGTGGTCCTCGTTTGGATTTTTTTTTGGAAACTATACTTTTTAACAACTATTTAATATAGTGCACCCCCCGAATTTTTTTTGAAATTTTGATATTCTACTCCTAGAGTCTATTTGGAATAGTATTCCTTTAGCAAATTTTAAAAAATGTTGATGCTTCTAAAGCTATGTTAGGGAGTGATCACCAGATTTTTTGTTTTTTATAAATTAGATTCCTTAGAACCTATTTGAAGTGGTCTTCTCTCAGAATTTATCTGAAATTTGGAATTCCCTTAGAGGTGATTTAGAATGGTCTTCAACTGTATTTATTAAATTCTAAATACATGCCTTCAAAAGCTGTTGAAAGTGTGGTCCTCCTTCAACATATTTGAGAAAATTGAATGATTTTAGAAGCTATTTGGAGTGGCTCTCTACGGGTATTTCTTTTAAAAATTGGAAGCTTTTAAAATATATTTAAAATTATATTTGACTGGAATTTTTTATAAACATTAAATACATATATAAACTATTTAAAGTGGTCCTTTCCTGGCAAATTTTTGAAAAGTGGATGCCTCTATGAATTGTTTGAAGTTTGATACAATTCCATCGTTAAGATTCATATTAAAAACTTGGGAAAACTTCTTGGGTTGAGGAGGAGTTGGAAATCCATAAATCCCCCCTCCCTACTCCCAAGCCCAATGGTGACTCGATCTATGAATTTTACAATGAGAAGGTTTTAAAATAGTGAACCAATAATTACTTAAATATATGGGCACATTTTGAAATACTAGCCGGGATTTGAAACATTAAAATCTCAACTTCTGCGGGCAGTGTGACTAGTACAGACACATTGCTGGTATTATAAATATTGGTTTAGAAGACACACTGGTACAGACCCCACTCTGCTGGTTTAGAAACGTCAATTTAGAAAACACATGGGTACAGTCGTCAATCTGCTAGCTCCCCTATTTATTTTTTTGAAATCTGGGATTATATTAAAGGATCCACAATATTTCCTACGTGTATTCAAACCATTGGTATTATTTAACACATACATTATAACTAATCCTCATTTTTAGGAAAGAATGGAATTTTTACTTACTTTCTAATGTGCCTACCGTATTTTGCCACTATTGCTACAATGTCCACCAAGACAGATTTTTTTTAGAATTGGTCTTACTACCTGTTCAGGTTGTGCGCATAAGATAAATTTAAATTAAATTTCAAATGTATGTCTTTGAATTATTTCTGAATCCCATTTCTGTTATTGTAAGAACATAATCGGTAAGAAAGTTTCTAACAGTCACCAAATATATTAAAAACACGTTCATATATTTTTCAGTAAAGTCATATGATATGCAGCTAAAATTTTTATCAGATAATATCAAATCCAATAAAATAAAACCATCTAGACAGTTACATGTTTCCCAATGATTACCGAAAATATAGGTTTGTATTTTCTAAACATCCTTTCCTATAATATTCTTAAGTTACATTACAGAAAAAAAGGTATAAATAAAAGTGTTAAAATTGTTTCTAGACCAGGGGCTCTTTGAAAGGCTGATCAAGGCTATAGACTTCTTCTCAAAATAATGTATTTAAATGTATAAAACAAAATATTTGAGATACAAAAGAAACACATTTTTATTGTAGTGAAATGCATTTATAAAATAAAATTAAAAAAGGTGATACAATAATATATATCAAGAAAATACATTTAAAATACGGGCAAATAGATTATTTATTTATCTATTTATTATGATAATTTTGAATGAGATCCTAAATTTTTAGACTAAATAATCTTACTATAATAGTAATAACAATATTATGGAAGATGATATCATAACTCTTTATTCTACATTAGTTGGCTAGTTTTTATGATTGCTTGATTTAATTAGTAGGGTCAGTTCCTAGTAAATGATCGACATCAAGTTTTCTTTTAGACGTTTACGTAATAAAATAGAGTAATACGCATGCGTGGCATGGAAAGTTGCTCAGGATATGTTCATTTAAAAACAACTTTTTTTCCTTTCTATTTTTAGGAAATAGAAATAATGAAACAAACGTGTCTGTCTGTGTATACACTTCTTTGTAACTTTCGAACTAATCAAGAGATGTCAACCAATCTTGGAACACATATTCACTAGAACAAAAGACAACAATTATTTTGTAGATTGGTGTACATACTGTAATTGTAAAATAATGGAATGACATAGATCAGTACAACACCTTAGCTCAGTCCATAGCGTGACTGTTCAATGAGCTAAGGGTCTCAAGTTCAATTCCTGGCATGCCCGACATATTTATCATTGGTGGAATGTGTGTTTCCTCTTTCACAGTGATGAATTAACTGTCGGGGGTTGGGTGTTGTGTCTCTTCTAGATTTAAGTTAGTTTATAAGTCAGGTGCTGATATAATCAGTTGGTTCATAAAATATACGTTAAATATATCAAATAAATGAAAATGAAATGACTTAGGCAAGGCGTGTCAAAATCGTTTGATAAAAAAGGCCATGTTTAAAATTAAAAACAATAAGGAAGCCAGATTATAAAAAAGTATTATCATTATTTGAAGTAAAAAGAACTCCAACTTTATATAATATAAACTAAAAAGCAGTGAGACAAACCCTGCTGTGGTTTTGCAACAATTTGGAACATTTTATTTGCATTAATGGGGTTAAAGTGAGGTGGAAGGGGACGCGAGAAAAGGCCAGTGATTCTGCAGTGTTTATGGCAAAACATTTCTTTGTTCAAAATAAATAAAATATTGTTCCAGTAGCGACGTTCAGTTTAATTTTATTCACATAGTGATATAAACAGTTGTTGAATATCTGTCAAATGTGTCCTGAAATTTAATTACAATTTTTTATGTTCATTTAAAAAGTTTATAATCAATTCTGGTATGCTTATGACAGTTATTCAACAACTGTTGTTATCACCATGCGAAGAAAAATAAACTAAACGTTGCTACTGGATATATATTTTATTTATTTTGCCCAGAAAAAAGTTTTTCTATAAAAAACTGAAACAACACTGAAATTTTCTTTTCTTCCCCTACATCCCCACTTTAACACCAGGATTTAAATCTTGTACCAAAGTCACTTTTATAATTATTTACAAATATGTGTCCATAAACCACCATCTCTTGGGTGTTAGGGCGATCGGCCCTTTTCATTTGGAGTGGAAATGCAAATACATGGGAACAAATGGTTATTTTCAAGAATGTTTATTGTTTTGAAATTTTCATTTCGGAAACGGTTTGTTCAAGAATAGAAACATGTTGATTAAGTTATACTTTTTTATATACACACCTCCTGTATGATTTTAACAGGGATTAAATATCGATAAAATTGACATTTTTCAATAGAAAACTGCTGGCTTCATAACAAAAAATAAGAAAATGTAACAATTAAGAAACATCGATATATTCTCTTAGAAGGGGCATTGAAAATATTAACATACCTTTTTCACTAGTTCTCTAGAAAACTGATATTTCCAAACGTATGATTTTTCCGCAAGACCTGTCTGGTAGCTAGCACCATATAAGGTTTCCCTGATCCATCTGTTCTTGTTGGTGCGGAAGGATACTTTGGTCGGTTATGAAGCCATGTCACGCCTTTCACCCTCCCACCCACCATCCCACAAAATAGGTTTTAGACTTGGACTCGACAGGGCCAAGGGCTTTAAGTTCCATTTTATGTGAGAAGACAACTGTTAACATACGTAATTGCTGTCCAACATTGCACATATTTGGTGCACAGACTCAGCTATTTTGGGAGATTTATCCAGCCGAAGAAAGATTACAGATTTGGACCACCAACCTCACATGCCATAACTATTCTAATTGTGTCAAATTCTCAAATATTATATTACAAACTTTTTATTTCCTTGACGTTTATTAAAATAAGAAAGGGGGTTGTCTTGAATAATGTTTCTTCATAAAGTCAACGGGTCACACAAAATCAGCCAATATATGCTCGTTCTTTCACTGTCTTGGCATCGCAGGCTTGGAACAAATTATGTAACTCGACTCATAACCTGACATCCAAAATTCCCTTTAAGAGGGCAGTCACACAATATATCTTGTCAAATAAACTAAGATGAGTTCTTGAAATTATTTGAACTTTGAATGAGTGTAAGAATGAGCGTGCAAATAGTTTATCAATTATTTGAATTTCCTTTTCAAGTTTATATTATATTATTATAAGTATTAAAATGTGTTTGTATTCCAATAAATGTAATGTTATGTGTTGTTTTTAAACTCTGGACGAGTGGAAGGGAAGGCCTTAACTTCACCAGACAGATAAAGCCATTAGCAAATTATAATTATCATTATTATTATTATGATTATAATTATTATAATTATTATTAATATACATAATTGTTTCAAGTGTGTAAACACATGTTTAAATAATTGGATAATAGTATTCGCGATTGAAAATTTAAAAGAAACAAATCAAATTACGGTTTTTGGATCTATCAAAATTAAATAATTAAAGCGAAATTAATAACTCGTAGATTTTAATCAAATTTTTTTTAGCGAAATAAAAGCTACAGTGGTTATACTAATAAAAAACTATATTTGACTGATCAGCCTCGTCCTTGTGGTTGATTGGTAGGGGTATTTACAATTCCCTACACAACAGGAAGTAACATTTTCATTAAAATGAATCAAATCCTTGAAGATCTTGATCTAATTTTAAAGTTAGGGAGGCCACCTACCAGAAAGCTAAGACACGTTGTAGACGTTCAAAAATCCTAAATTATTCAAGAACTTGTTTACCAATTTCAAATATGGCTCGAGGCAAAATGGAGACGAAAGGTTCAGCACGTATCTATATAGTTAACAACCTCCCATTTGGAGGTTTATCGATTCATACCATTACTAGTGGATTGTTGCAGCGTTGGGTTCAAGTTAACACGCTAAAATAACCACATTTTTTTTAAACACCACGTCTTACTACCCGTTTGGGCTACACGCTTATATACTAATTACGCTAATGATTTTAGGGCTTAGGAAGGCTACGTTTATAGGAAGTGTACCCGCCTTTGCATGGAGGAAGAGTGAAATCCCGTTTGTAAAAACCAGAATCAGTACACCCAACCGAGACTCGAACCTTGATCTCCCCATCATCGGTAGTCTTGCCTACCACGAGAGTAGCGCGTTTGACCACGTAAACACCGAAGCAAGTCGTGCTACGATTGATTTGAAGCGTTTAATTGAACATATGTTGTCCACCATGTCCCTCCTTACAGGTTTATATTATTATTATTATTAGCACCGCGTCTTACTACCCGTTCGGGTTATACGCACTTACGCTAATGTGTAATGGTAGGGTGATTGTGAGATGAAATGAAGGACCTACAGTTTAACGTGGAATCCGAACCACGGTGGAGGTCTGGCATCTCCCACATTCACAAGATGTCTTGTCAGAGGTGAAGGAAGGGTTTGGTAATCAGATAAATCTGTGCCGGGACCGAGGATTGAACCCCAGCCGCCAGCACAGAAGTCTGACACCTTACCCCTAGACCGCCAGGTCACCNAGCATCCCAATAAAATTATTCACTGCATTGCAACGTTTTACACTCATCTCCATAATTAAAACTAATCGGTGTGAAGAACACCAAGTGTAAATTATTTTGGAGCACGTCTGCTAGATATAAGTTTATTAACACCACGCATGGTACGGGATCCATAATAGCGCTGAACAACAAAGTCCTATAATTTACAAATTAATATTAAAATTAAAATGCAATCATTTATATATATAGATGTGAAAAGATAAGGTTGGCTCATTTCCAACGATGTTTAACGCAAAATGTTGTAATTCAGAAACAAGCAAAGTACTTATTTTTGTCATTTATTGTTTAACTGGTTTTTATGTTAACATAACTTCCATTGTCATGAGAATTACTTCATTGCAAGTATATTTCACTTAAAGTACAGTAGCCCCATGGCTTCTTTGGTGCTGACTGACAGTTCACAACTGACTTCTGACAGTCAACATTTAGGTATATACCAAAATTTTGACCCTCAGAAGTGCCAGCTGTTAAACACATGTTTTTGCAGATCTTATGGTTCGGTGTAGGGATACATAATCTGGTCTGATAACTTTGCAAAGCTTTAAGTTGTCAGCTGTGAGCTGTCAGTCAGCACCAAAGAAGCCATGGGGCTACTGTACTTTAAGTGAAATATACTTGCAATGAAGTAATTCTCATGACAATGGAAGTTATGTTAACATAAAAACCAGTTAAACAATAAATGACAAAAATAAGTACTTTGCTTGTTTCTGAATTACAACATTTTGCGTTAAACATCGTTGGAAATGAGCCAACCTTATCTTTTCACATCTATATATATAAATGATTGCATTTTAATTTTAATATTAATTTGTAAATTATAGGACTTTGTTGTTCAGCGCTATTATGGATCCCGTACCATGCGTGGTGTTAATAAACTTATATCTAGCAGACGTGCTCCAAAATAATTTACACTTGGTGTTCTTCACACCGATTAGTTTTAATTATGGAGATGAGTGTAAAACGTTGCAATGCAGTGAATAATTTTATTGGGATGCTTAAAGGATTTAACATTTTTATGGTTGGTAATCTTGGTTTTAGCTGTTGAAAACCGTTCGAGAAATACCAAGTACAGACGTGCTACAAGACCAGCTGGAACAGCAAACAGGTAGAACATCCAACTTTTCATGAGTATTTCTAAAAAAAAATATAGTGTGACCAAATATAACATCAATGTTCTATTGAAAAAGCGCCGATAACCATTTCATCTTGAACAAAGAAGAACAATAAGCAGTTATGAAAGTGAAAATGAAAAACAAGAAACATGAATGAAAAATTTAAGGAAAAATTGTTGATTTTAAATTATTTTGTGAAGCCTTTTAATTCATATTAAAATATTATATGTATTTAGATGGATTCATGATTATTGTAACATTATAAAAGTTTGTCACCGAAGATATAAGAAACGAGAACATGTTTAGTCATGTATCAATAAAAAAAAAAGAGGATGGTGCTCTTGAGGAAATACATTTTTACCTAAAAATCATATAAGTACATCACTTTATTACATTGAACATATTGTGGGAATATTATCAACCTATTTTTATCAATGTGTTATAAATTATTGTTCATCGTTTTGGTTAGTGAATTTAGCGCTATTTGCCAAAGATTGCCACTTATTATTATTATTACTCACATTTGTAACCAATAATAGTTCTGAAGGGAAATTATATTTTGGTAACCAAAATTGTGGCTAATCGTTTATTTATACTCAACATAGATTATTTGTTTTAGAAAAGGATTTTTCTTCTACTATTCTAATAACTAAGCTCAAAATGTATTGAAAATAAAGTGATTTTAAAATATAATAACTCTTATTATTCTTGCTAAAAGATATTATATATTTTAAATTTTAAGTACTCTATTTATTGTGGTCTATTACAATTTACAAGTAAGGTAAGACCGTAAAAGGCAGGAATAATATACAGTTTGTACCATAACAAATGGAACCCATTTCAGCGATGGACAGGAGAAATAAAAACGGTGAAAAAACTAATATAAACATGTGTCCCATTTTACCTTATTTCAGAGTTATTTCTTGTTTATTCTCCAGTAATGTGGAGCTGCCTTATATTATAGGAAGTGCTCAAAATTGCCATTTTCAGCCTGAATGCAAGCCTGCATTCGTCGTATCGTATAATAAAGCACTCTTTTAAAAATACCGGATGTTTGGAATAACCAGATATAATCCATATAACAAACCTAGTCAACAGGTCAAGTGATATCGTGCATCGTATACAAACAGTTTAGTGGAATCACTTGACTAAAAGTCGGAGACAAGGTCAAATGGGGAAGATGTTTTTATAATTTTTTCTCATTGTCTTCATCTTGATTATTCACCACTGAAATGGGTCCCACATGTTACTGTACATTCTGTATGTGTTTGAGAAAAGAGTAAACTGGTACCGTGGATGCTAACTATACAGTAGCCCCATGGCTTCTTTGGTGATGACTGACAGCTCACAGCTGACAACTAAAAGCTTTGCAAAGTTATCAGACCAGATTATGTATCCCTACACCGAACCATAAGATCTGCAAAAACACGTGTTTAACAGCTGTCACTTCTGAGGGTCAAAATTTCGGTATATACCTAAATGTTGACTGTCAGAAGTCAGCTGTGAACTGTCAGTCAGCACCAAAGAAGTCATGGGACTACTGTAGCATAGATTAAGTTTTATTTTTGTCACCGCGTCTTATTACCCGTTAGAGTTATACGCTTATGTAATAATTACTTTGGGGGTTTTAGGGATGAGGAAGGCTATATTTAGAGGAAGTGTAGCCGCGTTTGCGTGGAGGGAGAGTGGAAAACCAGATTAGGAAAACCACCCTCAGAACATCCAACCAAGATTCGAACCTTGATCTTCCCCTCATCGGCAGTCTAGTGTACACTGAGAGAGTAACGCTTTAGACCACGTACCCGCCTCGGTGGCGTAGTTGGCTAACGCGCTAGTCGTGTTGAGCTCGACCGCTGAGGACGGGGAGATCGAGGTTCGAATCTCGGTCGGGTGAACTGGGGTGGTTTTTCCTAAATGGTTTTCCACTCTCCCTCCACGCAAATGCGGCTTCACTTCCTCTAATTCAACCTTCCCAATTCCTTATCCATTAGCGTAATTAGTACTTAAAGCGTATAACCCGAACGGGTAGTAAGACGCGGTGCTAAATAATAATAATAATAATTTAGACCACGTGGGCACCAAAGCGGGTCTAGGTTAAAGTTGGTAGAGGGAAGAAAACTACATAGACACTCTTTTTACCCTGTAGGATAGTAAGCTTATCTTAGCGGGTTCACTATTGTTCAGATTATAAGATCAGGCCATACTGTAATCAGTCAAGGTAAGACAGCTTACCTTTCAGGGTAAACGGACTGTACCTTTACCGGATCACCTTTGTGAATAGTAACGCAACACATCACTTTTCATTTGTTTTCACACATGCAACAGGGAACACGTGGACTAGATATCAAACTCATATAGTCTGGTTTGTCACTGACGGGGAGATTAGGGTTTGAGTCTTGGCTAAGTCTCTTGATGGTGGTTTTTCTTAAATAGTTTCACACCCTCTCTCCAACAAAATTCTTTATTATTATTATTATTATTAGCATCACGTCTTACTACCCGTTCGGGTTATACGCACTTACGCTAATGTGTAATGGTAGGGTGATTGTGAGATGAGAATGGAGGACCTACAGTTTGACGTGGAATCCGAACCACGGTGGAACCAAATTCTAAAACACGTCCTCTGAATAATACCCTCCTCACCCTTACCCCATTAGTCTCATTATTAAAATGCTTATAGTCTGAACTGGTAGAACATGAGGCGGGAAAAAATTATTATATTTACATTAGGCCTACAACAATCCAAATTATTATTAGTTTACTTTTTATTGGGGGGTTTCAAAACTAATCGTGAGAACCGTATTCACCAGAATCCTTTAAATTGTCCGTCACCTTATCTCAGTTGATAGCGTGTCTACCTACTTAGACAAAGGGCTTAAGTTCGATTCCCGGCATAGCTGAAATTATTTGGTTTTGTGAAATGTGAGTTTCCCCTTTCACAGTGATGAATTACAGGCCTGGGTGCTGGGTGTTGTGTCTATTCTATATTTAAGTTATTATATAGGAAGTGTGCTGATATATATTTTTATTATTAATTTTTGTATTTAACACACATTTTCTGAACCAACTGATTATATCAACAAACGAGAATCTCTGGAGCCTACCAATTTTATTGGGAAAGGTATTTTCACATAACATCCAAGTTTCTGTTGCATGCCACAATCAAAATGGGCCGACGGACTTACTTCACCTTCGAAGGAAGTTGTGCTACGGATTCTTATCGCTCAAGAAAAAATCCGTCAAACCCGGTTAAGTTTGATTCCACGAACATCGGGTCCCTGAGACGAGCACTTTACCCCAAGACTACTGAGGCTGATATAGTCAATCGGATCAAAAATTGCACTTTAAATACCTCAAATGAATGAAAAAAATGAAAAATAGCCTTCAATACACCCGAACAGACGGACAAATATCAACACAGTATATCCAGCGTATGAATGGTAGTAACCCACAACTAGCTGAACATTGTTATTAAAACATTGGTTGACGGTAGCTAATACTAACCTATTTGGAAATAAAAATTGTTTACTTATTAATAGGCATACTATATTATCAACAGAAAAAGTTATCAAAATGCTTCTAATAGAACTTCCCCAATGATTACTGTATAATTTACTTTTTCACAATTAATTGAAAAAAAAAAAATATATCAATACAACCTTAATATCTCTTGTTTGGGGGTTGTGGCAACAATCGATATTATAGTATATTACAAAATAAGTTAAAAAAGAATTATATTCAAACTAGTATCTTCATATAAACGGCCATTATAAATTAATAAATAAATACAAGATTTTTATAGCTTAGAGAAAGATCCATACAAAACATTAGTTTCAAAATAAAACGTTACTATTTTGTAAACACATGCGCATGAACACGGATGAATACGGTTATTATGACGTCATCAATACCCTTAATATCGTCTGATTCACCTTCTTAATATTTGAAAAAATGCAGCATTTAGAAGCTCTCATTTTTAAGGCATTTTTAAGTTAACCATACATAGATTTCCACAAAAAAGAAATCCAAAAGATTATTTTCATAAATTCATATTTCAATAATGTAAAAAGGAGACCTGTCGGTCTAGGGGTAAGGTGTCAGACTTCTGTGCTGGTGGCCGGGGTTCAATCCTCGGTCCCGGCATAGATTTATCTGATTACCAAACCCTTCCTTCACCTCTGACAAGACATCTTGTGAATGTGGGGAATGCCAGGCCTCCGCCGTGGTTCGGAATCCACGTTAAACTGTAGGTCCTCCATTTCATCTCACGATCACCCTACCATTACACATTAGCGTAAGTGCGTATAACTCGAACGGGTAGTAA
>CABEEJ010000579.1:222311-237793 GCA_901482245.1 Timema douglasi
GGGGGGGGGGGGGGAGGGGATGGTGGCCACATACCCCTATTTCTGGAAGCTAGAAATTTGTTTAAATGATAAACAGTTCTAGACGCTCGCCGAATTGTTGTTTTTTTCATGGTAAAATAACCTCCTAGCTGCCGAAGGCTTGGAGAATTACTAAATATTAAACACTTTTTGAAGCCCTGTGAAGTGTTTTTTATAGTAAAATAATCCCCAAAATGCAGAGGGCTAGGAAAATTTCTAAATATTTAACACCTCTAGAAGCTCTCTGAAGTGTTTTTATTATTGCAACACAGCCCCCTAGTTTGTATTTGTATCTTAACCTTGATATTATTTGAAGCATAAATAAAGTAATATATATTTTGTTCGTAAAATTTCTCGGGGTATTGAACCCCCCCCCGGGCTACGGCCTTGATTAGAGTTTACACACACGGCCGGGCTTAGAGTTGTGGAGGCCCTGGGGAAGTGAAATAATTAAAAGCCCCAACATTAAAGACATATTTTTCTTTTTAACGTATCGACATAATAATTTTTTCTTTACAAAATTGACGGTTAAAATCTCAATGAGTCAATGTTAAAGATATTATTTAAATAAGGAAATACTGCCACCAGAATAAATTAGATCTGTTTAAAACAAAAAATGTTGCTATATATTTTTCGTTCTTGCCAAAAGATTAGGAAAATGCACTTAGAAGATAAATAGCAAAGTGTCTTACTATAATGCTGTGTCTACACCACGGAGCGTATAACCCGAACGAGTAGTAAGACACGGTGCTAAAAAAAAAAAGTAAATGTTATAAATATATGTATAATTTTTAGCACCACGTTTTACGCTTTTGGTAACGCCTTATAAATGAATACTTTTATGGTTTATTTTCGTTCTTAGAAAAGTTTTTCAGTCAGAATTTTTTTTTTAATCAAATTTATCACATCAAGCCAATGACTGGAAAAAACCCAATCTTTACAACTTCAAAATGGCGGTTAAAAGTTTAAACTGTGCGTGAGCTCCCTCCCAGGTAGTATCAAGGTTATTCCAGCACACAAACACACATGGAACTCACAGATCTCAATCTCGGAACCACTCGTACTTGCCCAGTTATTGCCACAACAGACACATCCCAGTACTTTATCTCTCGTCCACTTAATTTATTGACCTCGCGGAGAAGCTTGCTACTTGTTTTAATCTCAGAGAAAAATTGGGTTCAAATAGAGAAAGAGTTTTTCTTAGCGTTAAGTATGTGCCAGCGAACAAATTGCGTCAATTTGTTTGTTGTGTATTTCAAGACGTTCTAACATCTGCTCCCGACATTCCAACGACATCAACGTAATGGTTCAATTCGGCACATGCAGGTATCGTGTTGGTGTGGATTCAAGGGTTCAGATCCTGGTTTAGATGGCATAATAAAGCTAACCAATCCAGAACTGAAAGTTGAAAATAGTTTGGGCTCAAATAGATGTATTCCAGTGGCGGTGGCACTTTATTTGTTATGTTGGGGGTGATTAGCAAAGAAATAGATTTTTGAAGAGGCTTGTTTGTCCCCCTCCAAAAATGGTGTCGTCCGGGCCTGCCCTGAAAAATTCGATGCCCCTTTAAGCTACTGGGATTAGGCCTTTCCCATAAACTTTTAAAAATCGGATACAATTATAAGCGTTTTAGAATGGTCTTCACCTGGAATTTGGTCAAAAAATAATTTCACATAAAAGATATTTGGAGTGATTCTTGCCTTGAATTTTTTAAATTAGATGCTTTTATAAGCTATTGTATTTAAAGTGGGCTTCGTCTGTAATTATTTTAAAAATAAGACAACAATTTGGAATGCCCTTCAAAAGGTGTTTTTTTAAATAATCGGATGACTGTAGGTATTATTTGGAGTGGTCTTATTGCATATATTTTTTAAACGTTGATGCCCCTATAGGCTGAACATGTGTTGAAAATTAAATGTCTCTAGAGGCTATTTGACGTGCTTCTCCTATAAAGATATATCTCTACAAGATATATGAAGTTTGTTTTCGATTTTTTAATATTTTAGAATATCCACAATGAGTAATATAAATTTAGAGGGGGGACAAATTCCATGGGAACAATGTCCGGATATCCAAACCCCCTATCCCCCGCTCCACACCGGCTACAACGCCATAGCCATCTTTGCAGTTTTCTTAAGTTTTACTATCCTTAGGCATACATCAAGTAAACTTGAGCTTAGTACATAACCTTTACAAGACATTCCATCTTTGCTTACGATTATGCCCGATACACACATGGGATTTTTTCATCCTTGGTTTGATAATAGTTAGGACTGCATCCACCTGATTTGAATTATGTATTTATTCTATTAAGCCTATCCCAATCTTAAGCTTGTTCTATCCAGTCCACCTCATTACATCCTATCTATTTCAGCTCCATGAAAATATTATCCTCCCATCTGTGCCTAGGTCTTCCAAATTGCCTCTCCCTACTAGTATAGCATAGGTATAAAGTGTACTATGTACCAAAGGGTAACTATTACCTGTTACTTGAATTAACGACATATTAATATTTACAACTAAATGAATGTACACACTTCATGTGTAAGATGGTTATTTAGTGTATGATAAAAAAATATTATATTGAAAGTTAAATTTGTTAATCTAAACCTATATTATTATATTATAATATAACCTATCCGGGCAAATCATATACACTCTATATTATTTATAATTATGGGATTGTGATGAGATTGGTATTGAAAAGTACCATGCTCCACGTCTTATTAACCATCCGGGCTATCCACTTATTTGCACTAATTGGGTAAGGTGAAAAAAGGTAGAATTTTGAGGAAATGTACCCGCACTAGAGTGGTGTAAGTGTGGGAAGCCATTCAAAAAATTACACAACAATGCACTAGGTCAGGATTCGAACCGTTAGCTACCAATCATCGGCAAACAAAACGGGGATGCCTTCTACATGCCAACAGGTGCTAGTATATTAGATTACATAGGATTATTTAAGTCAAACTAAATAAATATTGATACTTTCAATGGTCTGAACCTTTAAGTTTGGTTTTAAAGTTAAGTGAAACATATTTTTACCTGTCAGTTGTTACAAGACATAGCTAAACATTTACCCTTAACCCCAAAGATCTCTGATACTTGGCCTACTTTATATTAATGATTGTGTAATGTGGTAATAGAATGACTAACCCCAGCAGAATTAATTTCTAGGTGAATTAAAAAAAAACATATTACACATAGGAGCCATTATTAGCAAGTCATGATGCTGTATGGGCCTTAAGAGACACAGCATGGCACTAAGTGGTATCTACTTGCTACGTCTGACCATGGTGCTCTGTGACGTCATAGCCCAACACGTGGCTATCTACCACACTTGGTTATCTACCACTCTTTGTTACCTACCACACTTGGTTATCTACCACACTTTGATACCCACCCCACTTGTTTATCTAATGGTATGTTCTAGACACACTATATTTGGTTATCTACCACTCTTTGTTACCTACCACACTTGGTTATCTACCACTCTTTGTTACCTACCACACTTGGTTATCTACCACTCTTTGTTACCTACCATACTTGGTTATCTACCACACTTTGAAGCCCATCTCACTTGGTTATCTACTGGTATGTTCTAGACACACTATATTTGGTTATCTACCACATTTGGTTACATACAAAACTTGGGTTATTATCACCTGGTTACCGACCCCACTTGGTTACCTAGCACGCTTGGTTACTTACGTGTATGTTGTAGACACATTACCCGTGGTTACCTACAAAACTTGATTATCTAACACACTTGGTTACCTGCTGGTATGTTTTAGACACCTTACGCTTGGTTACCAACTAGTATGCTATATACGTTTAACACTGGGAGATTCGATCAATACATACATATTCACCTGAATTTTAAAGCGCATTAGTGTTAATAATTACTATCATGACAATTATTATTGTGATAATTTAGATTATCTTCAGCTTTAAAATATGTTCAGGTATCTTTATGAAAAGTTTTTATAGCTATATATTAAAATTTAAAACCAAATTAGCACCTAATAAATAGATAATACACGCTAGAATCGTGCATACCGAGTAACGAACAATTTTCCGTATAAAGACGGTAGACTACCACACATAAAAGAAGACTAATAATCGTCTGAGAGCAGTTCATCCACGAATACCGGATATAGAATATTTGTGGACCAAAGAGAAGTGGAGCTATGGGGGGCTCTGCCCCCTGGAATAAATCCCCCCAGATATTATTACAAGAGCAGCCATGATTATTGGCCGTTCACATGGTACTTATCAATTTGTACTGAGCTCAGTACCAAAGTAAGTACAAATAATGGCTTGTAGTAACAGTATATTATAAACTTTCCACAAAATTTACAAATATATAAAACGAGATTTTAAACAAGGGAAGATAAAATGCACACTTATCCCAAACTTATCTCAAAGTTTGGCATGCAAACAAATCTACAGTTCCGTTTTTTTATTGTAAAAACCTTATATGACAGTTTTAAATAAAATAGATCTACTTTTATGTGTTAATTAATACGTCAAGTTATGTGATCTTCATTTTTCATTTATTTGAGGTATTTAACGTGCATTTTCTAATACCGACTGATTAAATCAGTACACAAGAATTTATATGAGCTAGAAATAAAGGCAATACCAATTTTTCCGGGAAAGGTATTTCCTCATACCTTCTGGGGTTCTTTAACATGTCACAATCAACAATGGACCAACGACTTTAATTCCCCTCTAAAGGAAATTGTGTTACGGATTTTTATCGCTTAAGAAAGATCCGTTGACCCCGGCTGGGTTTGAACCCACGCAACATCAAGCCCTGAAATGAGTGCTTTACCCCAAGACCACTGAAGTCGATATGCAGTTTTCTGCTGTCACCTTTTGACGGAACAAAGCGAGGTTATGTTTTAACTTGAGAATTTGGCATTCCGTCTGTGCGTCTGTCAATCCGTCTGCCTAAATCTTTGTTCCGCGATAACTATCATATGAGTGGACATTCTTTGAACCTAACCCAAAAATCATATGTACGTACATGATATTCGGATCCTAGAAACGGTTTCAAGATTGCGGCTGTTCAAGGTGATTTTTGTTTACGAGCTCATCTCAAGTGATTTGAATTTAAAATTCTAAGCAATCGATCGAGTACCTAGGAGGTATGTTTAAATTTTCAAAGATCTATTACGAGATTTATGTCTTATGCTCGTGGGTTTAGGGATGAAGAAGGCTATATTTTGATGAAGCGTACCCACATATGCGTGGAGGGAGAGTGTAAAACCATTTTGAAATAACCATCCTCAGTACACCTGACCAAGGTTTGAACCTAGATCTGTCCGTCATCTGCAGTATAGTCTACTGCGAGAGTGATGCCTTAGACAATGCGGCCACTGAAGCGGGTATTTCAAGTTTATATCCTAAGAGAAATCTTAATACTGTGGTAACTATAACAGCACGGAATAGTTCTTAAAATGATTTACTTAGCATTTTTTTAAATGAATGAAGTGAGGTCTACTGTTCACATTACTAGTGATTGTTTCTATACCTATAAAAAACCACTAATAGAATAGTAAGCTGCTATCAAATTTACCACAAATTATGTTTTTATTTTATAGAAGGCTCTTAAAAAAAAATTGTACCGTAGTGAAAAAGTTGATAGCATCTACAGAAGAAATAAGGTATGAAATTATTCTGGTTACAAAATTAAATTGAATTAATAATTTAGAGCAAAAATATGCGACCCTTACTAACCACTGTTCCCAAACCAATCATGTTTTTAATTTTATATGTTTTACCACTGCGTTTTACTACCCATTAGGGCTATACGCTTATGTATTAATTACACTAAGGGGTTAGTGATGAAGAAGTTTAAATTTAGAGGAAGTGTACCTGCATTTGCATGGATAAAAGGGGGGGGGGAATTTATAAGACCGCCCCTAGTACATTCGACCAGGATCGGAACACGTTCTCCACGTCATCGGCCAGTCTAGTCCACTGCGAGAGTAGCGTCTTAGACCATGCGNTCTAATCATGCTATCTTATTCGTAAGTTTATTACCAAAGAAGGTTAATATTGTCCAAATAGTATACTTTTTAACTAACAATATCCTTCCTATTACCCTTTTAGCATAATAAAACCTGCATCGATGAACACGCAGACTAAACATCGATCTCGTTGAGTCGAGTTTGTCGGTTAAGGGTCTGGTATCCAGAACTGATGTATTAAGTTTATCTACGATATGGTTTTCCATTATCTCTCTACAAAATTGCAAGTAAGTTTTCTATAAATTCTACCCATCTTATCCATAACGTTATTTTATTTTAATAAAATGAGGATGATCCGGACGGCTAATACGAAACGATGTAAACAAAAAACCTCCAAATGAAAAATTTCAAATACTTCAAAACTTATTTTATTACATCATCTCCAGTCAGAATCATACATGGTAGTGAACTACTAGCTCCCATGGCGTAGTCATGCATGGTAGTGGAGTACTGGCTCCCAATACATAGTCATGCATAGTAGTGACCTACTAGCTCCCAAGACATATTCATGCATGGTAGGGGACTACTAATTCCCAAGGCAAAGTCATGCATGGTAGTGGACTCAAAGCTTTGCCTCTGGCTTGAAGAAGTCAGCATAAACCTACTTAATAAATCATTGAATTAATTTAGTTTTAGGAACACGCTGAAAGTTCAATTTCATTATAGTAGGCCTATATTTTACAATTATTATAAATATATATTTGTTAGGAAATATTTATTATTATTAGCACCGCGTCTTACTACCCGTTTAGGTTATACGCACTTACGCTAATGTGTAATGGTAGGGTGATTGTGAGATGAAAATGGAGGACCTACAGTTTAACGTGGAATCCGGACCACGGTGGAGGCCTGGCATTCCCCATGTTCACAAGTTGTGATTAATACACGTCTTGTCAGAGGTGAAGGAAGGGTTTGGCAATCAGATAAATCTGTGCCGGGACCGAGTGAACAAAATTATATTCTATGTTTATACTGTAGCAATATTTGATTTATTTTGCTAAAAAAAATGTTTTGCCATAAAAACTGCAAAAACACTGGCTCTTTCTCACAGCTCTTTCCATCCCATCTTAGTTTGGAGTAATGTTCCTGTAATTTGCTTCGATAACTGCTTTATTTATTTATTTGAATAAAGCTATTAATTATTATATTTAATTTATTTGTCGCTATTTGATGAAGTTCAACCCATCTTAGATTGTGTGGAAATGTAACTTACATTCTGTTCTTTCAGAAAATTCAAATATTAGAATTGTAAAATAAATGTAAGAAGTTTAGTTCATTTTACCAAGGCATACCGGCAATAATAAAGCACACTGCTGAAGCATTGGTAAAGGTTTTTACCGTTGGATACGTTTAGTAGAAAGAATGTCAGCAGATTTCATCTACAAATAAAGATGTTCCAATTTTACAATATATCAAGCATACGTTCTTTCTTAATCTTATCAAGCTAGTTTTGGTTTTAAGAATTTGTCAAAACACATAGCAAAACATTATTTAAAAATTTCAAAAATGATAGACCCAATAGTTGTTACGAAGATCCAACCAACAGATGTTTATTAAATTTTAGACCATTAAGTTCACATAAAGTTTCATAGTGTTAATAATAATAGTAATAAAACCCGATTCATTGGTCTAATTGCTTAAGGCGTCACTCTCACAATATACTGGAGTGCCGATGATTAGGAGACCGGGGCTAGAATCCCGGTTAGGTGTATTTAGGGCGCTTTTACCTGTATGTTTTTTTATACTCTCCCCCACGAAAATATGGGTACACTTCCTCTAAATTAAATATTCCTCATCCAACGCTTTAGCCTGATTTTTAGATGCATACAGCCCAAACAGGTAATAAGCAGCATGTGGTGTTGAGAATAAAATTTAATAAAATAATAAAACAAGTGAGCTTGGTATTTATTCTAAACCCAGACACTATGCAACCTGCTTTAACCGCAAAGCATGGCTCCATTCCCAAATCTCTTCTCTCCTTTCCCCTCTCCACAATTTATTCGAGAAAATCACTTCTCGATTCAAGTGGCACTTATGTACAAGTTCACAAGCAAATAACCAAATGGGTTGTAACTGAAAAAAAAAAAAAGAAAAAAGAAAACGAAAAGCATGCAACCAAATGAAAGTAAGGACGGTAACGGAAGAAGAAAGGTTCCAGAGAAAGTATATTGCATAATAGGTTATGCAACCAGTAAGAGCTCTTGAAAATTCCGAACTGAGAGAGGTCTTTTTTAATAGGACGGACAAGTTGATCTTACGTAGTGAGTTGTTGAATCATCGGATTCAGTTACGAACATCTTTCAGTTTGAATGGCAAACATCTTCTCTTTATGTCGGTTGACCTTCGGTATTTTAATATATTTGTACATAGAAAAGAAAATCCATGAACATTTATATGTAATAAGTAAGAAAAATTTAAAAGACGTGTAGCATAAAAGTATTCGTAAATTGAAAAATTACCCTTGAACAAGGGACTTGAACCCGGTACCCTTGGCTTAGCGAGTTATATTCGCGTATTCAGGTGTAATTTTTAAAATTTAAGAATACACTTGATACGGATACTTAGATCATTTCCGATATTCTAAGCTTCGTTTGTTCTCTGAAATTAACTCACTTGTTTTATTATTTAATTACTTTCTTTTAGCACTGACTCTTACTACCCGTTCGGGCTATATACTTATGCACTGATTACTCTAAAATGTTTGGGATAAAGAAGGTGGCATTTAGAGAGTGTACCCGCATTTGGTAAGAAAGGGTGTGAAAAGTTGTTTAGGTAAAAATACCCTCAGTTCACCCGACCGAGATTCGCGCCCCAATATCCCCGTCATCGGTAGTCCTTTCTATTGTGGGAATGACGTTTTAAACCATTCAACCAGAAGAGAGTTTTATTACTATTTTTATTATAATAATCAATATATATATATATTCTACTTTAACATGGTCTAAAATTTAATACCCATCAGTTGATTAGATATTAATAACAACTATTGAGTCTGATCATTTTTGAAATTTACAAATAATGTATTTTTATATGCTGTAACAAATTCTTAAAAACAAAATTAGCCTGATACAATTAAGAAAGAACCTAAGCTTAATTTATCGTAAAATTTGAACATCTAAATTTGTAAATAATATCTGTGGTCGCATTCTCATGAACATATCCAAATGTAAAACCTTTCCTAGCATTGTACTATCTCAAAATCTCCCTAATTCACAAGTTTTGCATTACGTTCCAGCGTAGTTCCTCTAGGTGTCCTCTATTTTACCAGTGTATTAGGAAACTAGCTATTAAGTAAGTAAGTAAAGATAATTTCTTAATCTATTACTAAAATATTTTGTTTACATGTTGTCTGTTACGGAATAGGAAAAAACGTAAATATATTATCATGAATGATTACTATTTGAAAATTATCTGAAGCTATACCTTGATTTACTTACTAACTTACATATGAATCAAGCTTTTTTAAAATACAGACATTTTCTTTGTATTGATAACATTTTAAGCTATAGGTCCCACGCTATATTCTCAGCGCGGCAAAAAAAAAAAAGATCATTGAAATTTGGCTATCGCCTTTTACAGTGATAAATTATCGGTCGCAACCCGCTTCAGTGGCCGCATAGTCTAAGGTGCTTCACTTACAATCGACTAGACTGCAGATGAAGAGGAAATTGAGGTTAGAATATCGTTACGGTGTAATGATGGGTGTTTATCCTAGATGATTTTCCACTCTACCTCCACAAAAATGCGGGTGTACTTTCTCTAAATATAACCTTCCTAACCCTTAAAATCCCTAACGTAATAATCACGTATATGAGTACAACCCGAATGGGTAGTAAGACGTGTTGCTAAAAATAACTAGTGGCCATGGTTTTAATGTTGTGTCCGTTTTTGGCTTAAGTTAATTTGTAAGTCATGTGTGGATGTAGTCAGTTGGTTAGAAAAGAGCACGTTAAATCCTTATATTAAGTAAATAAAGATGATAACATTTCACTATACTTATTATGAGTGTTATTAATAGGTATTGTCAATATCTACCGAAATTGACAGCTGCAGATCACGTGACTTGACATATCAATACGTGAAAGTTTATTTCGTAACTTTTTCTCTATGTCATATATATCCATTCGTAATAAATTTCGGATGTAGTAAAGTAGCCTGTGTTCACTGTCGGACCAAGGACATGAGGTGACATTGAACACGTACACATCCCAAACCAATGGGTTCTTCCAAGAGCCAATCAGTGTGTTTTTATAGATTCCGTTTAAGACCCACAATTTAATCTTGGCATTAATCCGTAAATTAAAACAAAATATCAAGCAATCTATGTAACCTTGAATAATTACTCAAGTCAACTCAATTTACCGTTGTTTTTCCCCAGAATGAGTCTTAAGCAGGTTATGTCGTAATTAGAGTGGTTCTCGTTTTATCAGCCAAAGTTTGAATCACTTCATAGCTTTATAACTGAGAATTTCATAGGGACGAAAGGTAATTAAGAATACACACAAATAATAGTGTATATCCTATAGGCCAGACCCAATATAGTGTACACTTCCGTAATCACACACAATTTACCTTATGCTTGGGTAATAAGTCACGTGTAATCAAACTTATGCCTTGGTAAAAGGTCACATAGAATCGAACCTATCCCTTGGTAATAGGCCACACGATTGACCTTATGCCTGGGTAGTAAGTCATGAACAGCCGATCTTATGCCTGGGAGATAGGTCACACACAATCAACCTTATGAATTTGTAACAGGTCACACACAATTGACTTTATTCCTTAGTAATAGATCAAACACAATAAAAATTATGCATAGATAGTAGGTCACACAATTGACATAATGCATGAGTTATAGGTTACACATAATAGAGCTCATGCATGGGTAGTAGGTCACATACAATTGACTATATGCATGGGAAATAATTTACATACAATCGACATTATTCCTTGGTAATAGGTCACACAATTTACTTTATGCATGGGTAATAGGGCTTATAAAATCAAACTTACCCTTTAGTAGTAGGTCACACACAATTTAACTTATGTATGAGTTATAGGTCACACACAATTGACCTTATGCATGGGTAATAGGTCCCATACAATCGACCTTATTCCTTGGTAATAGGTCACACAATTAACTTTATGCATGGGTAGTAGGTCACACACAATTGACCTTATTCCTGGGTATTAAATCACACACAAACCTCAAGCTCATGGTTGAGATACAAGCTGAGTGGACACAAAATTTTACCATTCTGACTACTTTTGATTAAAACACTTTTAAAGTTTTCCTAAAACTATAGAATTTAAGACAATTAGACTAAATAGTCCAAGGGGACAGGATATTGTTGTAATTCTTGATAAATTGTGCAATTTTTTTGTTTGAAAGTCAGCCTTTGGACTAAAGACGCTCGAGTGACCCAAAATGGTACTAGTAGCTCCTTGCTGGCTTGTTCCTGAGATCTAGTGTAGCTCATGTGTGCTCATAAAGCAGCACTCCCTCGGTGGTAGCATGGTCTAGCACGTCCCTATCGTGTTAGAATAGTCTTCTAGGGACATGAAGAGAGGAGTTACATACCCGGTAGGGTTTATTGATAGTGTATTTTTTTTCTAAATGGTTTCTCACCCTTCAACACAAATGCATTATATTTCCTCTATAATCTTACCTCCCTCATCCTTCATTTTTTATGCCACTTCTTACTATCTATTCGGGTTTTATGCAGATTTAATAATTACGCTATTGTGTTAGGGATGAGGAAGGTTTAATTTAGAGGAAGTAAACGCACATTTACGTGGAGGGAGGGTGGAAAACTATTTAGTAAAAATTACCCCCAGTTCACCCGACCGAGATTCGAGCCTCAATCTCCCCGTTCTCGGCAGTCTATCTGAACACAAAACTAGCGCGTTAGACAATCACGCCACGGAGGTGTTTTATTGAGATATGAATAAAATATTTGTTCACATTTATAAGTAAATCCAAAAATAGCATAATATTTTTGTAGCAAAATCTTGAATGTTTACAAAGTTGTCAGAATCAAGAGTTTTGTTAATTGTGCATTTTTTTAGCGACGCTGTGATTTTCTTAGATTTGGATTACACTGAATATATATCATCCCAAGTTGAAGGTAATTCGTTGATTTTTTATTTGTGTTGAATAGAAATGCTATGTATTCCATAAGAATATATTATTTTAATAAAAGTATTTTTAGCACTTTTTTCCGTAGATAGATAGTCATAGCTTGTGGGCGACATAAAAATACGTGACTAACTGCATGTGTCCCGCGGGCCGTAATTTGACCGGGGATGTCTTATACCATTCGACTGCCGAAGCAGGTCTCATTCTTATGCAATTAGCGTAATTAATGAGTACTTATAACTTGAGCGGATACCAAGACGTGGTTTAAAAATATTACCCCAGTGACTCTATCTAATACTGTTAGATAAAATAGTTTTTACACGTGGCTATGTGATAAAAGATACTTTAAATACATATTTGGAGGTAACTAATAGAGTATGATCACCGGAAGTTAAAATATTTTTCGATAGTGTCATATTATAAAAGGGTAAGCTTTATTGTTTGGTGATAGATATTTGAGGATATGTTTGATCACGGAAGTTTTAATAATTTGATTTAAGTATTTGAGGTTATGTGAGAAAACGGTAAGTTTGAATGCCTGGCAGTAGACATTTGAATAGTTTGCGCTAAGTGGTTAAGGATATGCGTGAATATGAAAAGTTTGAATCTTTGGGGTTGATCTTTAAAATTATAAGGTTTAAAAGTTTGCATGTTTTGGGGTGAGTATTTTAGGTTTTGTTCAAGCGTGGTAGAATTGAATGTTTGGACGTTAATTGTTAAAGGTTATGTATGAAGAGATTTACCTACCTAGACCAGAATGGAATGGGCCAGTTTCATAGTAGGACCAGTTTCATAGTCAAATTTAGTACGCCTCAAGTCCGGCGTTATACTAAATTCAAGACGACACGTACCTAAAGTCGAATGGAATGGGCCAGTTTCTTATGCGAGAACGGCCCATTCCATTAGAGTTTAGGTAGGTGTCGTCATGCACTTAGTGTAGCGCCACTCTTGAGGCGTACTAAATTTGACTATGAAACTGGCCCTTAGACCTATCACGCCTCAAGTGCGGAGCTATACTAAATACAAGACGACACCTAACTGGACGAGAATTGAAAGGGCCATTCCTATATGCGAAACTGGCCAATTCCATTTGAGTTTAGGTAGGTGTTGTCTTGTATTTAGTACAGTGGCGTACTAAGGCTGACTATGAATCTAGCCCTAAGGGCCACTATGCACTAGGCGACCAGATCGCCCGCGTTCAGTGAGAATGCTTCTGGTTAATGGAACAACGCACACCAGTCAGTCGCGGCGGCCAGGTGGTGGCAACGACCGGATGTTTACACATGATTAAATGGCAGATAGTGGTTCTGGCAGTTGAAACCAGAGTGGCCAGTCATCTTTAAACATCACTCGTTGCTTATCAGTGTAGTTTTTGGGGTTAACGTGGTTTTCAAACATACAATAATATTTTTTCTTTCAATATGAAAATGTATAGATATCCTTGTGTAGTTAAATTGTTTCTCCAAATTTTGTTTGAGCACCGCGTCTTACTACCCGTTCGGTCTATTAGTTTTTCTTCATATCTCCTTAGATCATGATAAAATAGTGTAAATAACCCCTTCTCATCGCACGTTTGTAACGTAGAATGCACTCAGAATCTCTTCTTCTGTTTCGCCGCTTTTTCAATAAGTACCAAAATGTTGCTACTTGCTCCGCGTTAATTTTGTTGAATGAGAGAGAAAAAAAAAGAAGGAAAAATGGCTGAATTGGCAAGGTCACTACACATGGCCGCGGCGACGAGGGTCGCGTGACCAGGTCAACTAGTGTGCGAGGGCCTCTTAGGCCCGGTGCACACATCAGTGATTTTGGCGTGCGGTGTTATTGCTGCGGTGCCGTAGCGAGACTGGACAAATCAATACACGCACTGCGGGTAAATGACGCATGGTTCTCATTCTGCCACCATCTGAGATGAATATATTTCGGAGAAAAACTGTAATTTTGGCTTATCTTGTATACAATCCGATTAATAAAAATAAGAGAAAATGGCTAGGTTAATTTTTTCTTGAAATAAGGTACTGAGAGACCAGAGCTGCGTGTACTGTTGGGAACTGCGGGTTAATATGCACGCAAGATGGACGTACGTTACCGCAACGTCACTGGAGGTATGTGCACACTGCTCTATCTATTTTATAGTATCCCAAACCAAAATTCCGGCACCACATGTTAAAAAAACGGATGTGTGCACCGGGCCTTAGTGTTAAATATTTTAGTACTTATGTAAGCGTGGAAAAGGATCATGTTTAACTGTAATTGTTAAAAGCTATTAGGGAGTTAGAGAAATCTAAGAGCATTTGTAAATATGCTAAATAATTTATTCTGGCCCAGACATGTTTCTTTATCAATTTTATTTTGCTATATATGTGCTGCAAAACCTAAATCGATAGGTAGTAAATTCTTCATTAAATAAGTAGACACAAACCCTTTTCATGTGATTAAAAACTAGGGGAGAGTCGTGTAGTAACGGACACCTAAGGTTTTTACATTTAATTTATAATTTAATTAAATGAAAATGAGACAAATGACATGTAAATATTAAGATTACATGTGTATTTATATACCTGCTGTATTAAAATAGCTTATAGAAAATATTGTTCTTTCTAGAGTCATTTAAAAAAATAGGCTTAGTTCAGTTTAAAAAAGTATTGTCGGGTAGTACCGGACATATTACAATATTATAATTTTTTAATCAAATTTGGACACCAAACTTCTCTTATTATCTTAAGATGCTTTTTCACAAGAGTCACATTTATAAAGAGAGGGATTTAATTCAGTATTGGCACAATTCTTGTGCGCCCACCCTTGGCAAAAGTCACACTTTATCCAATCCTCGTCAAAAAAAATTCCGCATATTATGCAGTCGGTTTTATTTTCAACTTCTTCGTTCATAAGTTGTGCCGAAGTTTTGTTAACTTTTCTGTTATTTTGATGTAGTTTTTCTTTATCGTGACTTCCAGCTTAGTTTTTGATTTTCCCATTTTTGTGAATTGTTTTTCTTCTAACTTAGCTTTATAAGGACTTGATGTTAGTATTTCGCTCTTAGCACCGTCTTATTCTAACATTTAACCTACGTTCTGCAGCGACAGGCACTGGTGACACTTGTGTGATTATGGTGTGGAAAAATCCAGTTGAAGGAGTTGATGACTGTGGAGTCTTTGATGTTGAAGTTTGTGCGGTTGAAGTTGACTGTTGTGAAGTCATGGAAGTAAATAACTCTGGAAATGGAGGTTGTGGAGATACAGAAGTTGAGGCTCTTGGAGATTCAAATGTTGGTTGTAAATTTTCGTGTC
>CABEEJ010000579.1:238452-253969 GCA_901482245.1 Timema douglasi
CATCCCCCAGTTTGTCCGGTACTGGACGAAAACAACTTGTCCGATACTAGCCGATCTGTATGGCAATAAAATAATGGTATTCATTACAATAATATTTTCTTTGTTGACCAAATCAATATTATAACTTATTCAGGAGTTTACCCTTTACCTTATATCCAATAAACAAACTAATTGTAATTATCGTGTGAGAATGAGAAGTCTTGAAAATGTAGTTGGAACAAAGAAACAAAGCATATAAACTATACAAACACTCGTGGGAACCGTACGGCTCAAGGGCGCGCCTTCAACTAACTGTTGTCTTTGGCTGCAAGCAAGAGGAGTAATATTATACCTGAAAGAGTTATCTAGCTAACGGTAGTTTATTGAAACATGATCTGTCCGATACTAGCCGCTGTCCGATACTATACGACTCTCCCCTACATAGAAATGTGTATGTGATAATATTCAAATTTTAAGAACGTATTGATGTTAAATATAGTTATCAAGCATTCATTAAACAATTAAATACTAAACATAGTGTATATAAGCTACATGACTGAATTTCAAGTTATTAAAAATATTCTCGTGCCTTTGAAGCTAGTCAAGAAACTCGATTAGGAATATGCTCAGACTAAACGGTTTGCCAGAATTCTATTATTTCTCTCTTAATTGGCTATCAAATAGATAGTTATTTCAATCTTAATAGGTTATTCAGTAGCTCATTAGCTCTCTCTTAATATGATATCCAGTAATTAATTCATTCCATCATAATAGGCTATCAAGCAATTCATTCGTTTCATTTTAATAGGTTATGCACTAGCGAGAAAGTTTTATTAATCCCGCCGCGTCTTTACTTGGACTGTACACATTTTTATTACACTAATGGGGAAGGGATGAGAAAGATAGAATTTACATAAAGTGTATCCGCGTTTTTGTAAAGGCAAAATTAGAAATAATTTATCTAAAACCATCTTTTGTACAATTGACGGAAGGAAGATCGAACCACAATCTTCCCGTCACTGGCAAATTAGACTGTATGAACTTGACATTTATTCCACGTGCCCACCGATGCGGGTATTTTCTTCTTAATAGGTTATCCAGTAGCTCATTAGTTCCCCCTCAACATATATTCAAGTTTCACATTATTTACTTCCTAATGACACGCCATTAGCTCGTTAGTTCCTTCCTATAAGCCCTCCAGTAGCTCGTTAGTTCCTTCTTAATATGTTATCCATTAGTTCGTTAGTTCCTTCTTAATAGGTTATCCATTAGCTCGTTAGTTCCTTCCTATAAGACTTCCAGTTGTCTTACTACCCGTTCTTTAGTTCTTTCTTATAGATACTCTAGTAACGCTTTAGTTCTTTTTATAGGCACTCTAGTAGATTGTTAGCACTTTTTATAAGCACTCCAGTAGTTCATTAGTTCTTTCTTAAAGGGCACTCCAGTAGTTCGTTATTTATTTATTTATTATAGACACTCTAGTCGCTCGTTAGTTCCTCCTTAATAGGTTATTCAGTAGCTTGTTAGTTCCTTCCCAATATTTATTTAATTTACGTGCTAGGCACTCCAGTATCTCATTAGTTCGTTCAAAAACCACTCCAATAGTTCTTTAATTCTTTATTATAGACACTCTAGTAACTGGTTAGTTCTTTTTATAGGCCCTCTAGTAGCGCGTTAGTTCTTTTAATGGACACTTTAGTAGCTCGCTAATTCTTTCTTTAATCATATCTGTAGCTCAATAGTACAACATTTATCAAGAGTGTTTGATTAATATGTTTTGATTATACACAAATATCTAGTCCTCAACATTTCAAGTTTGGGAAACCTATTTTTTTCCCAAGAAATGCATAACTATATTTAAAGATCTGTGAAGCCTCGCAAGAAAAAAACCCACATCAACAGTTATATTCTTGTTTTTTTTTTATTGTGTCTGCTCGTTATGTTATTTTGAATGTGCACTTGAAAACCTCGTGCCACTGAATTATGACACCTGGTATACAAAGGTCAGCCAGTGGTCCGTGATACGTGAGTGGAATGAAGTCAAGGCATGTCTTATTCACAGAATACTTACGATAGTCAAGATTTCTGTACATACGAAATTTCCTTTTCTAGGCTTACGGAATGTGAATCAAACATATATGTGGAATTTCCATTTGGACATTATTTCATTGAAATCGTATTTCTTTTTAATTTGACCGGTTTAACCCCTTCACATTTTATGCACCTCCCACCCCCCTCCCCCTCACCCCACCTCCCTTGTCCGGTTAGATGCCTTGCCTTGTCCCACTCAGTTTAGAGGACTACCACTTTTATTTCTTTGAAACGAAACTTAACTTGTTATGTTATATTATTCTGTACCTCAAGGATTACCTGGGTTATGTTGATCATATGAGAGCAGTACTAGGTGTGCCTTTTAAAGAGGCTGCTCTAGGTATGCCTTTTAACGGGGTTGTTCAAGGTACGCGTTATAACGAGCTGCTATAGCTGTACGTTTTAATGGAGCTTAAAAGTAGTGTATGTTATACTAGGACCACACTAAGGCTACGAGTAAATGTAGCTGTACAGTGTTTACAGGTTAATGTTGCTGAACAATGTTTACAGGTTAATGTGGCTGCACTATGGCTATGGGTTAATGATTCTGAACAATGTTTACAGGTTAATGTGGTTGCATTATGGCTACGGGTTAATGTTGTTGAACAATGTTTACAGGTTAATGTGGCTGCACTATGGCTATGGGTTAATGATTCTGAACAATGTTTACAGGTTAATGTGGCTGCATTATCGCTACGGGTTAATGTTGTTGAACAATGTTTACAGGTTAATGTGGCTGCACTATGGCTATGGGTTAATGATTCTGAACAATGTTCACAGGTTAATGTGGCTGCACTATGGCTATGGATTAATGATTCTGAACAATGTTTACAGGTTAATGTGGCTGCATTATGGCTACGGGTTAATGTTGTTGAACAATGTTTACAGGTTAATGTGGCTGCACTATGGCTACGGGTTAATGATTCTGAACAATGTTCACAGGTTAATGTGGCTGCACTATGGCTACAGGTTAATGAGGCTGAACAATGTTTACAGTTTAATATGGCTGCACAATGTTTACGGGTTAATCATTCTGAACAATGTTTACAGGCCAATGTGGATGAACTTTGGCTACGTGTTGGTAGGAATTCACTTGCATAGTAAAAAACAGTTTTTTTAGCAGGTTACTGGGAAAGTTGAATTTAATTATCTTTGTTTGGACACACATCATACTCACGTGGCTAACCATGCTCCAGTTGAATTGCATTTATTTACTGTGCCAACAATCATGTTTGTTCTAAACGTCATTTTTTATATCACAAATATGGTGTTGAGTTGGCAGTGAATGGCGGGGAATTCTGATAGGAAAAACAACCGGTTTGGGAAATTAATTAAATGGCACAAATACATCAGACTCGCTGGCTTCATAACTGGAACATATACAAAATTGTTATTGTTAAAACAAATAAATGGTATGACAATTGTACATAATTTCTTATACAATGTATTTATTTAAGCACGAAACAAATAAAAATAAAAAGAGTTTCCGCAAACTACCATTAGTTAGGTTATCCTCAGAAAACCAACATAACATCTTATTCACAATAAACACTCCTCACATATGAATTTTAAACAAATTGTTAAACCAGTCAGACAGCCCTCAAATTATTTTTGCTTTTAAAAATAAAAATATTTTAATTTTTATCATGAAAAACAACCATTTTAAACTAATAATTGTTAAAATCCAATTTCAAAAATATTTAATTTTTCTAAAATATTTAATCAGTAAACTACCCTTTTTTTCTTTTTAAAAAATCAACCCACAATATTAACTTATTTATCAATTAAAATAGTTTGCAAATACTAATTTTAAACAAAATTGTTTGAGCTATTTTCAAAAATTCCAAATGTTTCAAAAATCAGACATTAGTGAACTAGTGTTAAATTATTTTTTTAGTTAAAAATAAACAAATACAATGATTTTTAATTTAAAAATGTGACAGATACCCATTTTGAACCAAATCGCAATTTTTAAACTATGCCCATTAAGAAAAATCATCCATCAGTAAATTACTTTTAAACGAATCTTTTCCCGATAAAAGAGTACACAGTTTTATTTTTCTTATCAAACATTACCCAAATATCTGTTTTAAACAAAATACTTAAATCCATTTTAGATATATTTATAATTTTCGAAAACCTCTTATCATTATACTGTACTATATTGAATTTTTACCATAAAACCAAGTATATAATAACAATACCTTCCACGTCGTCTTACTACCCGTTCGGGTTATACGCTTAACTAATAATTACGCTAATGGGTTAGGAATTGGGAAGGTTGAATATAGAGGAAGTGAACCCGCATTTGAGGGGAGGGAGAGTGTAAACCATTTAGGAAAAACCACCCCTATTCACCCGAGCGAGATTCGAACCTCAAGCTCCCCGTCCTCAGCAGTCTAGCTCAACATGAAACTAGTGCGTTAGCTAACTACGCCACCGAGGTGGGTCAAGTATATAGTGTTATTTGCAAGGTCAAACATTTCCTACATATGGTAGGGTGGGGCTATTTGGATCAAAATAAGGATTCAAGCTACTGCGCAGCTATTCCGCAAATATTTTTTGGTGTTTTAGTTATTCTAATTTATTGAATGAACTACTGGTTGTAAAGTAGTATAAAAAATTATAATTTTTAAAAGTTTAAATAGCTGAAAAATTATTTTACGAGATCAATCGAAGTGAGATTGACATACATTTCCTAGTGATGTAAATAATTGTATTTGCGTTGTAAGGTCTCACCCTACTATAGTTGTTGATTTCAAAGAATTTTTTTAACCTATAGCTTAGTCATCTGGTCTCATCACCAAGAAGTTCGAGCGTATTCTATTGGAAAACAGTAGAATTATTTTATATTGAAAAATAGTTTGCTTCCGGGGCTATTTGAATCCCTTTTTAAGGGGCTACTTGCATCATTATTTTCTTAAGTTTTTATTTATTTTTAGAATATACAATTGATTATTTATCGCTTTCTGATAATTCGTAGAGCGAGTCTATGGGCTGTCATATTACTATCGTTGTTGGATTTGAAAATAAAAACTTTTTAATTAAATTTTAAAAACAAACTAAACATATTAACTATTACACATGATTTCTCACTAATACGGAAATCTTGAAGAATAGCTGTAGTTTGTTTGGAATGGTATTTCTGTCTCGTTTAAAATACTCAGATGTACTATAGTTGTAAGTTGTAGTTTGGACAGCCCTGTTAAACACCGACCAAACTGAAATTTGAATGTCAATGGGGTTAATCCTAGTATATTAACATCTCAACCATTTTTACAGTATTTAAATACAATATAACCTAAACTTGTATAATTATTTAAGTTAATTGAGTGTTTTGATTTAGTTTTAAAATATGTTTTAAGATGGTTCTAGAATAAAAAAAATATACCAACAATGGTCCAAATATGGAATGACCCAGGCCCTAAATAATACGATTAACAAAAACTGGAGTATCAGAGCAGCTGCATCATATTACAAGGTACTGTTCAGTACATTGCAAAGAAGAGTTCGGGCAGATAGACTATTTAAAACCACTGATGGGCACCACCAAGATAACCCAATTATATACAAAAGTCAATAGGCTATCCTACAGTCCTATCTTTCGAGCAGGAGAGAGTCCTAGTACAGTAGCCCCATGGCTTCTTTGGTGCTGAGTGACAGCTCACGGCTTTGAAAAGTTACCCGACCAAATTATGTTTCCCTACGCCAAACCATATGATCTGCAAAAACATGTGTTTAGCATCTGTCACTTCTGACAGTCAAAATTTAGGTATATACCTAAATGTTGACTGTCAGAAGTCAGTTGTGAACTATCATTCAGCACCAAAGAAGTCATGGGGCTACTGTAGAAAGATTAAAAGTTCCTTGTAATCGTGGTTTTGATCACTTATCGGAAGTGTGCGTAAAGCTGCGTTCCAGTTTGCTAAGCCCCTTAACATCAAGCCCCTTTGGAATGATTATGCCAAAATTGCAGGCAAGGATTGGTTTATTTCTTTCATGAAACAACATAAATATATCTCCCTAAGAAAGCCAGAAAGTTTGTCAAAATCTCGCACTGAAAGAATGAATATAAATGCAGTAGAAGAATTTTTACTAATTACAAAATGATCTCACAGTTGATCTTGGAATCCATTTTCATCCACAATCTGTTTACAACACGGATGAAACTGATTTTCCAAATAAGAACAACCCTTCTAAAATAGTAGCAGAAAAGGGGAAGAGAGAGGTAGTTTAATTAACAAGCTTAGATAGAGGTGAAAACGTGACCGTTGTAGCATGCTGCAGTGCTAGTGGGGTTTTTATACCTCCAGTCGTGATTTTCAAGGGAAAAAGGATGAAAGAGGAATTTATCATTGGAATGCTATCGGGATCATTAGTAATAATGTCAGAGAGTGGGTACATGAATGAAGACTTGTTCCTAAAATTGCTGCAACATTTTCAAAAACAATGATTTTCTGGTAAATGCCTGCTTATTTTAGATGGCCACTCATCACACCCCTCTCTTCGGTGTCTTGAGTTCTGTTTGCATAAAGAAATATAGCTATTGTGCCTTCCACCTTACACTAGGAACGTTCTGCAGCCTCTTGATAAGTCATTTCTTAAACCCCTAAAAGTTTTTGATCATCAAGAAACTAATTCATTCATTCACAACAACCCAAATAGCTCAATCACCAAATTAACCTTCGGCAGACTGCTAAATGCTGCTTGGATCAAAGGAGCAACTGTTGGGAATGCGGTCAAAGGTTTTGAATGTACAGGAATATTCCCTAATAATTGCGATAAAGTGCCCGAAGAAAAATTTCTTACTTCACACACCTTTGCAGATAGGCCTATAAGAGAACGGGAAAATCCATGTGACACTGTAGGACTATCAACTAGACAGCAAACATCTACAATTGCTTTTTCTCAAGTCTTACCAACACCGGTCAAAACTTCACACACACACATACAAACAAAAGAGGACAAAACAAAGAGCCTGCCGTCCAACACCACAATAAAATGTTGATAAAATAAGATCGAAAAGAGCTTTACCATTCGAAAAAGAAACTAATACTTTTATGACCTTGAAATACCGAGTCTCTAAAAAGCCTAAAAGACGTATTTTATCTGAGTTGGACACACCCAGCAACTCAGATGAAGACTATAATGTCGATCATATTTTTGACAATGAAGAAGAAGAAGAAAATGAACAATGTGGTTTTTGTAAAGTTACTTATCTTGATATATATTCAAGTGGAAAAGGAAACTAGATTCGGTGTCAAACCTGAAAATCGTGGTTTCATGAAGTATGTGTCGGGGCCTTTGGAAAAAAAACCAGTTTAAGTGTGGAAAATGCATATAAACATTTTGTTTGCATCCAGTAGTATACACTTTTAATAATAAAAAAATAATTAAACTGGCTATATTCATGGTAAAATATAAAAATAAATGTGTGATTCAAATAACCCCATCCCTGATCCAAAGAGCCCCACGTTTTTACTAAAATGTTATTTACACTTGATAATGTTCTTTTTTAATTATGTCTTAATTTATTACTAGGTATTTTTAAGAAGATATGAATAAATATATAAATAGCTGTTAAAGAATTTCGCAACCATATTATAGGTGAGAACTTAAATTAAAGTTGAAATGACCCAAATAGCCCCACCCTACCACATCAATTTTAAACGAAATTGTTGGAACCATTTTCATAAAAGGTGTAATTCAAAGAAATAACTCATTAGTAAACTACCCTTAATTTGAGGGCTACGGTCAAAATAAAAGAAATATAATCTTGAGGTATAACCCTATACAAACTAAATATCAATAGTTGAAAAAAACAAAACATCAAACCAACTGAGATCCAGAGCCAGGGACAGACAAATCAGAATAGTAAAATCCACTATTTTGTGTTCGAGATAAAATAAAAAAAAAGCAAGAGTTCATGATAATCTTAAGATAATGTAACTCTCCCGTAACGGGCCCCTCGTTTGGACGCCAATTTGTAATGTTACTAATTAGCTGGTTCCACGTTGGGCCGCTAATTGTTATGCCACTATGTTTCGAAGTCTATTGCTATGGGTCCACGTTGTGTGCCTATTGTTATCTTACGTAATAGTTATTATTATTCCCCGACATTGGGCTTAACTTTTTGTGATATAAATAAATAACGTAAGATAAAGTTGATATTAGTTCATTCAATGATAGTAACATTGATACTTTGATAGAAAAATGACTATGTTGCACGAGCTCCGAGCACACGTCCGTCCGTGACAATGACTGACACCACAGTGAGCTCCGAGATTGCACCATCCGTGATATATCTCAGTCCAATAGAACTTACTAGAATGTTTAGTTCGCGAAAACGTATAGAAGGATACAGAATGGGCTAGAACCGGACATTGCCTCAAATTGAACATCTACACTATTCTGGGTTGTTCGAGAGCAGGAAGTTAAGTTTTAAAAGACTTTTACATTGCAGTTTTGACTCAACTTTACGTCACACACTGAAGTTAATTACAGTAGCTGATGCCTCCTAACTTCAGGGCGTGAACTTAAAAACAAGAAATAACTAGTAATTTCCTTGTCAGAATCTGGTAACTATCATATCTGAAAAATTTAGAAGAAGACTTGTTTTAAGCGCTAAGTAATAAAATATAAAATTCAATAAAAATAATATATATATAATTAAGAGAAGAATATTGTCAAAACTTTCAAATATTCTTTAGGGTCAAATCAGGGACATTACAATAACATTTTTCACGATTATAATACTTTCTTTTGACATGAGAAAATAAAAACTGACAATTTGTCTCTCCAAGTATCCTTGATCCACGTCATAGTATCCGACCGATCCATACGTAGATTAAAAACTATTTTGTAAAGATTGAGGATGTTAGCATTTTATAGAAAATGTGACCACATTTGCGAGCAGGGGGCATTTAGGTGAGTAACCCTCAGTAGGTCTACAACTTGCCGGGATTCAATAAATGACCTACACACCACTGGCAAACCAGACCATACGCAATTTATTCCGGGATTATGATCCAATAACGTTAACTTAACGTTCACATAATGTAATGGTTCTGATCATGTTTTTAAATTGAAGCCATCCACTTCAGTGGCCGCCTGGTCTACAAGGTCAATCTCTAAATAGACTAGACTGCCGTAGACGAGGAGATTAGGGTTTGAATATCGATTTGATGCACCTGAGGATGGCTTTTCATAAATGGCAAATGCGAGAAACTTCCTCTAAATTCAAACTCATTCCTTACATATTAGCGTAATTAGTACATCTGGGTATGGCCAAAACTGTTGGTAATATGTGGCACTAAAAAAATAATTAAAATTATATTAGAAAAAAGGACATAATGTTTGATGGTCTATTTTATCATTATAACACAAAATTTTTAACAGATATCTTATTTAGAATATTTTCTTGTCTTTAATGTATTAACTAACTCTCTGGCCTAAAATAACTCGAAAGTTCATGGCAAACAGAATGCAAACCCCCAACTCGAACCATATCCGGAGACACCTCCATCCAATCCATAACCTAAACACCACTTCCTTTAAATGAATTTTCCCACTATGCTCTCATTGAAATCTTGATATATTAAGAAGTATTTTATCTTCAGGTTTCTCTACTTAAATGTTGTGTATACACCTGTCATGACCCAAACGCACCGCGTGACCATCACACTCCAACCTACGCGTCTTAATTATACTTAATATATTGGAGGATACAGAATAGTGAATAAAATAGTTTAAGCGTGGTTTACACGATGCGAGCTACTGGCTAGTCAGTAAGACAGTAGCTGGCCTTCTAAGTAGGTGGACAGTTATTAGGCTTTTCTTCACTGACCCCTGCTACTCTCACGTTGTGACCTATTGGCTAGTCAATATCACAGTAGCTGACCACCTAAGTTGGTGGACAGTTGTTAGGCTTTTCTCTACTGATCTCTGCTATTCACAAGTTGCGAGCTACTGGCTAGCCATTAAGACAGTAGCTGACCTTCTAACTGGGTAGAAAGTTATTGGGCTTTTCTCCACTGACTCCTGCTATTCACACGTTGCGACGTACTGGCTAGCCAGTAAGAGAGTAGCTGGCCTTCTAGGTGAGTGGGCAGTTGTACCGTGGATAGAGACTAGCCCAGCACCAACAACGTCTGTGTACTCACCATTCAACAGTCAAGCTGGGGTCTCGTACAAATGCTACGGTCACGCCACGGAACGACCCTGTTCATTCTCACTGCAATAGACTCTGTTTGGGAACTCAAAGCTTAAGTCAAATATTTGGCTGACTCAAACTATCCATTTGAAGAGCGCATGCGCGAGGTGGCCGGTCTAAGTGGTCCCCTGTGCGTCGATTGCCCGTGGTCACCCCCACCCCCTTTGCTGTGTGTCTCAACGGCGCTGTGTGCAGACGACATGGAAGACATAAGCTATTGTGATTGGCTATTCATGACCGCATTATGAAGTCATTCTTTCCCCCCATGTTTCCCCCCTGCTGAGCAGAACTAGATATAAGCATATGTTTAGCAATGTACGGCACTCTTTGATGCCATATAGAAGTAGGGCACACTTGGGCACTATGTAGAGCCTCAGGATATTTATTATGTAAGTTATTGTAAAAGAATAGATTTGATCTTTGGCCACGAGCTAGTAGTTTTCAGGCTAGGGTTCAAATCTTGGTGAAGAGTAATGTAAGTTGTTATATATTTTGGCCATGAGCTAGTAGTTTTCAGGCTAGGGTTCAATTCTTGGTATTAATAAGATACATTGTTATATATTTTGATCTTTGTCCATGAGCTAGTAGTTTTCAAGCTAGGGTTCAATTCTTGATATTAATAAGGTAAATTGTTATATATTTTGACCTTTGGCCATGAGCTAGTATTTTCCAGGCTAGGGTTGTAAAAATGGTTAAGCGTAGCCGTCTGCCCGGAGCTATAATTATCTGATTATTAGTTGTGTTAGCGGTCATATGACGATAACTGAGGGTCGTTTTGTTTACCTTCTTGTAGGTCGTATTGTAAATGGGTTTATTTATTGTATCATCGGCCAGATGAAGTTAGTTCAATGTTACTATGTTTATTATGTTAACTGACAGATTAGAAGCTAATTTAGTTATGATGTGAGTTCACTGTTGTCTTTATTTCTTTGTAGGTGTATTTGCTATCTAGTACGACATAGTAGATACGTATTTACGTATTGCGTTAGCTGACAGATGTGTTGTACCTTTGGGTACTATGAGTAGCNTTTACGTATTGCGTTAGCTGACAGATGTGTTGTACCTTTGGGTACTATGAGTAGCAAGATGTTTCGAGTATTTTTCTTGCGTAGGCTTTGAGCCGCGGCAATTATAATTATAGAACTCTCCTTTTTGAAACTGTTTACTATTATTATAGAACTTCCGTATTATTTCTTTAAATGTATGGAACATAGTGTTGTCAGACACGATGGAGAATCAATATTGTCTTTAAGTCTATCAGACCAAATTGTATATTATTTTCTGGTTTAACATCTATGGTAATAAACTGCCTTTGGGCCATATAAGTAATTTTCGCTTAGTTCTTGCCTTTACCCAGGCATCATCTTAGTAATTTCCTTTAGGCTTATCTATAATTATGTTGGTGAGACAAGGGTCGGAAGGGCATGAAGAGAAAAGATCAATAAAGGTCCCGGGTGATTTACTTGTCTTTATATTGTGTTTAACAACTCACTTCCCGTGGGGCTGAGCTGCCCATTGGAACATTGGTGGTACTGTTATAGGTACTGACCCCACAGGCGGTGTGGTTGAGATATCTTCCATGTCGTCTGCACACAGCGCCGTTGAGACACACAGCAAAGGGGTTGGGGGTGACCACGGGCAATCGACGCACAGGGGACCACTTAGACCGGCCACCTCGCGCATGCGCTCTTCAAATGGATAGTTTGAGTCAGCCAAATATTTGACTTAAACTTTCAGTTCCCAAACAAAGTCTATTGCAGTGAGGATGAACAGGGTCGTTCCGTGGCGTGACCGTAGCATTTGTACGAGACCCCAGCTTGACTGTTGAATGGTGAGTAAACAGACGTTGTTGGTGCTGGGCTAGTCTCTATCCACGGCACACAGTTATTGGGCTTTACTCCACTGACTCCTGCTACTCTCACGTTGTGACCTATAGGCTAGTCAGTAAGACAGTAGCTGGCCTTCTAAGTAGGTGGACAGTTAATAGGCCTTTCTCTACTGACCCCAGCTATTCACACGTTGCATACTACTGGCTTATCAGTAAGACAGTAGCTGACCTTCTAAGTGGGTGGACAGCTATTGGGTTTTTCTCTAATGACCCCAGCTATTCACACGTTGCATACTATTGGCTAGTCAGTAAGACAGTAGCTGGCCTTCTAACTGTGTGGACAGTTATTGGGCTTTTCTCCACTGACCTCTGCTATTCACACGCTGTGACGTACTGGCTATTCAGTAAGACAGTAGCTGGCCTTCTAAGTGGATGGACAGTTAATGGGCTTTTCTCTACTGATCCCTGCTATTCACACGTTGCGAGCTACTGGCTAGCCAGTAAGACAGTAGCTGGCCTTCTAAGTGAGTGGACAGTTATTGGGCTTTTCTTCATTGACCCCTGCTATTCACAAGTTGCGAGCTACTGGCTAACCAGTATTACAGTAGCTGACCTTCTAAGTTGTTTAACAGTTATTGGGCTTTTCTCTACTGATCTCTGCTATTCAAAAGTTGCGAGCTACTGGATAGCCATTAAGACAGTAGCTGGCCTTCTAACTGGGTGGGCAGTTATTGGGCTCTTCTCCACTGACCCCTTCTATTCACACGTTGCGACGTACTGGCTAGCCAATAAGACAGTAGCTGGACTTCTAAGTATATGGACAGTTATTGGGCTCTACTCCACTGACTCCTGCTATTCACACGTTGCGACCTACTGTCTAGTCAGTAAGACAGTAGCTGCCCTTCTAAGTGGGTGGACAGTTAATAGGCCTTTATCTACTGACCCCAGTTATTCACACGTTGCATTACACTGGCTAATCAGTAAGACAGTAGCTGACCTTTTAAGTGGGAGGACAGTTATTAAACTTTTCTCCCCTGACCCCTGTTATTCAGTTCTTTGCGACCTACTGGCAATACAGAAGCTGGCCTTCTAAGTAGGTGAACATCTACTATGCTTTTCGTTTCTTACCCCTTCTATTCACACGTTGCATACTACTGGCTAGTCAGTAAGACAGTAGCTTACCTTCTAAGTAGGTGGACATCTATTGGGTTTTTCTCCACTGACCCCTGCTACTATCACGTTGTGACCTATTGGCTAGTCAGTAAGACAGTAGCTGGACTTCTAAGTGGGTGGACTTATTGGGCCTTTCTCTACTGACCCCAGCTATTCACACGTTGCATACTATTGGCTAGCCAGTAAGACAGTAGCTGGACTTCTAATTAGAAGGACAGTTATTAAACTTTTCTCCACTGATCCCTGCTATTCAGTTATTTGCGACCTACTGGCAAGCCAGTAAGACAGAAGCTGGCCTTCTAAGTGGGTGGACAGTTATTGGGCTCTGCTGTTTGGGAGACGTAAGTTAAAATGTCTGAAGAGGTGTGTAGTTCTTGTTCGTAAGGTAATAAAATTATTTTCTTTAATATTGTTTGATTGCTTATCAGATATAAATAAGTAAACGAGAAATACTACAATTATATCATGAACGCCGACAACAATTACGTGCAATATTATTAGGTGTCTGGTCAGCTACTGACTGATATGTGCGTTTACACGAAGCCAGTGGCTTGGCTTATCTACGGAGTAGGGGAAGGCCAGTGGACAGTAAAACAAAAATATTTGAATTGGCTGGCTAGACCAGCTGTTGACCTACTCGCATTGTCAGTAACTCGGCCGACCTATTTACATGAAGCCAGTAGCTGACCCTCAGACCAACTTGTAGCTGATTGATGTGAGTGTTTAGGAGTTTTTATGCATAGGAGTGGGTATTATATATGATATATTAAGGGAGCAAATTATTAAGCACCAATTTTTTTTAAATAAGCAGGAAATAGTCATTAAATTATGGGTTCTAGCACAAAAATAGACACTTAAGGGAAAAAAAATTGGCATAAAATAAGCACTGTGTAGCTTATTTTACTACAAGCTATTAACTATAGCTTAGAGTAAATTCACAATGCTGTTAATCTCCAGAAAATTTTAAATATTTTAAGTAGTGATATTGTTTACATATTCAGGTATGTTTTTATAATACGAAAAGCTTCATGTTTTACTTCACACGATGTCAAGGGACAAAATTTCCAATTTGCTATTTCCGAAGATATTTAACTTTTCTCCTGCAAGGGCGTGCTGTTTTCTTCCAAGATGTCTGCCACTGGTCTCATTGTCCTCCATCAAGGATTTTGTTGATATTCTCTTTCCAGTTTTGTTGTGATTCCTTAGGTAACAGATCCAATAGCATGATTCTAAATACTAAATAAACGATATAAATTATAATAGAATTACGTAATTGATTTTAGTCAATAAATCTGTTCTTATTCGTTTTTAATAAGAACGGACGGTAGTTTAATATTTTGTATGATCATGATACGAAGAAAAAGAAATTAGTATGATGGTTTCAAACTATAACACAGTAAAAATATATATTAGTAGGCTACAGCTGCTAAAAATATATTAGGAGATATAATAATAAATAGTCATGTAAAACTTATAAAGAAGTTTTGTAGGATGGCTATTAAAAACACACAAACACACACATAGAAATAACTCATAATGTCTTCAATTCTGTTTGTTTTATAAAGCATTAGCTGAATCCCCGTTCTTCGCACGGGATATTTTGTTATTATTTATTTTTGGGTGATAATAAGTAGTTTTTGTTTGAAACTCAATGGAATCGTTCTTAGCGCTACCCGATCAAAACCACGAGGAGGTGACCGTGTATCGTTTTTCATGGGGAGTTTTATTTTCGGCAAGCCCCCTTGCCTACTGCCTGGGGCGTTATCAACTGAGCGTGGCTGGACAGGTCTCCCATTTCCCACCACTCCCTAACACCACACACCATCCCGGACCGGGCCCTCTCACTCACACAGACACTACAAACACCACAAAATTCAGCAAAATATAAACTAAAGATTTCTACCTTAACTGGGAGTTGCATATTAAAACGTAATTATATATTTTAATTAATTGTTGATATTCATTTTTTTTCACCCCTTTGAAGCATCTACGGAGTTAAAAATAATTGCTATCTTTTTTGAAGGTATTATTAGAACAAACTTATCGGATTATTACTCTCTAAAAGCTTAACGGTGTGCACAGGCTGCTACGGACAGATATATTCCGATAGATCGTAGCACTATCGGTTTGTCGTGCTCGTGACGGCCTGGTCTTAGAGGGAGACAGTATCATTACCTCTCACTCTCACTAACTTCTCGCTTTGAGTACAAATAAAAGTAAGGAAAGTGGGGATT
>CABEEJ010000580.1:3963-16469 GCA_901482245.1 Timema douglasi
CGCACCACGATTTGGTTCGGGCTGTACTCTACAGACGCACAAGGCACACTCTAAGGGAACACTTACACGGGGCTATAAACAGGCGAGTCAAGTCAGCATACTACTTGCTTCCAGCTATTAGTCATCGTGTGAACAACTGATTGTTAATATTAGAGGTAAGACAAGCAGCGAATCAAATTGGCAGGCAAGGCGAATGCAAAGAAAGCTGCTCTATTTTAGAGCAAACTTGTCTTCCTTCACCAAATAAATATTCCACAGACCAAGGCCGTAGCCAGCCAATAATTTCAGGGGGGAGGGGGGGAGGGAGTTGGTGGGCACATCCCCCAATTGCTAGAAGCTAGAAAAAATTTTAAACGATAGACAGTTCTATAAGCTCTCTGATGTGTTTTTTTGCATGGTAAAATAACCCAGGCTTGGAAAATGTATAAATATTAAACACTTTTTGAAGTTTGTGAAATGTTTTTTTTATGGTAAAATAGCTCCCAAAATGCCCAAGGTTATGAAAATTTCTAAATATTTAACACCTCTAGAAGCTTTCTGGAGTGCTTTTTATGGTAACACAGCCCTTTAAGTTGTACTTGTATCTTAATTTTGATATTGTTTGAATCATAAATTAAGCCTTTTTTTTTTTCAAAAAATTTTGCGGGGGGGTTTGAAATATCTCCCTTCCCCCCAGCTACGGCCTTGCCACACAAGCTACCTGTTGATCCAACAAATATGACACATGCAAGTAGCTATCGGTCTTTTACTCGACATGTTTGAACAGGTTGTAGTAACTTGTATCCGATCACAGAGCATGTAAGCCGAGTCTTGTTTATGTTTCATGTGGTATTATCATGTTCTTGCTATCAAATCTTTAGGCAGCTTTCACACGTGACGGCTTTTTGCCGTCGCCGTCGCCGTGGACGGCGCTGCGCCGTGATAATCGAGGTACACGTGACGGCACGTTGAGAATACAGCGCGCTGAAATGGTAGATATACATTGCTCCTGCATCTCTTCACACACCACGGTGTTTCACCGTCGGTCCACACGTGGAATAGCTTTATTTAGTACCACGTTGATCGGTGTATTGAGAAGACGCTATGGCTTGCGGAAGATTCAAAATCAAAGTTGAGACATAAATTTCACAAGTGGAATTGTGTCCAGTGCTTTGAGACATATGCTTACAGGAGTACAAATCTTGGACTAAAAGATAGAGATATATTATATATTCGCACCCAATGTCATTTTCCTGTGCTTGTCCTTTATGTTATACCTTTTACATGTTCCTATCTATGTGTTCTATCATTCTTTACAATTTTCCATTTCCTCCCTTTTGTGTTTTTTTGCTTCTCCTTTTAGAAAGTTGTGTTGCGTGTTTCACACTCCTACCTGATGAGTTAAGATAGAATGAAACCTAGGTTGGGGGATTGGGTGATCGGTTTTCTTTAAGAGGCATAAATTACCTCTTTGCCCAATGGCAGCAATGTAAAGTGTGAACTGTGTTATTCTTTTCATTGTAAAAGCCATAATGTGTTCGTCTCTGTTATATGTTTCTATTCCCCCTTTCCTATACCTCATTCCAAATATAATAAATCTAGGACCTAGTCATTATCAGCCTGGAGGCAAGTTTGTGCAGAAATGAACCCAGAATCCGAGACGTTGGAGGATAGTGTATAGAAAATGTTGGCAAACGCACCATCTGTAAGTCTATGAATGTTCAAAGGATGTAACCAACACGTGTGTGGTCTTCGCTGACTTTTTTTATTTTGTAAATATAACAAGTATACACACAAAAACTTCTTCCTTTGGTCCATGTTCGCACACACGCAGTCGCTACAGACGGTGTGCGCCGTTTGCATCACGGCTTGCGCCGTCCATGGCGACGGTGAAAAACTGTCAAGTATGAAAGCCCACTTACATGCAATACTTCCTCCACCTTCTCAGTTGACTTGCCTAATGTATTACATTGTGTGGGCCCTCCTTAAGTCCTAGTCATCCACGTGTATACATTCTCTCTTGAGGACACTTTGTCTGCAATAAAGTTATTTTAGAACCACACTTGAATGGTTCTCAACGTATCTGCATACTCGAGGCCCGCATCACTGGCTTCGGTGGCCGCGTAGAATAATGGCGGACTTACACAGGACGAGTAAAAAAGTAAGTGAAGTGAGCAAGTTTTTATATACTCGCTAGAAAATAGAATATCTTGCCTTGCCTGCTAACTTGTTTCGCTACTTGACTTACTTAACTCTAATATGACCCACTGCAGTGGCCGCGTGGTCTAACGCACTACTCTCGCAGTATACTAGAGTGCCGATGAAATGGAGATTGAGGTGAGAACGTTGGATGTATATGTATATATATTATAGAAGTCACCAAGCAATGTTTAAAAAAAGTCTATGAAAACCAACAAAATTGGACCTATGTCTTTATTTTGGTAGGATTCCCTGTTTGGGAGGTCTTTTTTCCTACCAGAATATTACCACATAGAAGAATTATTATAGAAAAAAAAAGCTTCCAGACTAGAAATTACTTCCATTAGTTCCATATCTCTGCAAGAGAAAGCGCTAGTACAATAGTGGCGCCACCATGCGGCAAGGTAAGGTACCATGTGGATATTTTATTTTCCTCTCTTTTTAAATAAAGAGAAAGATACTTCAATGTTATTGTTATTAGCACCGCGTCTTACTAACCGTTCGGGTTATACGCACTTACGCTAATGTGTAATGGAATCCGAACCACGGTGGAGGCCTGGCATTCCCCACATTCACAAGATGTCTTGTCAGAGGTGAAGGAAGGATACTTCAATGGAAAGGGAAGGAGCGGGATTGTAAAAGTTGGAAGAGAGGGTTGTAAAAGCTGGTTGGGCTTAAAATGAACCGGCTCTTGGCTGCACAGGGAATTACCGTAATGAAGGCTTGTCATTCAATAACAACTAATTCAAAACGCACAGAACACGGGGTGAGCTCACCCAACACCAAGCTGGTAAGGAACCCTAATAAAATGTAAGGAGTGCACATTGAAAGACTCTAATGTATTATTTTGGGGTAAACATCGTATCAATTCATGCCGTTCATAAATAAGTGATATTGCAAAATAATTCAAAGATTTTTTTTTATTCATTTTTTAACTGGTAGCATGAAAAATGATTTGCACATAATACTCTGTTTGAAATTTAATTCTAGAATAGTATCATTACCAGAGCGCAGCATCCATTCTAGACATCTAAAACAGAGAAAATAAGAGATATCCTTTGTTATCTTATCACTATTTTGCATCCAACTAGTAAAGTGAAATCGATCTTAACGGACACCTCTAAATAGTGAATTATTCTTCATAACAGACAGTTTAAACTTCCCTGGCAAAATAACGAGGATACTTATGGTGAAAGAAATGCGCTTGGGAAATAAAATTCTAAGACCCACAAAAAAACAGACAAAAATGTTTAACTTATTTAAACCGTATACCGTACTTATTTAAGAAATCCGAATAAATGTTTTGAGTATGTTGATGAAATATTTTTATTTTATTTTGAGGTAAGCTTAAATAAAATAATGTTTGCATAAACGAAACGTCCTTCTTGTTTTCAATGGAGTCGGATGTTATTGGTTTCAGGTAATTCTTTTGCTTATCTGCCACGCTATCCATTAAGATTCGGATGGATATCTCGAGGTTTTGCAAATCTCTCTTCCAAGTAGTTCCATGTATTATCACCTCATCAGAGGTGCGCTACTGTAGCTATGACAGTCACCCCACCGACCCCTCTCATCCCTCCTATACTTCACCCTTTCAGAGTGTCCATATATTCCACAGTTATTCCAGTAAGCCACCCTCCTACCCATAATCTTTTCAACTTTGTTGCTTGCTAATCAACAAAAGACAAGATATCATCGTTATTTTCTCCAAGGAGTGATGCCGGGCTTTGAGCCGCAACCTCGGGGTCTTATAGAATGACGTTGGCCAATGGACAAGGGCTAGAATCCCTGTCAAAGTATAATTTTTCTGAGTTACAGTACCTTAGAAATCATTATTTACAGTAAATTGTGACAGTTTTATTTAGTCTATCTATTACTGTAGGAATATATAAAAATATGTTTTCTTCCCTATATTTAGAAAATATAGCTCTTTCTTTTTGTTTTTTTCAGTGACATAGTTTTTACGGTCACTACTTACGCTAATTATTTAAATACATTGTACAAGGAGGTTAGAATTAAAATAAGTGCACCAAAATTTGTTTGTACAGAAGATAGAAACACTGAAGTGAAAACCACACTTTGTTCTGATAAAAAAAAATTGGAAATATCTTTAAAAAAAATAATGAGTTAGAAAAAGGTGGCCAAAGTTTGCGAAAAATTGCTATTTTTTAAAGTTTATTTCAATTAAATATAATTGACGTACTGTACGCCTACTTCACTTTACAAATAGGCCCTACTGTTGACTTTTTTCGAACACCATACTAACAAGAACATTGTATTCTATGGTATAGAAAAACAACCAGATTAAATAAAGCTCGCTAAAACATGTTTGCATTTAAAATCATTAATTTATTATTATAATATGATTATAACCCATCCAAAATCAAGTCGTTTCTTTTTTATTGTTACGTTCTGAACAAAGGTTATTAATGGCTTAATCTGATTGAGTAGTGATTAGGAAGGTAGTTAAGAGGAAGTGAACCCACATTTGCACGGAGTAAAGATGGGAAAACCAGAGTGATAAATCACTTGTGGAAAACCATTAAAAGTGTATGTGTATATATATATATATATATACATTTAACTGATAAACCATCTTCAGTTCACGCAGATGAGATTCGAACCTTGACCTCCCCATCAATAGCGATCAAACCAACGGCAAGCAACGGCTGTGGGTAACTAAACTTTGTAAACTAATATTTACTTTATATATGTATTCTGAAAATTTAAAAATGACACCTGGACACGGGAATCGAACCCGGGACTACTCATGCATAAATAATAGCTTTGGATATTTGATTCATTAATATTTACTTTGTTTCGACACCTTGGAGTGAAAATATTGTGATCGTCAAAAATTCAAAATCGAGATTTTTATAAATGTCAACGTTTCATAGTCCCTTGAAACAAAAAAAGTTGTTTCCGCAATGCCGTCTGAATGATTGTACCTTGGTTTGGGCTAGAACCAAAACCATTTTACCGTTTGTGCTCTGAAACTTTGTATCTGGGGTTTACATAAGGCCTACCCCCCCCCCTGTTCAAGAGGGTTTTTGGAATTAGATATCTAACCCTAAATGTAAGGCTAGTTTATTGAAAGGCAAAAAAAGAATAAATCTATTTTCTCAAAATTAGCTCTAATGATTTTGATTTAATTTAATATCTAAACACAGTTTATCATTATAAACAAGATGGAAATTTTCATTTTCTCATGAATATGACCTTGAGGGTACTTTACACAGGGGAGATTTTCAAATTTTCATCATTTCTCCGTAACAATTTGAGATTCGTAATAACCTATCATTTTAAAGTTTTAGTACTATTAAATGTAAAAAAAAAAATCTATAAAACCAATAAGCTTTGAGTTATTAACAAATATATATACTTTTTAAACAGGGGTGTAGTGGAGTGGGAACGTGGGGGAACGCCGTTCTGGCACTGCTTTTCGTGGGAAAATATTCAAAATAATTTTTTTAGTAAAGATTTATATTTTGAAATTCCAAGTTAATTAATTGATTTTATATTATTATTGTGTTAAAACTTTTTACATACTACTAATCAATAAATTCTGATGAACTTTACAGTGCTCTATGCGAACTCCTGGAATTTTAGGGGAAGTGTGTCAAGTAAGTTTCTGCCATAGTAATCATTAAAGGATGCTCCAAATAGCTTCTAGAAGCACTTAGGCTTGTGCAAGCCTTCCTTCTGCGGCGGTTGGGGTCCCAAAATCCCACTTAAACTTGGGTCTTACTTAATTTTTCGTAAACAAGTTATTCGAAAATAAATGTATCGAAAATCAATTCACCTAATACAAAACCATCGAAAGTAATGTTGTCGACGATCAATTTCTGAACCATCAATTTTCCGAACGAAGTTTTTGTCGAAATCCAATTTTTTGAAAATCAATTGCTAGACAGTCAAATAATCGAAAATGAATTTTTCAAACAATCAATTTTTTTGAAGAATCAATTTTGCGAACTTCAAATTGATTTTTTTTACTCGAAAAATCAATTTAGCGAACTGCGTGTTTTTCGGAAGCTATTTTATCGAGGATTAATTTTTCAAAATATTATCTATTGAAAAAAACTATCTAAAATCAAGTTTTTCAAAAATATATGAATCGAAATTTTAATATTTTTTTAAAATATTAAAACAAGAACGATTTAATTTAAATGAGTTCTATAATTTATATATAAATATTGATTATTTATTTTAATGGTTATTAATATTACTAACGCTTCCAAAATAACTATCGTAAAGCAAGTTTTCTCAAAATACTTTTTCGTAAATCAATTTTTTTATCCATCAATGCACAAACCCTTTTTAAAACACTATACAAAATAATCAAAATTATTTTTTAAACTTCAACACAGCACGACTTAGCAAATTGAAAAATAAACAAAATATTGTTATTTTTACTAGCTATTTATTTGAATGTTAATATTTTTTATGGATGCAAACAAATTTAAAAAAATCTTCAAAGTATTTAATTTCATTAAATCTAATCTTTACACATAAGCTAGTATTAGTATCCAATGTTGTGTAAAACAGCTCGCAAATAGTCACACACGTTCCCATGTTGGGCCCAGCAAACAACAATTCTCCTCAACCTTTCCATGCTGTTTCGGTATTTCTTACGTTGAAGAGGAGGTTCCTCCCACCGATGTACTGCTCAATTCGCACTTCATTGAGAGACTGCTCCATCTTGATTGCTGAGACGAATTTCCAAATACTAGAATGGCTTGCAGAGATGATATGTTGTTGGAACCCTTTGTGCAATACTTCTATATTGTTGTTTATCTTAGGTAGCCCCTGAAGAACACTATCACGACAGTTCCAAATTTGGTGAGCGTAAATTGGAGGGCGGCGGCCCGAACGACAATCTGAAAGACCAATCCACATATCTTCAAAACAATCTATAATAGGTTGTGCTTCTTAGGGCAATACATTGCTATTGCACAAGGAATCAAAAGTGCCCACAACTTTTTCATTAGGAACAAACGCAAGAGCGGGTAACATGCGAAGCTTTAGTGAAAAATCGGCATCATTCTCATAGCGTTGTTTGTTTGAATTTTACAAAAAATTACACTGGCAAAAATGGAAGAAACAGCCACGATTATTTGTAAGATGATACTCGCCCTTCACTGCATTTATCATTGACATCTCAAAGTCAGTAATAAAGGTCTGGGGGTTAGAAGCTGGCTCTAGCTCCTTCACCTTTCTTAAAAGACGAGAGTAAATTACTTGTATCTTGTCCGCTAGAAGTGCATACACAAGTGGGATGGAGTTATTTGCCTCAAATCCGTGAATAGTATACAACTGCTCAAATAGGGGTGGAACAGTCTTGAAGGTGCCGTCAGAATACCAATGCTCGGAACGTCCAAGAAGCTCTAAGTTTCTTTGGGTATAAAATATAAGTATACGGTCATCTTGAGGTCCTGAGTCATACATTAAAAACTCTTCTTCATGCACAGTTAGTTTGTATTCACCAGGAAACACAATGTCACGACGGAAACTAGGAACAGCTGGTCCCGCCTTTGCTTTCATTCGAATATTTCTTATTGTTCGTTTCATATTCGTCACACTAGGTAGTTTTGCAACGACACTTTGATTAGCTCCACTCGAGACTGAAGCCAAGATACAAGTTGGTGTATCGTGGGTGTTTTTTGCCGTGTCACAGATATATGCCATTAAATCCTCTGCATCCACATGAGCAGCGTCCCCTAGATGATTATGCTCATTTCTCTTACTTAAAATAATACTATCAGATTCTGTTATGACTCGCGCTCCACACTTTACACTTTGAAATCTCTCACACTTCCAATAAACCCTTTCTTCAGCTTGCTTTTCTTTGTAATATAAATGACCGTCAAGTAGGAGTTTACGTCTTCCTTTTTCACTCATCACAAACTTTAACGCCATAACAATACTTTTAGACTGAAAATAAATGTTAACGCACTTTGTATTAAAGAAGATGGAGCTTGAATGAGCCTAATGGAATGTGTCAAGCTTCCACTCCACGCCTTTACAGGAAAGGGAATCACCTACCACTACTCTCACCCCCTAAAGGGGGCGGGGGGAGAGATTACCAACAATACCTTAAACTAATTTTCTAGGAAAAGTACAGTTGGTTTAAAGTAATGTTTTAATGAGCAGCGCGCTTTAACTTGCGTTAAGATCAAGCACAACTCCTAGAAAATTATTTCATAATATAATTTTTGAATGATTTAAAATTATTAATCCTTACATAGAAAGCTAGAATTTTATTATACTTCGAAATCATCGTTCGAAAAATTTATTTTCTAAAACTTCCTTTTCGAAACATTTGTTTTGAAATTAGATTTGAGGTAAATTCATTTTCGAAAAACTTCTCGTTCGAAGAATTTCTATATCGAAAAATTGTTTTTCGGAAAACTGAATTTTTAAAAATTTATTTCCGAAAAAATGATATTGAAAAACTATTAGTTCGAAAAACTGCTATGGTGAAAAAAATTAGTTTTCAAAAAATAAAACTTCGAATAATTGAATTTCAAAAAACTGATTTTCGAAAATTTGCAATTCGGTAAACTCACTGGCTCTCCTTAAAGTTTTGGATCTTTACGACCTTGCGTTCTGGCACTGCTAAATTTTTGACTACACCACTGTTTTTAATACAGGTTTTTGAAAATGAATTTGATTCTTATGCTCTTTGGTTGACAAAGATGTTTCTCTTTTCTCAATTTTTCTGTAAGTATTCCTAGTTCCTGATGCCATAGAGTCAGAGGAGGCCCGAGATAAATTTCGCGCCCGGGCAGTATTGATTTTTTGCGCCTCTCTACGTAACCGGTGGATAACATAGTCCATTCACCATAGGAGTGTAGGTAACTAACAGCTAGAAAAAGTTAGCAGATCAAATCTCATCCACTAGGCAAACCATATGATCTGCAATGACCATAATATGTTGATTTATTGTCACTTTTGGCTGTCAAAACTTTCACAACAACAAAAAATAATTTAATTTTGTTTTTCTTTTGGCAGTTCTTAATTATTCTGCTGGCTGCCAGCTATCACATTTTTCTTGGTGATTGTATTCTCGGAAAATATGAAATAATCCCCAAACCAAACGTAGCCTGGGCGTGATAGGAAAGTAATTGAAGGGGAAACTCCCCAATTAAACATACGTTAAACGTTTCACTTAGAGATTGTACAAAAACTGTTAGGATTACAAATAAAACTATAAGAACCTGTTTTGTAGAAAATGTCATCCTCTATTTTTTATTATATGTTTAACAAACACTTTGACATAATGAATGGTTTAAGTTATAAATGCAAAAAAAGTTTTAGGGCGCCATTATTTCAAGCTGGCAAATGTAAAATAACTTTTTAAGAGTGGCACTAGATTTTATTTATTCACCACAAAATTATACTAATGTGTAAATTTTCATGTTAGCATCAAAAATTGAACGTTTGTTAAGCTTAGCAACTGCACTATCACGCCCTGTCCACGTTAGGTTTGGAGAATATGTTTATATCACGCCCTGTCTATGTTAGGTTTGGAGGTTTGGGGACTATTTTCATTCCACGCCCAGGCTACGTTAGCTTTGAATTTGTTAGATTCTAGGATTATTTTTATATCCCACCCAGGCTACGTTAGGTTCGAAGTTGTTAGGTTTGGGGACTATTTTTATATCACGCCCAGGCTACGTTAGGTTCTAAGTTGTTAGGTTTGGGGATTATTTTTATATCACGCCCAGGTTACGTTAGGTTCGAAGTTGTTAGGTTTGGGGATTATTTTTATATCACGCCCAGGTTACGTTACGTTCGAAGTTGTTAGGTTTGGGGATTATTTTTATATCACGCCCAGGTTACGTTAGGTTCGAAGTTGTTAGGTTTGGGGATTATTTTCATATCACGCCCAGGTTACGTTAGGTTCGAAGTTGTTAGGTTTGGGGATTATTTTTATATCACGCCCAGGCTACGTTAGGTTCGAAGTTGTTAGGTTTGGGGATTATTTTCATATCACGCCCAGGCTACGTTAGGTTCTAAGTTGTTAGGTTTGGGGATTATTTTTATATCACGCCCAGGCTACGTTAGGTTCGAAGTTGTTGGGTTTGGGGATTATTTTCATATCCCACCCAGGCTACGTTAGGTTCGAAGTTGTTAGGTTTGGGGATTATTTTCATATCCCACCCAGGCTACGTTAGGTTCGAAGTTGTTAGGTTTGGGGATTATTTTCATATCACGCCCAGGTTACGTTAGGTTCGAAGTTGTTAGGTTTGGGGATTATTTTCATATCACGCCCAGGTTACGTTAGGTTCGAAGTTGTTAGGTTTGGGGATTATTTTAATATCCCACCCAGGTTACGTTAGGTCATGTCTAGCTCTGTTTGGCGCCCGGTTCGCACTGCCCTTAAGCCACCCCTGCAAAGAGTAAGTAACAGTGTATATTATTTCATTTCACAAATCCTAACGAGTTTTTAGTAAATGTTTATTCAAGATAAAAGCGAGATAAAGTCTTTGTGGCGCACCGTAACATTTATTTTTATTACTAAAATACAAAATTGCCTTTACCTATATGTGAATAAGTTTGTGGACCTATAATTTCTAAGACACTTTTATTTCTATTATTATTATTATTATTATTATTATTATTATTGGAGTTTACCGACGTATCAACACAACTATAGGTCATGTAACATCATTAAAATCAATCTACTCATGTTAATGTGTACAACAAGATCCATAATTTCTGAACCCTTTTTAACAACCTGTATATAAATGTGTGTGTGATTTCTCTAAAAAAATGTTTTGAAATAAAATAATTTGATGAATACTTTCAGGGAATAGAAATAATAGCTATGACACACATGTCCACCCTCCCCTAAGTAAACTCCTGGATTCGCCACTGAATCTTAATATCTTCCAAATTAATTCTGCTATATGTGGGAAAGGGTCTTGTTCGTCTATAAAACATGAATAAAACTATTTAGAGAAATCCTTTTCATCTCTCTCTTCTTACGAAACCAACGTTATAAAAATAGGTTTTATCTAGTCAAGGAAACACTGTTTATTCACATTATTTATAAGGTGGACATAATCAAGTTTACTCTGTAAAAAAACTTTTAATATCGATCATACAAATACATTACAGAAAACATTTTCAATAGCTCAGGTTTGGCGGTGACAGACAATTAGTATCAAGTCAAGGGTTTTTCCTAAACCGGTTATGAGTGTGTGAGGGAATAGGAAGTAGCGGGGTTTACAGAAAACAAAGGGTGGAGAGCTAGTGAATGCTAAAAGGGGGTTGGGGTGGAGAGGGAGAGGTGCTTCCGAAGACAGAGCAATCTACCAGGAGGCTACTGAACTTTTTCAACAGTTTAGACATGATTTAATTTGAAAATATCAAATTTTGTTGAAAGTATTGTACTATAAATATTTGTCGTGTATGATAGAACATTATTTTATTCTCTATAATAATATGATAACTTCAAAACTATATTCTTGTATTTCATGTTTTATTTAATTTTAACTTAATTAAAATTACGTCATATTGTAAATTATTACTATTATTATTATTAGCACCGCGTCTTACTACCCGTTCGGGTTATACGCACATATTGTAAAAAAGTAAATATTAACTTGTAACTTTTTTATTAATATAGTTGTCGGTGACCTGGCGGTCTAGGGGTAAGGTGTCAGACTTCTGTGATGGCGGCCGGGGTTCAATCCTCGGTCCCGGCACAGATTTATCTGACTACCAAACCCTTCCTTCACCTCTGACAAGACATCTTGTGAATGTGGGGAATGCCAGGCCTCCACCGTGGTTCGGATTCCACGTTAAACTGTAGGTCCTCCATTTCATCTCACAATCACCCTACCATTACACATTAGCGTAAGTGCGTATAACCCGAACGGGTAGTAAGACGCGGTGCTAATAATAATAATATTAATATAGTTCATTTTAAATTTACAAATTTAATATAATACAAAAAACCGTATGTTATTACTATGCATATTTTTTAAGTAATAGAGTAAACAACTTTATCGTCCTTATATAGTAGGTATCCATCCGAATCTTAAAGGTGGTCCGATGCAGATACTGATGAATCGTTATCAGGCGATTATTAGTGTACCGGAAATTAATCGTAATCGGTGATTATTATGTCGATTATCTGATTACCAAACCCCTCCTTCACCTCTGACAAGACATATTGTGACTGTGGGGAATGCCAGGCCTCCACCGTGGTTCGGATTCCACGTTAAACTGTAGGTCCTCCATTTCATCTCACAATCACCCTACCATTACACATTAGCGTAAGTGCGTATAACCCGAACGGGTAGTAAGACGCGGTG
>CABEEJ010000580.1:16483-30444 GCA_901482245.1 Timema douglasi
TCTGACAAGACATATTGTGACTGTGGGGAATGCCAGGCCTCCACCGTGGTTCGGATTCCACGTTAAACTGTAGGTCCTCCATTTCATCTCACAATCACCCTACCATTACACATTAGCGAAAGTGCGTATAACCTGAACAGGTAGTTAGACGCAGTGCTAATAATAATAATTATGTCGATTATTTTTTTAAAGTAAAATTTAAAGCAAAATTTTTTAGGTTGGAGTTGATTGATCAAAATCCCCCAAAAAACAGTTTTATATATATATATATATATATATACACTGCATCCAGGTTGCGGGCTATGCATAGATTACATAACCAGATAAGAACTATAAGTTAATGCCGTTGATAAAACTATCAATTTAGTTCTAACTTTCGCCGGTCAGGCAAAGATCAATCATCAATTATTATACATGGATTAAGTAGAAATAAAATTAATTATCAACGCTTTAACTGTTGATTTTTGAATAATATCTCTTTGGTATTAATTACATTAACTGTTATCATTCTCTTAAGAATATTTCCCAATAGTTATTAATGAATAATCAAAAATCAGGATTAAACAGTGTAAATAATTGTAGCATGAACAATTATTTTAAACAGTCGGTATTGGCAATCAGTTTTACTGAATCAGTACACCTCTAGTATTTAGTATTCGTCCTGTTCTCAGGGTCATTCTTCACTCATAGCTTAAGGCAGAGTCTGTGATGGACGTGTGTATATCATTGGCTACTATGACCTATCATCGGCACCACAGACACTGGTGACTCGGGTGTCTGCTTTATGCTGCCGTTGCCGTTAGACTAATTACAATAATGTACTGTAGTACATGAAACAAATAACATTTAAGGATAAGCAAATGCTTGTGCGATTTAATGAAAATGAATAAATAAACTTAGGATATGGAAAATACCTTTAGGTCACGGATATAGCCGTATCTAGTATCATATTGGTAAATTGAACAATTATATCTGAAAACTGAAATCGAACCCGGGACGTTTGGCTTAGCGTGCCAACGCTAAAAATTAATAACATTGTTTAAAACTTGAGCTAACACAAATAAATAAGCTACATTAATTCGAATTGTAAAATTAGTATTACACTAATATTCATATTTCATTAATGTTATATTCTTATTAACAATATGTAATTATATTACATTATTATTAATATATAAATTTATTATAAAACAAGACTTTATGCCTAATTCATCGCAGAAGCAATTGAAATTAGAAAACAATTTTTAAGAAGTGATTTGTATATAGCCTGTAGGTAAAAATTACGAATCGTAAAACATTTAATTAAATTTGAATAAAATTTGATATAGCCTACACTCTGTACTTTGTTACATAATAAATACAGGCCTACATATTGTCAACTACCAAACATCAAACATTTATGGTGGAAACTGTAAACTTTTAAAAGAACAGTGAGACTATCAATTTCTTGTTTGGGTGCTAATGAGCTTGAGCTTAGGGCAGTATTTTTGTAAGTTTTTATAACATAAATATTTTTTGGCCAAAATAAATCAAATACTTCTTCTATAGAAACATAAAGTTTAGTTTTCTGCACATGCTAATCTCAACAGCTGTTCTTTAATATCTGTCAAGGGTGTTCTGGAATGTTTTGACTTTTTCTCTTTATTTAAAAAGTTTGTCACCAAATGCTACTATGCTCGTGACAGATATTCAACAACTGTTGGGATTAGCATGTGCAGGAAAATAAACTCTATGTTTCTGTAGAAGAAATATTTGATTTATTTTGGTCCAAAAATGTTTATGTTGTAAAAACCGCAAAATTAATGCACTAAACTCGCGCTCACTAGCACCCCAAAGATTAAAAGCGTTGTTTTTTTTATAATCGCGTCTGACTGACTACCTGTCGCTTACGCTTATATGATAATTACCTGTCCTTTTCTTTCACCGGGAATCGAAATAGAGATATTTGTTTATTAGTTTCAGAGCTGTACCACGTAGTTGAACAGCCTCTATATGCACATTTTGGTCCTTGATTCATTATTATAAAATTCTAAAATAAACGTAGATTGTATAACTAGCTCTAAATATGATATAACTATAAGCTTTATAAAAAAAAATACACATGCAATTTAACTAAATTATTAGACTCTCACACCCGCCTCAGTGGTGTAGTTAGCTAACGCGCTGGTTTCATGTTGAGCTAGACTGCCGAAGATGGGGAGATTAAGGTTCGAATCTCGGTCGGGTGAACTGGGAGATAATTTCCTTAAATGGTTTTCCACTCTCCCTCAACGCAAATGCGGGCTCACTTCCTCTTAATTCAACCTTCCCAATTCCTAGCCCAGTACTTATGCGTATAACCCAGACGGGTAGTAAGGCGCGGTACTAAATTTTTAAAAAACTTAAACAACTCGGGCAAAAGCCATGAAGCAAGGTATCGATTCAGTACTCCACGATCGCAACTTGTGAATACCAAGGCAAAATATGTTTGTACTTGGCGAGATCAACAAACTAAAGAGAGAATCGCCAGGGCAACAATTCCCTTACTTCTTCTATTATCACTATTAAGAAAGGGGGTAAGAGGGTTAGCCCACTCTTCAAGGTCGCAGGTCTAGTGAGAAAAGAGAAGATCCTTCCTTTGCTTCTTTCCCTATTAACAAAGAGAGGGTGTAGGGGTGAGGAATGCATTAAAACACACCCTTCGAGGTCACCTGTCATGTGAAAAGAGAAGGTGGTTAATGCTTTCTAGTGGAGAGATACGGAACTAAGCGCTTGAGTTGTCAAGGTTGTCAAGTCTGTTAGGTCTTTACCAGAAAGTATTATTGTGGTAGGGTAAAAAAAAAACCTCCTATACCCTACCCTGTATTTCTATGATAATAAACGCACAAGTCCAAAATTTGTTTGTTTGTCGTAGACTTTATAACATTGCTTGGTGACTTCAGTTGGGTGTATCGAGGGTGGTTTTTACAAAATGGTTTTCCACTCTCCCTCCACGTAAATGCAGGTACACTTCCTATAAATATAATCTTCCTAATCCCAAAAGCCACTAGCGTAATTAGCAAATAAGCGTATTACTCTATGCTAGTAAAAAAAACTCTAATATTAAGCAAGTGGAAATTTACATGTTACAATTAGTTAGAGACAAATTAATCTGGTGACTTTATTTGGTGATTTAATTTATAATATTTTTGTAAGCCCATCTCAAGAGCCTTAAGTCGCCATAATGTAAGTTAACCACTATACTAGTTAGAATCAAATAGCCAAAGCTATTATATTTGCTAAAGCGAGGATTTACTCGCATATCTACTTTACTACAGTAGCCCCATGGCTTCTTTGGTGCTGACTGACAGCTCACAGCTGACTTCTGACAGTCAACATTTAGGTATACACATACATTTTGATTGTCAAAAGTGACAGCTGCTAAACACATGTTTATGCAGATCATATGGCTCAGCGTAGGGATACATAATTTGGTCTGGTAACTTTTTAAAGCTGTCAATTGTCAGCTGTGAGCTGTCAGTCAGCACCAAAGAAGCCATGGGGCTACTGTAGTAGACAAAATAAGAAATTCAGGTTGGATGGGGGATTGGTTGACCTCCAAATCTCGTTTACATGTTGCCCTAATTTTAAGTTTATCTAGTCTGTTTTCTAGGCGAAGAAGATCGAATCACAGCCTGTTTTTTTTAGGTTGTTCACCCTAAGTGGTTCCCCACTCTCTCTCCATGCAAACACTGCTACACGTATTCTAAATTCAACCTCCTCATCTGAGATAAAGTATACTTAGGTAATGGCTATATTCATAAAAGGTTTGTTCATTTGTCTTGAACCTTATTTTGTTTGACAATATTTCTAGAACTGGGAGGAAAGGCCTAGATATGGCCGGAAACGTTTATCCTTGGAGAGAAAGCGAGAGAGGGACAAAGAGAAATACGAGCAGTTTCAATAAAGAGCGGAGAACAGGCAAGTATTTCGCGGAATTATTAAAATATCAAAGTGAATGTGTTTCCAAGAAAGAAGGTGTAGTTTGATTTCCAGAATGTGTTTATGCTCAAAATAAATACCCTCTTGTTGAAGATTAAGTAAAATCAGATTACATTGTTTCTCAAGTACTTATTCCAAGATGGCTATTTATAAATGTTTTCACAATATACAGTATTATTATTATTATTATTATTATTATTTAGCACTGCGTCTTACTACCCGTTTGGGTTATACGCTTTAAGTACTAATTACGCTAATGAATTAGGAATTGGGGAGGTTGAATTAGAGGAAGTGAACGCGCATTTGCATGGAGGGAGAGTAGAAAATCATTTAGAAAAAGCCACCCCAGTTCATCCAAACGAGATTCGAACCTCGATCTCCCCGTCCTCAGCAGTCGAGCAGACCAACACGACCAGCGCGTTAGCCATCTACGCCACCGAGGTGGTTAGTGTACAGTAATTAGCTTAAAGTAGGCCTATTTTACGGATCTAGTTTGGAAGTTAGTTATTTCTCGGTCTTAAGGTGTGATGGAAAAGAATGCAAAAAATTGTGTTTTTGCAGTTTTTACAGCAAACAATTGTTTGGGTGACAAAATAAACCAAACATTTATCCAATAAAAGCATAGAATTTAATTTTCTGCGCATAGTAATCTCAAAATTTATTGAATAATTGTCATGAGCATTGAAACATTTTAAATAAAGACTTCTAGGACAATCTTGACAAATATTCAACAACTGTTTATATCATTATGTGGAGGAAAAAATCTTGCTAACGAAGAATTTTGAATATATAGCTAAGAATGTTAGGTATTATTGGAGTAGGCTTAATTTATGTTACAAGGCATAGGGAGGTAAAAAAAAATGTGACCCACTTCAATGGCCGCATGGTCTAAGACGTAACTTTAACAATAGACTGGATGCCGATGACGGGAAGATCGGGGTTCGATCCTGGGTGAGTGCACTTTTGGTAGTTTTTCCTATATGGTTTTTCACTCACGTTCATTTTTTCAGATGTCCATTCCTACAAAAATCAGTACTGTAACTTAAAAAACAATGCTTTAGGGTTTAGTAGATGCGAACTAAACTTTGAATTAAAACCAACTAAAACTGTGATAATTGTTCACTTGCCCATCCTTTAATACTGGTGTCGCCAAAAACCAACTTTTACTCAAAACAAATAGCGGATAGTTTAAGCTTCAAAACGAAATCATTATATTATATTATATTGTCTCCCGTACGTGATGTTCAAGTACTTAATTCAATCCTTAATTCAGCACGGGTAAACTATCACTGTGTGTACGACCCCCTTTCATGGCGACTATTAACAAAAATCTTGCGTAATTTGGTAATGGCGCAGGTCGTAGTTTTTGACGATGTTCAGGTATAGATGCATACGCAGACGAGGTATTTGTACATTAGCAAATTAAACCACGATTGTATTGTCTTTCAAACTAAAGGAAAACGCAATCATTTTGTTTTGAAACCCCTTTTTTCGGGGTGGGGGTGGAGGTAAATATATAAATTCATAATTTAACAAATGTCCTGAATTGTTTCAAAATCTCACTAATTTTTTTTTTTTAATTTCCTCATACATATACCATTTCTTGAAAGGAATGTATTTGATTAGCACTAACTAACTATTCCCAAAGCAAAGAAGAAAATAATTACCTTGTAAGATCACATAATATTTTTTGTAGTAGGTATTTCGTGATAGCTGTCATCATTATTTTGGTACAAGTTTCACTATTGAGCTAAGTACGAGATCGTAGCGCGTGTTGTTCTTTTTTGTGTCCCCGACGCCTTTGTCCAGGGATGTGGGCTCAGGTACAATACGGGTTGATCCTGAGAGGTACTGGGCAGGTGTCACACTAGTGAGAGTGATGTGTGCTACCAGATATATCTACACCATAAGACGCACACCACAATATTTCTTAACAGAAATAAATATTACTTTTTTCGGGGACCTGGACCTATACAGAAATCATTTGCCTAAACTTCCCATATTATTTTAAATGCATTTTTTTCAGAAACTATGCAATATATCAACCCAAAATAATCACCACGTCATAAGATATATTAATATTATTATTATTATTATTACTACTACTACCCGTTCGGGTTATACGCACTTACGCTAATGCGTAATGATAAGGTGACCTACAGTTTAACGTGGGATCCGAACCACGGTGGAGGACTGGCATTCCACACATTCACAAGTTGTGATTAATACATATCTTGTCAGAGGTGTAGGAAGGGTGTGATAACCAGATAAATCTGTTGCCAGGACCGAGGATTGAACCACAGACTTCCAACACAAAAGTTAGACACCTTACCCCTAGACCAGCAGGTCACCAATAAGATATATATTATTGTAAAAGTGATTCATATCCATGTATGCATAATGATTTGTTTATAAAATAATATGTTTTAATTTAATTGGATTGAATTCAAGAATTTTTTAGATACAAAAGTGGGTGACCTGGTGGTCTAGAGGTAAGATGTCAGACTTCTGTTTGGGGTCTAGGGTTCCATCCTTGGACCCGGCACAGATTTATCTGATCGTCAAATCCTTTCTTCACCTCTAACAAGACGTGTATTAATCACAACTTGTGAATGTGGGGAATGCCAGGCCTTAACCGTGGTTCGGATCTCATATTAAACTGTAGATCATTCATTTCATCTCACAATCACTCTACCATTAAATATTAGCGTAAGTGCGTAACCTGAACGGGTAGTAAGACGCGGTGCAAATAATTTTAGATACAAGAAATTAGTTAATGTGGTGGTGAAGGGAACATGAGGAAATGCCGGTGTTTTTGCAGTTTTTATAGCAAAACATTTTTTCGGCCGAAATTAATAAAATATTGTTCCAGTAGCAAAGTTTAGTTTAATTTTCTTCACAATATGTTAATATCAACAATTGTTGACTATCTGTCATGAGAATAGTGGCATTAGATAAGAAACTTTTTAAATTAACAGAAAAAGTTGTCATTAAATTCCAGGACACTCTTGACAGATATTCAAGAAATTTTAGGGTCACCAAGTGAATAAAATTAAATTATATACTTGTACTGGAGCAATATTTTATTTATTTTGGTAAAAAAAAAAGAGTTTTGCTATAAAAACTGCAAAAACACTTGCCTTTTCTCGCGTTCCCTTACATCCCACTTTGATATTTAAAAAAATAGTTTGACTTGTTGGTCTGAAGTTCTATCCCCCCCCACCGAGATTAAATCCTAGCGTGGACCCCTGATGGTGGTGAGTTCCAGATACCGTCTTTTCTACCATGTTTCCATTTGGTTTGGTCGAACCGCAGAGGTCGAGTAAATCCGTCAGTGCATCCTGTACCAAACCAGCCAGACACCGGGATGTCCTCAGCATTGGCTTCACTTTGGTGTCTGGTCCGGTTTGACTGGTTTACATTTAGGTGGCCGGTCCTCGTCACCATCCATCAACCATGGAGTACCCAGTACATGCAGTTACAGGAGTGGCGGCCATGTCGTGTCTCTTACACACAAAGGGCCTATACAGTGGCGGCTCGTAGCTAAAATTAGTGGGGGTGCTGCTCCAGAAAATCTTTAACCTTTGTTTTAAAATTGTGTAAAAGGAAAAAAAACATGTATTAAAAGAAAATTTATTCAGGAACTTGATAAAATCTTAGCAAAAAAATATATTTATTTTACTTACTTTAACTTAAATTGTTACAGTTAAAACTGATTCTATTCATTTAAAAATGAAATCCATTCTTCTTGTTTTAATTTGCGCAAAAAGTTCAATAATTTTCTCCTGGATCTCTGGATGACAATTGAGGAAATTTTTCTCCATTAAAAGTACTGCAAGCTCATTTAGTTTTTCTGTTAAATAAAAGAACCGAAAAAAATGAATCAAATAGAATAGCTAGAAACAGAATAATAATATAAATCTACATTCTTCTACACTTTATCACATTCAAGAATATGATACATGGTTTTTAAGCACAATACACGCTGAGTAAAAAAAAACTTTCTTCCACCATCACGACAGAGCTGGCACTGCGAGAGCAACAGTGCTATCTCTACCTGGCAGTCCCGCCTTCCTCCCCAACCCCTTCCTATGTGCGCATGCGCACAACAGTCAAACACCACGTCACTGGCACTGTGAAGCGCACAGTTCCATACAAAGATTTGTGTACCTTTTTCATAAACTGGTGGATGGCTCCTGAAGTACTGACATTATACTTAATGAATATATATATTGTACTACAAAAATAAAGAAAGAATTAAAGAAATAATGACTCATTATATTAAATGTTATCGATAGTATCAAGTGGAAATAGGGGGTGCTGCAGTTCCTCAGTGCCTGTACACGAGCCACCACTGGACCTATACCTTGATTCTCTTACTAATGGACACTTGGAACAGCTTTAGAAAATATGTATTTTGCGTGGTGAGCATTGACGACAAATCACAATCATATTATTATTGTTTTATAGATATCTAATGATAATATCTATCAGAAGTGACAGCTGCAGATCAGATAGCTTGACGTATAAATACATGAAAGTAGATCTAGTAGATATTTCTAGCTGTTAAATATGCCCATTCATAAAAATAATCTGAGTATAAGTTGGCACAGCTAGGTGTAGTGGTCTCCAATGTCACCAATGGTAGGGCCTAGTAGCTTAAGATCAGACCTAATGGGTTTTTTTAATTATGAGACAGTTAATACATACAATGGTAATGCAATTCAGACTCACTCGTCTATTTCGAAATGGACCGCATACGGTCCAGCGTTTCCACAAATGAGACTGGATACAGACCTAGTTGGGAACTTTGGACTACGCATGATTGACATATTCCCACATCCATTGAGGCGCGTTAGAAAAAAGGAGGCCTGTTACTAGTCTAGAGTGTGGTCATATTTCACAGGTGGAAGTGTGTGACTTAGCCACCGAGAACAAACAAGCCATTCTTCCACAGCGGCACGTTTAGTCATGAAGTCAAAAAATTGAAAAGAGGTGTCCCTTGTCCAGTTGTCCATTATAAACACTCTATCTGTCACAAATTGGAGCGAGTTTGTCACAATATTTTCATATTCGCTTCGTCTATATCAGAATATAAGCCTATTGACATTAATTACGGAAGTGGTCGTTTAATTGTTATAAAAGTTTTTAAGAGACAAATTTATAAAATCTTTACATCATGATATTTGGGGACTTTTACTCAAAAAATATATATATATATTGCCATTTTAGCTACGGTACGAGCTACGACTTAACGTTTAAAAGATATATTATTTTAAAACTTTTTTTGTTGATTGATTATTTTTGTTGTTGTTAAGTTAAAAATTTGTTTCATAACATTATTGAAGTAAATTCAGCTATACTTTTTGGGTCAGTGTTATTTCTACAATCGAATAAAAAACTCACTTCCCAACCAATTGTAAATTTTATCCACTTGGCTATTCTCGCAGTAGACTAGACTGCCGATGACGGGGAAATCGAGGTTCGAATCTCGGCGGGTGTAATGAGGGTGGTTTTTCCTACATAGTTTTCCACTCCACCGCCACGCAAATACGGGTACACTAGTCTAAAGATAACCTTCCCAATCCCTAAAACCATTAGCGTAATTAGTGTATAGGCGTATAACTTGAACGGGTAGTAAGACATCGTGATAAAAAAGAATTACAAAGATTAGTTTTGCAACAAAAGAGCGTTTTACCTAAATAAAACTGAGCTTTATGAAAGCGTTTGGTATAAATCATAGATCTCCACAAACACACACAAAATAAAAGTAACAAAAGGATTCCTTAAGTTTTTTGCTAAGTATTTTAATTTTAGTTTTACTGTAAAAAAAAGTGTATTCATTGATTAACAAACAATTACCAATCTTTATTATGTTTTGGTTTTAGTGAATCACTTGTATGTACATTTGAAGATATAAAAGTAATGTAAATATAAAATGTAATATATATGTTTAAAACAAATCTAGGGATTGTCGTACCTTGAAGTGTATATGATATTATATAACTCACCTCGTCACTAGGGCACAGTTGGGGGTAGAAGGGAGGGAAGGGGAAACCATTTCCTCGTCTTGCCTCATTAGGCCAAGACTGGGGAAGTGGTCGCGTTAGAAACTGTGATAATTCTCTTTCCGAACAGAGACCATGCCGACAATTTCTTAAACCCAAAATGATCCTCATTAGTTTTGTGTTGTCCAGCAAGTTTTGTCGAATCTTTCTTTTATCTCATATACATACTCTTTCTTTCTTTCTTTCTTAAAGATTGAGCATGCAGAGAGGCAAGCTTTATTTGTAAATGAGTTCATAGAACAACACAAACACACACACATATATATATATATGAGAATGTGTGGTGTTTATAAATTCTTTAGTTTCACCACCAAATCTTTCTACCCTTCCGGGCGGGCGCACTTGGATTGAGGAATAAGGTATATCTGTCAGCCAATCCACACGAATTGCGGAACACCCTGTAATCCCATTATACTCCTAACCACTAGCCTAAACTAACCTAGCCTAACCTAACCTGCATATTCAAATTTGAACAAAGTCATTACGAATTTAATTTTTATTCCGCAGTTCGTATAAAGGTATTACCGAGCTCAGATGAGTTGTTCTGCAATTAATGTGCGCCGGTCTGTGCTATAATCCGAAATTACTCTAAGTTATGGGTGAAAAAGGTAGAATATGGGGAATGATATTGGGGAGCTATTTAGGGGGGGGGGGAATACCCTCAAAACATTTGAAAGAGTTTTGAGCACGAACTGGCAAGCCTAACGGGGCGAGACTAACGTTTAGTCCACGTGACCACCGATGAGTGTTTTTAAATATCCTTTCAGAATTTTAATTTAAAGCGATATAGAATCCAATAAAACGTGTAAAGCAGATGTGTGGATGAATATATCCATTGGTGTAGGATTGGCTTCAACATAATACTAAGGGCGTGACATTTTGACGCTACATTGCGTGATAATGAATGAAAAGGTGATATTCAAGATTAATGTTCACTACTATAACTTTTTTTTTCCGTGGGTGGAACAAATGTATAAGCCAATTTCTTAGAGACTAACCCATTTATACGTTGGTCATTCGACATTTTGTATTCTTGGTTTATTTTAGAATCTGTGCCAAACCAAGCGTCCGCGTTTCGCCAAGATCATAAATCCAGTAACCTAATTGTCCCGTTGAGCCCTTCCCCGGGTCAGGGGTGGGGGTGGGGGGGTAGTAAGACAAGGAAGGACTCAGGTTCAATGTTTTACTTAAAAAAAACAGCCCCCCCTACCTCATACACCCACATATATTATATATTTACGTAGATACGCACCTCACTACCTAGACAGGCAATCCACATATTTACAATAATGGGGTAAAGATGAGGTAGAGTTTGGATAAAATGTACACACATTTGCATGTAGAAATAGTGATAAAATATTTAGAGAAAATTGACTTTAAAAACACCTGGCTGGTATTAGAACCCTGACCTCCCTGCTTTTGACAAACCAAAGAAGATCAGAATGCTAGGTTGGTTTGGATTTCAACAGGGGATTCGTCCAACAAGTTTCTTCTAGAATGAATAGACTATAACATTTTGAGGAAGAATTTTTAACATGGTTAAAAGGGGTTGTTGTGTTGTAAAAAAAAGGGGGGGGGGATGGGCAGGTGGAGTGGGAAAGTAAGCTGCGATTTCCAGAAATTAATTGTCACTGCATGACTCATCCAGGAGTTGTGGTCTTGAGTTTGAATCCTGACTATTAAGACTCATAAAATATTAATAATTTAAAATAATGAACTTATTACACGTGTCGCAAAGTATTTATTGTGCCGAATACTATTAAGCCTATATTTACAAAATGTGTTCCTAGAAGAAAAAAATTGATTACTAGGCAATTTAATGAAATAATTTGAGTGGTGAAAGTTTAAGGGTTCTTTTATTATTCTTTTAGCAGCGAACCTTAATATCTCCTCGCTATATACTCACACGTACTAATTACGCTAATTAGTTAGAGACTGGGAAAACTGAATTTAGAGGAATTTCCCTCGTATTTGCCTAGAGAGAGTGAGAAACAATTTATAATAAAACTACCGTTTGTACACCTGACGGAGATCGAACCCCGATCTAGTCTACGACGATAGTGACGCCTTAAAGATCAAACTAGCACCGGTGCAGGTTTTAGAGCTATTTATTTGTAGTTCAAAAAAACTTTTCGTTGATGTTGTTATTATTATTATTATTATAATAGTTAACAGAGCTCATGATTGGCATCTTACGAATCAGCCGAAAAGCTGTAAAAATGTTCGAATGCCACGTAGCGTTGAATGTATATATACTGTAGATATACATTCAACGCAAGTAGGTCAAATGGCCTACAAGACTAGGACCAAATGGTCAACAAGCTTATGCATAATAAGGCAAAGTGATCGACAGCCAACTGGTTGACCAAATAAATAAAAATATTTCAAAGCTTGAGTGTGTCAAGATATCGACACGTTTAGGACTATTTGATAAGATATACAAATGTTCGACATGAGAGGACCTACTGGTATACAAAAGTCGAGATAGATTGACCAATTGACCGACAAGTCAATACATTGCAAACAAAGTGTTCGACAGCAAAATTGTAAATGGAAAATAACAAGTAAAGTCTATGAAATATTATTTTTAATAAAATGTATAATTCTAATAAATACCCTTATTTGTGGTCACATGGTCCAATGCATCATTCGCAATCTTTATTCTGCGTATAGCTCAAATGGGGAGGGAAATGCTAAGGGAAATAACCAATTTAGTGGATTTTTTTAGCGCCACGTCTTAATACACCAATTTTCTAAGTTGGTCTTTTTGGGTTAACCAGTTGGCTGTCGATCATTTTGTCTGCATATGCATGAGTTCAACCAGTTGGTACAAGTCATATCCTACTCGTGTAACCAGGCATCGGGACATCAAACAACAGTAGATTATGAACCAGTGGTAACAAGGCCCTGGGATATAAGATATAATATTATGAACCAGTGGTAACAAGGCCCTGGGATATAAAATATTATATTATGAACCAGTGGTAACAAGGCCCTGGGATATAAAATATTATATTATGAACCAGTGGTAACAAGGCCTTGGAACAACAAACAGTGGGTTCCGAGTTGTAGCTGTAATTCAAACTAAGATTCTTAGTGGATAAGTTTAATGTATGATTTAGACTGATTTTAATGGGAAGATCATTATTTGACAACTAGAAAAGTAACTAGAAATGGGTTCACTTATTCATACGTCAAATCATGTGATCTACAGCTGTACCTTCGATAAAGGCATATACTATAATACTTACATTAGTTATATTCTGCACTGACTAAACTGACTACACTTTTATATCGTCAGTGAGCGTGGATATAATATCATGAGCTTGGGACGAGTCCTGGATAGCTCAGTGCTAGAACATTAACGCGCTAAGATCCCGAGCTCAATCTTATTCTAGTGTCCAGGTGTCACTTTTCAACAAATTTAAATTAATTAAAGTGTACTCTCCTCCATACGGACATTCCTGTAATTAAAATGATTTGCAGCTTGTGTGTTGATATTTATTAGTAATTATTTAAGAAAGCCGTAATTCAAACCAAAACTCTTCGTAGTGAATTTAAATGTATGATATAGTTCCTCACCAACTCCAGCAAGTAGAAAGCTATTATGTATTTAGCAAATGATATATACGCCACATACATATCTCTTACGTTTGTTATGAGTGTATTATTATTATTAACACCACGTCTTACTACCCGTTCGGGTTATACGCACTTACGCTAATGTGTAATGGTAGGGTGATTGTGAGATGAAATGGAGGACCTACAGTTTAACGTGGAATACGAACTACGGTGTAGGTCTGGCATTCCCCACATTCACAAGATGTCTTGTGAGAGGTGAAGGAAGGGTTTGGTAATCAGATAAATCTTTGCCGGGACCGAGGATTGAACCCCGGCCGCCAGCATAGAAGTCTGACACCTTACCCCTAGACC
>CABEEJ010000580.1:30540-54195 GCA_901482245.1 Timema douglasi
GGGGGGGGCACATCCCCCAATTGCCGGAAGCTAGAATTTAAAAACAAAATATGATAAACAGTTCTAGAAGCTATCTGAAGTGTTATTTTATTGGCAATACAACCCCCTAACTGCTGAAGGCTAGGAAATATTATAAATACTAAACACCTCTAGAAGGTCTCTGAAGTACTTTTTATGGTTACACAGCCACTAATTTGTACTTGTATCTTAATTATTATGTTGTTTGAACCATAAATAAATCCATATATATTTTGTTCACAAAATTTCGGGGAGGGTTTAAAAAACACCCCCCTCCCCCTCGGTCCCTGTCACCGACCTTGTAAGTACCTGAAAACATCGTAGATCAAATCTTTCATTGTTTTAAGTTTATATCGATTCTTGTTCGATTTCACCTGTTTTGTTTCGTTTTCTTGGTTTTGATGCAGGTGGATTTTTTAGGGTTGAACTTAGCCATGTACAATAAACACGCAAAATTATGATTTTTTTTAGAAATGCAGTACTCAAGTGACGTTATATATATTTTCAAAACTTTGTAAGATCTTTTTAATGTTCAATTTACAGTCCATAATAAAAGTGAGATTCATATATTTTTATACATTCATGAAGTTAATTGTAATATTCAAATAAATAATAGGTTTAAAATCAATACGCGTTTTTATGTACCAAGAGATGAGTTCCTTTGACACCTTGAGTTGAATAAAACTAACACTGTAAAATACTAACCCACTTAAGAGTAAGTAATTAGTCGAGACCGGGGTAGATCGATCCTTCCTTGGTCGGCTAGTCTGTGTTATTGGTAGGTGCAGTCAAACCAAGAAGTTTCAAGAAATGGACATGCCAAATTTACGTTAACATTGATCAAATCGGTGTAAATAATAAAATAAAAGAGTAGAGTTAGAGTAATAAACCAAACAAATTTGAAATAACGACATTATGTACAACAAAATGATATAAAATCAAAGTATCGGGGTATAAAACGAAAAGTACTTGAATAAGATCTAAAACTATGTAATTTTACAACTATTAAATAGCTTATAAATTAAAAGCTAATTTTATTAAAAATATTGTAAGTACTTCATTGCATACACTTCATATGCATGTCTAGCAAGAATAAACTTAATCTACATATATTAACTACTTTACCTTAAAATTAGTACGTAAAATTGATAAAATATTAAGTTTGACTACTTATAACTTGAGAACTGTAATGATTTGAACTTATTGAATCAATATTTATACACTGATTAAAATAATGCAATAAAATCTTGATAGTCGAATGACCTTAACTTAAACGAGGAAAGGGAATTTTTTGGAGGAGTTGTGTACGCAATCATCTTGAAATAGAATGTAAAAGTATACGATTGATAAAAAATCTCTTTTTTTGTCACGAATTCCCTGAAACCCTGCACGTATCCCTTAGGCTACGGGTATCACAGTTTGGAATACAGACAACAACGATAGACCACTTCCAAATCTGTCGTGCCAAGTAATAAGCTACACTTCTCATCAAGTCACGTTTGCTGCATTCTTTTATTCTTTACTTTGCTGCATCAAATGAAAAATTGATAAGTACAGGGTGGGTCCAAAACAATTAGACGATTAATAACCTGAAAACTAATACTTTAGTTGAAAATTAAATATTTACTAGCTAAATAAAATCAAACTACGTACTACACTTTTTGAAGATAATGTCACTCCGGGGAGCTCCACCGGACGTCGGGCAGACCTCAGCACGTTGTCCATCACTCTCCTCAGACAAGATCATCTAATTATTTTCGCCCCATCCTATATAACTATTTTTTTGTTTGTTTATCCCCCCATCTTACTACCCGTTTAGGTTGTACGCATATGTACTAATTAAATTAATGGTTTAGGGATTATGAAGGTTTTTAATTGATAGGAATACACCCACATTTGCGTGGAGGGATAATGAAGAACCATTTAGGAAAAACTAACCTCAGTGCACACGACCGGGATCGAACCCCAATATACTCATATTTGGCAGTCTAGTACAACACAAGAGTAGCGCGTTAGACCACGCGGCCACCGAAGCGGGTAGTGCATTAGTGGTGTGGATGGTTGTATGAATAGGAAGTGCACCAGAATTTGTGTGGGGTGAGAGTGGAAAACAATTTAGGAACAAACACCCCAAGTACAGGTGACCAGGTTTCTTGTAACCCCAATCTCCCCAACATTGCTAGTCCTGTCTATTGCTAGTGGCACCTTAAAGCAAAGTGTACAACTCACGGACCTTATGATCCCTCTTGCATTGCTACCCTATTCTTATATTTATAAACGTCAAGAAAATACAACATTTTAAATGGTGATATTTATGAATTTGACACAATTTGAAGAGTTCTGGCATGTGAGGTTGGTCTACATAAGAGGTGATCTTTCTTCGACATGGATCAAACCCCAAAAATAGTTGAATCTTCGCACCAAATATGCGCAATGTTTGGCAGCTTATCCATAATGTTAACAGTTGCTTTCTCGCGTGGAATTAGGTCAGACCCTCGGGAAATCTTGGTTTACGGACACAAATTGGTCAACAATTATTATAAAAACCCACTTCGGTGGCCGCATGGTCTAAGGCGCTACTCCCGCAGAATACTAGACTGCCGATGACGGGGAGATCGTAAATAAGTGTACACCTCTTCTAAATATAGCCTTCCTCATCTCTAAAACCATTAGCGTAATTAGTACATAGACGTATAACCAGAAAGGGTAGTAAGATACGGTGCTAAATTTTGTTTAATATAAAAATGGCTTTGAAATAGAATTTAAATACCGACATTTACACCATTATACCTCGAGAAGAAGTTATTGTCGACGGAGTTGCCAAATTGTTTCGTATTTAGATGCGGGACTAACATATTAATAAATCGCTACTACTCGAAATAGTATGCATATAAACGTACAGTTATATTTTAACAGTACTAAACTAAATATCTTTAACCTCTAAGTGCTAGTTTATTAAATTTAGATGCAATATTTTGTAAGGTTTTTATTATCTGTTCTTCCTTCACCTCTGACAAGACATCTTGTGAATGTGGGGAATGCCAGGCCTCCACCGTGGTTCGGATTCCACGTTAAACTGTAGGTCCTCCATTTCATCTCACAATCACCCTACCATTACACATTAGCTTAAGTGTGTATAACCCGAATGGGTAGTAAGACGCGGTGCTAATAATAATAATTAATCTTAAAATGATGATTGCTAATAGTAAAATGTTCTATTAAGAATCTGTACATGGTTAAATGTTACGCTATAGCGTAAATACCATATTGCTAAGGTGGAGTGTTGTGTTGGAGACCACGGATAGTTTTAATGTTATTCCAGTTACGGTAGATAGTGAGTGCTTTGCTATTACAGAGATATACCACACGAAGTTAAATAATATGTCAGGAACTTTCTTTACGTAAACATAAATACCTCAAAGGTAGAGAGAGTGCCTCTACCCACTCGAGTTTACAATTTGGTAAACAACAACAATTAAACAATTAAAAACGCAAAGGTGACCTGGCGGTCTAGAGGTAAAGTGTCAGACTTCTATGCTGGCGGCCGGGGTTCAATCCTCGGTCCCGGCACAGATTTATCTGATTACCAAACCCTTCCTTCACCTCTGACAAGACATCTTGTGAATGTGGGGAATGCCAGGCCTCCACCGTGGTTCGGATTCCACGTTAAACTGTAGGTCCTCCATTTCATCTCACAATCACCCTACCATTACACATTAGCGTACGTGCGTATAACCCGAACGGGTAGTAAGACGCGGTGCTAGTAGTAGTAATAATAATAATAATAATAACGCAAACTACTAGAAATGAACTCGAGCGGTATGTCTCGAGAAGGTCTACCCACTCGAAATGTAACATCTCGAAGGGTTTCTGATCAAAATGGCACGTCGATTATTTGATTGGCTCGTAATTCAAGAACTAAATAAAATAAATTTGCAGTAAATAAGCCGCTCAAATGAATTTACGACGATAGGGAAATGGCTTTGTTAGTAGAGATAAAGCATTACTCAATTTAAATCAAATAAGCGTAGTTCTGACAACTTATTTAAAAGAGTCATGGCGGGACTGTAACCATAGTTTGCACTATTTTCTATGGTATGTACACTGCAAAGAACCTTATGTTCTTGTCAAGTAGCCTACCTGGTAATTTAAAATTAATAATTAAATCATATTGAGACTATGCAATGTAGTTGATTATATAATTTAGAAACACAAAAATACTGTTAATGTAATAAATAAATTAATTAATGATGTTCACTACCGATTACCAAAATGTTGTTTTAATTTGACTACCAGCCAATTTTGTACAAAGTTAAATTACCTTCATCCCGTACTGATTAGGTAAATAATTAATAATTTATGCAATAATCAAGTATATCTTCAATAAATGCACCTTTTCTCAAATATCTTTTTGACATGTTCAGCATCAATAAATCTCTTTACAATAAAGTAAAATACTGATTACTGACGATAATAATCAAAGAATCGTCAATAAGGTTATATTTCGCGTGGGAGAGGGAAAAAAAAAGTGATGCTTTATCCTTATGTACAATATAAAACCAGCTCGAATGGTACCTAGCTCTTTCGAAGACCCGACTCAATTACGACTTTAGTTCATTCTGGAACACAAAAATGTTTCATCAACATTCTAGATTGTTCGAGTGAGATCTTTCTAGCCTCATGGCTTCTTTGGTGCTGACTGACAGCTCACAGCTGACTTCTGACAGTCAACATTTAGGTATACACCCAAATTTTGACCGTCAGAAGTGACACCTGCTAAACACACGTTTTTGCCGATCATATGGTTCGGCGTAGGGATACATAATTTGGTCTGGTAGCTTTTTAAAGCTGTCAGTCAGCACCGAAGAAGCTATGGGGCTTACTGTATTACAAAACAGGTTATCTCGGAGCTCTCAAATTCTGGCAGGATGCACTTGAAAGTAGTGTTTACCTCCGATTTTCTTATCATGTATTTATTATTGCGGGTGCAATTCCTTTAAAACACCCTTTCCATGGCCTAACTTTTAGATTTAGCCACTAATAGGGGCTTTCCCATTTGTTTGAAGATGTTTTTGATTGTTCCGTCTGTACTGTAGAAATGTTCAATAAATCTAGTGGGATAAGAGTGAGGAATGTTAAAATGTACCCACATTTGCGTTGGGGGAGAGTGGGGAAATAATGGTGTAAAGGATCACCCTCAGGCCTCAGTAAATCAAGATAGGATTCAAAACACGACCTCTCCGTCTCTGGCTTTACAATTTATTGAGATAGGCTCACTTGACCAAGATTCGAACCTCGATCTTCCCATCCTTGACACTCTAGCTCAACACGAAACTAGCCCTTTAGCTAACCACGCCACACGGGCGGGTAGCCGGATAGAGCTATCAAGAATCCAGACGGGGGCAGTGTATTACTTTGCAATAGTTTTAAGTTGAAACAAACAATGATTTTAACTGGAAGGTCAGTAAAATCAGTTGGGTGGCGTGCCCGTTTGAAAAAGGCCCTAGAAGTGAACAATGAAAAAGATAGCTTCGAATATTTTAAGGCTACCTTTATCTTTCTTCACTTCCGGCTTACTGTATCATCATGAAAATGACAAGTCATAGTGTTAAAATAATTATATGTATCTCTTGAAAACATATTCGACGTTTTAATAAGTGTTTCCTCCACATCAAGCCCTCTAAGTAAATTTTTTAATCAACTTATTCCCCGAACTCACGAAAAAGGTTCCGAGATTTCGTCATCTTTTGTAGAGTAAGCGTTTCATGCCACCGACGTGGCTATATCGTGTGTTATCCTTGGAATAATGAAAATATCACATGACTAGTGGATAACTTTATAATAACTGGTTTGGTTGGCTGGCTGGCGATATATTGTCAGTTTGCCAGGAGAGTGGTTTTCCCCTTCTTCTCCCTCCATTATACTTCCTCCCCCTCCCTAACCCACCAAGGCAACAATCACACCATGTCGTGCTGAGTTGGCAACAGATGTCGGGGAGTCTCTTTGCGACTTGAGCTCACTGCCTAGTCTGCGTGCATTATCACGCGCAAAGGAGAAACGCCTTGAAGTTGTTTTTTAGTCTCTTTTTTTTCGTGTTGACGGCGCATTAGTCATGATAAAGCATTGTTTACAGCAGGCAAACAAAACGTAATAAAGTCAGACTCCATGAAATCCCTGAGCTTTGCACGTAAGCTACAGACGGTATCTGTATTCGATTTTGGAACTAGGATTGGTATCGAACTTAACTATCGATATTTATTACTGGCAAATATAGGAAGGAGTGTGCTAGCACGCCCGATTATATGACCCGGGGAGCCGACTGGAATTTGGAAATGTTTTATTGTATATCATGTGATGCTTGTGTACTTGAATGAAATTATCCTGCCTCGTTTTGTACTAAAGATTAAACTACTAGAATCTCTGATGGCTACAGCTGCCCCATGGCTTCTTTGGTGCTGACTGACAGCTCACAGCTGACGTCTGACAGTCAACATTTAGGTATATACCTAACTTTTGACTGTCAGAAGTGACAGCTGCTAAACTTATGTTTTTGCAGATCATATGGTTTGGGTTAGGGATACATAATTTGGTCTGGTAACTTTTCAAAGCCGTCAGCTGTCGGCTGTGAGCTGTCAATCAGCACCAAAGAAGTCATGGGGCTACTGTAGTATTGGTACTAGCGCGTACGACTAATATAATTGCTAGTCACTTTGACTTAATCGGTCACGGGTTCAATGCTTAGCGTGGCTAAAAATTGAATTAAACGTTAAAATGGGGCTTTGCCTTTCACAGTGATGAATTTACGGCTGGGAAACAAGAGTTCTTGAAATAAGTTAGTGTGTGAGTCGTGAACTTTCATGATTTGTCTTTTCAGAAAATTAATGTTAAATACTTTTGATACCTCTTAATGTGTTCGTCCTAGAATGAAGTAAGTTTGCTAGTCTTGTACTGATCCGAGATAAGTAGTACTGATATGATTAGTCACTTCAGAAAGTACACATAAACAAAACATTAGATACTTATGTTTATTTTTATGATTATCACTATTCAATGTAAATTTATGTGTACACAAATTAGCGCTATTTCTCTTCAGAGCGCGATTTCATAACTGTTATTGTTATTAGCACCGCGTCTTACTACCCGTTCGGGTTAGACGCACTTACGCTAATGTATAATGATAGGGTGATTGTGAGATGAAATGAAGGACCTACAGTTTAACGTGGAATCCGAACCACGGTGGAGGCCTGGCATTACCCACATTCACAAGATGTCTTGTTAGAGGTGAAGGTATGATTTGGTAATCAGATAAATCTGTGCCGGGACCGAGGATTGAACCCCGGACCCCAGCACAGAAGTCTGACACTTTACCCCTGGACCGCCAGGTCACCTGATTCCATAACTAAGCAAGTTGATAATGTAAAACAAGGAAAGTTGCCCGAGGCTTAGTTTTCAAGATACGTGAGACTGTGAAATAGGAGTGGAGGGGTCATTCTGTGGTCTCCTATCTCCTCAACCCATTAGGTTTATTTATATGAGGAGACTTAAGAGAACACTTGTACGTGGACCCTCCCACGGATATTGTCAATATTGTGACGAGAATGCACACTGCTTGTAAAATTATCAATATTGCCCTTTATTTTGATAGAATACTGTGACGCACTATCACGACTAGACTCACGCAAAGTTTCACCAAAATGAAACTAACATGTCTAGTTCGAGGGACTTCCTTGGCGCACAGTTTCACCAAAATGAAACTAACATATCTAGTTCGAGGGACTTCCTTGGCACACAGTTTCACCAAAATGAAACTAGCATATATAGTTCGAGGGACTTCCTTAGCACACAATTTCACCAAAATGAAACTAGAATATCTAGTACGAGAGACTTCCTTGACGCACAGTTTCACCAAAATGAAACTAACATGTCTAGTTCGAGGGACTTCCTTGGCACACAGTTTCACCAAAATGAAACTAACATATCTAGTTCGAGAAACTTCCTTGGCACACAGTTTCACCAAAATGAAACTAACATATCTTGTTCGAGAGACTTCCTTGGCGCACAGTCTCACCAAAATGAAACTAACATATCTAGTTCGGGAGATTTCCTTGGCACAGAGTTTCACCAAAATCAGACTAACACATCTAGTTCAAGAGACCTCCTTGGCACACAGTTTCACCAAAATGAGACTAACATATCTAGTTCGAGAGACCTCCTTGGCACATAGTTTCACCAAAATGAAACTAACATGTCTAGTTCGAGGGACTTCCTTGGCGCACAGTTTCACTAAAATGAGACTAGCATATCTAGTTCGAGGGACTTCCTTGGCACAAAGTTTCACCAAAATGAGACTAACATATCTAGTTCGAGAGACTTCCTTGGCACACAGTTTCACCAAAATGAGACTAGCATATCTACTTCGAGGGACTTCCTTGGCACACAGTTTCACCAAAATGAAACTACTAACTGGTAAACGCAGTTGAAAAATTACAACCCTGTATGAAACCATTGTTTTCAAAGCTTAAGACTACCTACATTATATTATTTTGGGACGGGAGTGGAAGGGGGGCAGCAGGGTTAACTTTGGATCGTGGTGAGTGGTGAGGTATCCTCAACAGTAAAGAGTATTTTTATTATTATTTAGCACCGAGTCTTACTACCCGTTCGGGTTATACTCTTTAAGTACTAATTACGCTAATGGGCTAGGAATTAGGAAGGTTTAATTAGAGGAAGTGAACCCGCATTTGCGGGGAGGGAGAGTGGAAAACCATTTAGAAACCCCCTCCCCCCAGTTAACCCGACCGAGATTCGAACCTAGATCTCCCCGTCCACAGCAGTCGAGCTCAACACGACAAGCGCGTTAGCCAACTAAAGAGTAATGTATTATAACAAATTTAAGTATTTATGTGTTAACACAATTAGTAATGGAGGTATTATTAACTTTGTAAGAGTCCAATAATTGAGATGCATTATTTATAATACCTTCATCATCAACACATCACCGAGTAACATTATACAAATATATTCCAAGTCTAGACAGTATCGACAGGTAAGGCAAGAGTAATGCGTTCATTGACGTATGGGAATAAAATTATAGCAGCCTTTTTTACAATAAATCGTAATTTATGTGAACTCTTATCTTGTAAGGTACTGGAGTCTCGTCTTTGTCGGAATTTTTTACCTGAACAGTTGTAACATTTGGACTGACTCCACATTGTTGTTGTCCTTGTTCAGCTACGATTTGATGTCCTTGTTAATTTTTTTATTCGAAAATGGCTGCAGAAATAATATAGGGGAACTATGCTAAAAACGAGGACTTAAAGCACTTAAAAACAAGCGTTTTTGCTCTAAATAAAGCCAAAGTGACCATATATAAATGTGTTATTATTTTATAGCTATTGATTTGACTAAAATGATAATTGCAGAGCATTTGGCTCAGATTGGTCGTTTTACCATTAATATTTGTTTCAATGTTTGTAAGTGCCAACCATCCGCACTAAATGTGAATTTCAATATACAGTATTGTGTAAAAACACAACCTCTGAATAGTAATAATTAGAAACTGTACACACGGTTGCATAAAAGGCTAACACACGGTTGCATAAAAGGCTAACACCGAATCCCCATGCATGTGTTTCTGATTGGCTCACCATTCCCTGTGTTGTGAGAGCCTGTGTCATATTCTCACCAGTTATCTCATTTTTTCTACTCATCATCAGTGGCTTAAGGTGGGGATTTAATAATAATAATAAACGTTAATACGTGAAGTTAAGGCTACCGCTTTTTCTTACACTAAATTAATTACATAAATTAAATAAATTACACAATTAAAATGAAGTTTAACATAATGATATGCATAAAAACACATAAATAATAAAATAGAAAAACTAGAGTTAAAATACACATGTAATACATAACATGAGATAAATTTAAAACAAACATAGCCCACCTCGGTGGTGTAGTTAGCTAATGCACTAGTTTCGTGATGAGATAGACTGCCGAAGACGGGGAGATCGAGGTTCGAATCTCGGTCGGGCGAACAGGTTGTGGTTTTTCCTAAATGGTTTTCCACTCTCCTTCCACTCAAATGTGAGCTCACTTCCTCTAAATTCAATCTTCCCAATTCCTAATCCACTAGCATGATTAGTACTTAAGCGTATAACCCGAACGGGTAGTAAGACGCGGTGCTAGATAAACACAAACACAAATAATTCACGCGTGCGTGCACACACTCACAATAAGGTGTGATTACGACTCACACTCCTCAATCTCGTGAATGAGTTTACACACGCAGATTATTTGAGACTTTTCTCTTGAAACTATTCAATTCTAATTTATTTACATCGTTGGTAAGGTATTCCATGAACTAGAATTTAGAGAACGGGTGAAAAGGTAATTGTTTATGCAGTTTTTGTTTTAAAACATTTTTTTTTGTCAAAATAAATCAAATATTGCTTCAATACAAAAATAAAATTTAATGTTCTTCACACAGTGATATATAGAGTTCTTGAATATCTGTTAAGGGTGTCCTGGAATTTAATGACAAATTTTTCTCTTCATTTAAAAATTGTCATCTAATGCTGCTAAGCTCAAAATGGATATTCAGGCACTGTTTATGTCACCAAATGAAGAAAATTAAGCCTTTTGTTTTACTGGAGAAATATTTTATTTATTTTGACCAAAAAAAAAGTTTTTATATAAAAACTGCAAAAAAAAATTGGTCCTATCTTCGCTTTCCTTACATCCCTACCTTAATATACGACTTTGATCACTCCCAATATTTGCGAGTCACTTAATGTTCGACGTTAGATTATGTTACCTTGTCTTCGGGCGCCAGGTAGTTTGGTATCTTTCCTGTATAACACATACAAAATGAGGTTTTCTAAGAATTGAGACCCAAATAATCGACAGAAATAGATCATTTTCATATATTAAAACATGTTAACTTTGAAGTATTCGTACACAGCTTAAAGATACAATGGCATATTAAGTATAGTATTTTAGTTTATCTAGAAAAATAATAAATTGAAAAGTGACACCTATACACGGGAATCGAACCCGGGATCTTTGGCTTAGTACATCAATGCTCTATCTTTGAGCGTTGCTTTCTTCAATATATAGAAAACTGTAAGCTTTCAAATAAAAATAGTCTGTCAATATAGTCCTTTTAAGTGGCAAATATAGCACAATGTAATGACCTACTTGTATGATTGTCAAGTATTTATTAACTACATTTTATTTGATAACAACAATTGCAAAGTAGTGCAAATAGTTGAGATAAAAAAACAATAAACATGATAAGACTTATTTCCCATTAATTTGATTGGCGAGTTTGGAAATCAACACATAATATGGAAAATACATATTTAAAGATTGATGATGGGCTATCACTTCCACGGATACTAAAGATTACACAACTTGCTAAATAGTTATTATAAATTAAATAAAGGCGATAGTAATTTTTTTGAATTTTTATATTCCCACAACAACAATATTATTCTAAAATTCTAAATTCTAAAATTCTAAATTCTATTATTCTTAAATTATTAATATTATTATTATTTTCATTTTCATTTTAACCAAGGAAAATGAAATTATTGGTGGTATTTAACGTGCCCTTTATGTACCGATTGTTTATATCTAAGTACGTCTTACAAACTCATATGGTTATTGACCAAACATAACTCTCCCCAAACATAACTCTCCCCAAACCGTTAATTAATTATTTGGTCCCCCGCCTCGGTGGCGTAGTTGGCTAACGCGCTAGTCGTGTTGAACTCGCCTGCTGAGGACGGGGATATCAAGGTTCGAATCTCGGTCGGGTGAACTGGGGGTTTCCTAAATGGTTTTCCACTCTCCCTCCACGCAAATGCGGGTTCACTTCCTCTAATTCAACCTTCCCAATTCCTAATCCATTAGCGTAATTAGTACTTAAAGCGTATAGCCCGAACGGGTAGTCAGACGTGGTGCTAAATAATAATAATAATAATAATAATAATAAAAATTATTTGGGCAATTATCGAGATTTGAACTCGGGTACCTCAACTCGTTGGACCATTTTTTTTTAACCTTTTAAATGCTTAGTACCCCCTCACTCAATTTTCTTAAACACACCATGAGCTTAATTTTTAATAATTACAAAAAAATTAAATCTTTTCTCCATTGTTCGGTACTTGCAGGGTTTTTAAACTAATTACTTAATTTAGAAAGAAAGTTGTTAAGTTGATTAAAACACTTATTTAATGATAGATTTAAATGTCAACTGCGAAATTCATCACTGCTTACATATTTTAGTTCAGAAAACTTTTAAAAACATCGAATACAAAAAATTATGATATGATTAAAAAAATATAAAACACAAAATTATTATGATAGTTAATTAGATTCTTGGAGTTATTTCATAGGCAACAATTCGTTATATCAAGTTCAAATTAGGTTAACTTGCAACAGAAAATAAAAGGATATCACTACTAAATTATTTTCGATTAGCCCTAATAAATATGTGGCGTACCCACAGTAGTACACGTACCCCAAGTTTAAAACCACTGTTGTAGACTGACACTACAGAGAGAACTCAAGTGTGGAACTTTAGCTTAGAGTACTGTGGTTTGATGTCGGACAGTGCTTCAAAGGATTGTTTTGTAGGACTTTCACTTAGAGTACCGTGGTTTGATGTCGGACAGTGCTTCAAAGGATTGTTTTGTAGGACTTTCACTTAGAGTACTGTTGTTTGATGTCGGACAGTGCTTCAAAGGATTGTGTTGTAGGACTTAGTTTATATATATATCCATTAATGTTTACAGTCTGTGGCCTGGGTCAGTATTTTATTCAAGTCATATATTTTCCACTATCGGCTTGCTAGGCCTGTCGTAGCTTCATAAGCCTTATAATATATAACTTAAGACTATAATATACACAACATACAGTAGGATAGTGTAAATGTGTGTGTGTGTATATATATATATATATATTACAGTCCAAATCCGACTCCAGGACAAACCAGATCGGACTAGATTGAATTGATACATTCTGCCGCGTGTAGGGTAGACCGATATATTCTGATGCCTTTAGGCAGTACTGATTTTCATCCTTCTTAACTCGTACGATAAATTGACCTTGGACATGTTTCATCATGTACTGTACATTTCGCAGGTAAATGTTGTTAACTAATCCAACCTGACCTAACCTAACCTAAACCTGGTTTGGCCTAGTCAGGTTGTATAACATACTAGTTTATACTATGAGCTAGGCCAAAATTTCAGTATTATCTAGTTTAGACTAGGCTAAACTAGTACATCCTGAGGCTATTAGAATTTATCAATTCGGCCTAGTCCGATCTAGTTTGTCCTGGAATCGTGTTTGGACAGTAGCATATATATATATATATATATATATATATATATATATATATATATATATATANATATATATATATATATATATATATATATATATATACCGGCTTATACATATGAATTTATATTTGTATATAGACTTATACGTAAATATATATTTATATTTTCATATAGACCTATACATAGATATATTTTATATATTTACCACCTATACATAAATATATTATATATATATGTATATATACATACATAGAGATGGATATATATTGTTTAATAACACGACTTTAAGGTGTATTGTGTACCACTAAATGGAATCTAACTTCTCCAGCTCCAAACAATGATTCAGGGTGGTTGTTCCAGAAAGTGGCGAATAAAAATGATTCAATTTTCCATTATACATATTTTTGCTCAATCGTTAATAGAAATTATTGGGGCCCTAATAAGGTTTATGGTCGTTCCATTTAATGAATTGAATGCTTTTAAGTTGTCTGATAGTGACATGTTCACGTCTTATCTTAATAATTAAAGGTGCCAACGTGTGAGAGGTTCTTTGTATAGCTTTGCTCCGTGTTGAGATGTGAATGGGGCGTACTGTCTTCTGAGCTGTGTTTACATTCGATAACGTCCTTTTCTATTCTATCTATACTACACAGCGGCACACGTGACGAACCTGGCAGCCAGGAGTTCACTTAGGCTGATCCCTCTAACCCGTCAAATTTAAATATATATATAACAACGTTTTGAACCTATTTGGCGCCGTTTTTCTCTCCAAACCCAGAGACGGTGCGGACGTTTATGTTCAATACGCTGTTTTTGGTACTTTTTGACGCCTGCCTGGAGATATTTTCTTACAGCTTCACTGTACTCTTGAAACGTTTTCTCCAGTGGCGGTTCGTGTATAGGCACTGCGGAACTGCAGCACCCCCTATTTCCACTTGATATTATCGATAAAACTTAATATAATGAGTACTTTTTTCTTTAATTCTTTCTTTATTTTTCTAGTACAAGATATATTCCTTAAGCTTTTTGTCAATACTTTAGTAGCCATCCCCCAGTTTATGAAAAATATACAAATATATTTTGTGGATCTGTGCACTTCACAGTGCCAGTGACGTGATGTTTGACCGTTGTGCGCATGCGCACATAGGAGGGGAGTGGAGAGGAAGGCGGTACTGCCAGGTAGAGAGAGCCCTGTTGCTCTTGCAGTGCCGGCTCTGGCGTGATGGTGGAAGGAAGGTTGTTTTTTTTACTGAGCGTGTGTTGTTCTTAAAAACCGTGTACCATATTCTTGAATGTTATAAGGTGTAGAAGAGTGTAGAATTATATTATTATTCTGCTTCCAACTATTCTATTTGATCCATTTTTTTTCGGTTCTCTTATTTAACAGAAAGACTAAATGCGCTTGCAGTACTTTCAATGGAGAAAAATTTCCTCAACTGCCATCCAGAGATCAAGGAGAAAATTATTGAACTTTTTGCGCAGATTAAAACAAGAAGAATGGATTTCATTTTTAAATGAATGGATCAAGCTTGAACTGTAACAATTTAAGTTAAAGTAAATAAAAAAAATTGTTTTTTGTTGCTAAGATTTTATCAAGTTCCTGAATAAATTTTCTTTTAATACATGTTTTATTTTCCTTTTACACAATTTTAAAACAAAGGCTAAACATTTTCTGGAGCAGCACCCCCACTAATTTTAGCTACGAGCCACCACTGGTTTTCTCCACCTTTGGCTGAATTATATGAACTAGAACCGGAGCATCATAAGCAAACAAAACACTCGCTTATTTTTCACTGCACTGCTCTCAGATGGTGATTGGGAAGTTTGGAGTGTGTGGGGAGAACAAGCTCTCGGTGTGTACGCCATATATTCGATCTGGGTATGCGGGACCGTCGTGTTAATACGATACCATACGGATACTTTGCCGTTACTGTGGATTCACTCGTAAGCGTTTGGCCAGACTGACAAGCGTGAGAGCGTGTGAGCGACTGAGTGGCCAAACTGGCGAGCATGTGAGCGAGCGCGTGATTAGAAAATAGCTCTCGATAGTTGTTGACAAGGAGGCAAAGGTTCGAATCTTGGCCCAGTGAACTGAGGGGGGGTTTTGACAAGTGATTTATTGTTGTAGTTTTCTCATCCTCTCTCCACTTTGATGGTGATTCTTATTTGTAAAGGCCTACTTTGAATATAATAGTGAGATTTTAACATATCAGTTTTACATATATATATATATATATATAAATATGGTTTATGATCTTATCAATTAAATTAGGCTGTTAGTAGCAAGTGTGCCAAACCTATCGATAATAATAAAAATGTCAAAATTAGAAGTTTTCCTAGCACTCAATGAACTGACACACAATAATATTGCCTAGCGCCTGTAAACTAAACTGTACCGGCTCGAGCGCGCGCGCTTATAAAATAGAACCAGTTCTATCTTTCAAGCGCGCGCGCTCCAGTCTGGCCACATCTCATTACAACCAATGTGTTCTATTTTATATTTTAGTCGCTCGCACAGCCAGTCTGTCCCCTTAGTCGAAAAACTAGCGCATAACAGAAACGTGGTCACATGACGAGCTCTAAGCCAATCATGTTCTTATAATGTGCAACTCATCTCTACCTCGTCCGTTCTGCACGAGATGTTCGACATAGAAGAACCAATCTAATTGGAGAACCAACCATCTCAAATCAATACGCATGCGCGCTATAGCCAGATACTAGCAGACAGCTTCATTGGCCGTTGTGAGGAGATTTGAAATAACCCGTTTATGAAAAGTGTGTGTAAAGATGTATTGGATTGTGTCACGACACAGAATTATAATTTGAAAAAATCCATCGGAAGAATGATATAAAATATATGTGTATCCACAATAAAATATGTTTATAATCAGCTGTTTTAAAGCTTTACATCATGGGTCAACTTAAAGTGCACGGATTACTGAGTGGATTCTGCTTTCTATTTTCGGCGAATGTGTGAATCAAGCTTTACTGTTCTAGTAGCATAGGTATACGATGCTACGTCAGTGTGCGAGCATCTTTAGCGGGAAAATAGTTCTAGTACAGTACAAATTTCAAAGGAAGTAGACAGATAAAAAAAATGTTACTAGAAATAATTTCACTTATTCATACGTCATGGCATGTTATCTTCAGCTACCAATTTTTGAGAGAAAATATCAATTAACAATAATTATAATAGCATATAGTAGAATGTTAGCAATGTCGACTGTAGACAATTTGTTTGTATTTTTAAAAAAGGGTATTCTTCCTTGTAAATAGGATTGTAAAGTCCGTTCACGATAGGTTTTTACCTGGATGACAGTTCGAAAATCATATGTTTAGGTTTTGGGTTGCCAACACTGGTGAAATATCACTGTTTTGTTATAAATGTAAAGATATTTAATTACATGTTATATTTTACATTTAAAATAGCGCAAACTTAAGTTTTCTCATTTTATTTCATTTTTTTAATAATTTCTTTTTGTTCAACTCGAAACAATATTTTAAACATAATTAAAAGTACTTATTTTCGTTTTGGAACGTTACTGATTTTGTGTAATATAGTGCATACATCAATAGCTTTTAATACAGGCATTGTATTTACTTGGAAAAGAGAAAATTGTTGTCATTTTTTTTACGTACAATAAATGTTTTTATGATTATTTTATCCTATTTTGAAATATTTAACTGAATAAAATATTTTCATCAACTGTGTGTCCGCATCATTGTAAAAAACTTGTTTACCGCCATGTTCGACCATGTGATTTAAATTCGTCAGTCACCATTTTGTTGTTCGTTAGAAGTTTTTGTGAAAGTGGTGTAAATATATTTTTAAGTGGAATAAAACTATAAATAAACTTTGTGTCCGTCCTCAAATAAATATATAAATAATATTGGCCTAAATTACTGTGGTTAACTATCACATTAATATATTACCATCTGTTTTCATTACAGTCATCCAAAGTGATAGATGCCAGATGTTGGCGTAGTGATATATTAGGGATTACTTCTAGTAACATTTCGAGCTGTCATCCAGGTAAACTTAGCTCGTGAATGAATTTTAGCTGAAGTCTATAGGTCCCACACTAAACAATATTTTTGATCAAGTGAGTCCCCTGTACATCCTCCATAGTTACGACCTTGAGTATTTTAGCACCAAACTCCTAATCGTGTTAATTGATCGTCCAATGAGATGCATAGTCTCCCACTTGTGTTAGACCGATTAGGAGCGAGTTTTGGCCACTGCGCAGAACGCGCGTACTGAATGAGTGTGGCGCCCGATCAAGAATCTGATGTAATTCTCCCGTTATCCGAGTGAGGATTTAAGAGACACTGATTGTCTGTAGTATGCCAGCAAGGTCAACCACAAGACTAGTTTGAAATGTCACCACACCTCCGCCATCACCCAGACAATTATTCCACATTTTCTGACCAGACAAACAGCCGATGACGTGGATTGTTAAAACTCTGGTTCATGCTCATAAAACTAAGAGTTAACGTTTGCGTGGAGGGATATAACATCAATGCTATCTTATGAACCGGTTTATATTAGAATGTTTTACTTGTATTGTGTTTTGTAGCGGTCGAACACAACCATATTTTATAATCTCAAGTACTTATACACTTAACGAGGTCATTTCAACTAATTATAACGTAGTTTTCGTTAATTTAAATATTGATTACTTTTTATTCAATCTTGCATCGCTTTACTATTGTATATTTATTTTAAATAACTTAAATAATACATATAGATAAGCATAATTTGAATCACATCGTTTCGACTCTTAATATTAATAAACATTTTCAGCTAGAAAAGTCTGCTAGCAACATGTGTGATTTATAATGTTAATTATATATCATGAATCGGATAATTCAATAACAAAATTATTAACGTGACATGTGCTTAACACTCAAAGACTTATATTAAGTGCGTTTGTTTGATTGAAGTAGCCCGTTATAGGTGAAAAAGCGCAGGGGCGTTGCAAGAAATATATTATGGGGGGTAAGGGGGTAGAGACCAGTGTTTTTACCAACTCTAAACATTTTGAAATTAGGAAAATTCCCAAGTGGCAAAGGAGAGTACAAGAAGGGCAATGTTTAGAACGGGAGGTGGGGGATGGGGGAGGACAGGAGGTTCCCAAATTTGTTTAGAAAAAAATTGGGGTCATAATCAAGCGTTGAACCGAGCCTTTAGGCAACCGTATTTTTTAATTATTTAATCAATATATTTGTTCATACTTGATTTTTAAAGCTACATGACTCTTTCAGTGCATAAGGAAGTAACTTGAATTATTATTTAGTTCAGGTTTTTGCAGATATTGTTCAAATCGTGTAATTTGGATTTAAAAAATTAACTGACTATTACAGCTTTTAAGTATTTATTCTCCTCTTTCCTCTGAGTCCATGTCTCAGATCTACACCGGTCTTATCTATATGGACACTCATGGAGGAGATATAATGAAGGTAGAGATGAAACATTTTGCCTGAAGGGAGAGTTGGAAAACCATTTACTAAAAATCACCTCAGTACACTAGGACAGAATTTGAACCCTAACCTCCCCGTTCCTCGCGAACCGGTCTCAATGAGACTGACAACTGTATCCTCACTCCCACCGGTACATTCATAAATGTAAGTGTTGTTAAAGTGTTTACACATGAAAACAACTATTTGTCATAGTTGTGTATCGTGAATGTAAGTGTTTGATGGTGTTTGTTCTAGATATATTAATGTGTGAGTGGTCACACCCTTTGTGAGACTTTCACACATCAAGTGTACTATTTGCTTCCAAATAGATGTAAATTAGATAACAAGATAGTAAGATATCTGAGCGCTAAGCTTAAGTTCTGTGTAAGTCTCTTGTAATCAGAAATCCCAGATTTTATTTTATCACGAAAGGATGTCATTGTCAAAGTATTGTGACACATTTTAAACATTTTAATATCACCTTATGATTCATTGGTGAAAAAGAAATAGTATTTCCATTTAATTCTTACCTTCAACACAAAAGTTTATTATTTCCACCTAGTTTTAGTGATTGTTAGAAGTTAAACGTACAAATTAATTACGCTAGTGGAGAGGGAATAAGTAAGGTAGAATTTTATAGGACGTGTACCAGCATTCATGTATTGCCAGCCCAACGCTTTAGACCGTGTATCCACTGGTACAGGAGATTTATATATAGTCAAATTGACATTGAGAAAAGCTTATCTAACAGTTCAAAAGCTTACAAGACCACTCTTATGAGATGTGTTCCGTAGTTCTCACATTTGACAGGGAGTGTCATTATTTAGAAAGCTTCTAGTCAAATAGGCCTACACTAAAGGGAAATTTTGCATTATCAGTTTTTATCCCAATAATAATATTTTTTATTAGAATCGTCACAGTTCCTGTGTTTTTTTTAATCAAATAGGATTCCTAAACATTAACAATTTCAACCTTTTTTGATAAAGTCAACCTCACAACAAAAATGTATGCTATGTGGGCCTTATTTACTCACCGTAATGTAATGTACTGGCAAAATAAACACTAAAATGTGTGAAAAGTAAAAGAAACCTTAATACAATTATGTTCTATACATGCAAGGTCTCTAGAACACAAAATTCATGTTGAGTTCCGGTACTAAAGTGAAACGGGGGGAGGGGGGGGGGACACATAAAACTGAATGTTGTCATTTCGTTTGAAACCCTTAAATTAAATTTCCAGAAATTTGAGAGCAATGAATCAAGGTATTGAAAATCGTGACATTAAGAACGGTTCTCGATTATTTCGATAACAGTAAAAATCGATGATTTCTCTGGATTAAATTTGACATCACTTATTCTGTCTTAAAATATGAGTGACGAATGACCCTGAACACAGGACAATTCGTTGATAACTCTATGGTAGAGCATTAGCGTACCAAGACCAAGGACCCGGGTTCTATTCCTGTATCCAGGTGTCTTTTTATATTTAAAGAATATGAAATTTAAATGTGGCTATAGCCGTAATTATCAAATATATTAGCTTTGCTATTTATTTCTTAACAAGCATAATACTTTTAAAATATGTTATTATATTATGAAACACATAAAAGTGACTTCGTATTTCTCAACAAGAACAGCATTTAAATTTTAAAGACTCGTTTCTTCAGTGTAGAGGAAACAATAGCAGTTTCATAATGTATTGGGGGCTTACTGGTCTCGGTACTAATATAGCACGGACAAATATTCTACTAGACAAAATTGAAACAAACAGAACTTTCCATTAATAAAAGTTCCATTTTTAAAAGATTAAATTTTTAAAAATACACCTAAACAAAATTTAAATATACTATACTAACACATTTTACATTAAAAAAATATATATATATAAGAATTTTCCAATTAAATAATAAAAATAATAATAATAATATTTAGCACCGTGTCTTACTACCCGTTCGGGTTATACACCTTAAGTACTAATTACTCTAATGGATTAGAAATTGGTAAGGTTGAATTAGAGGAAGTGAACCAGAATTTGCGTGGTGGGAGATTGGAAAACCATTTAGGAAAAACCACCCCAGTTCATCTGACCGAGATTCGAACCTCGATCTCCCCGTCCTCAGCAGTCGAGCTTAACACGACAAGCGCGTTAGCCAACTACGCCACCGAGGCACGCTTGTCGTGTTGAGCTCGACTGCTGAGGACGGGGAGATCGAGGTTCGAATCTCGGTCGGGTGAACTGGGGATGGTTTTTCCTAAGTGGTTTTCCACTTTCTCTCCACGAAAATGCGGGTTCACTTCCTCTAATTCAACCTTCCCAATTTCTAATCCATTAGGGTAATTAGTACTTAAAGAGTATAACCCGAACGGGTAGTAAGACGCGGTGCTAAATATTATTATTATTAATAATCATTAGTTGGCTGTGAGTTTTCACTGGCAAATAAAATTATATTAAAAAAAGCATCCCAGTTGCATGAATTAATGCATAAATAAATAATATTATAGTAATGATTATATAATGATAAATAATAATTATAATAATGTATCTTTTACACGATATAACTGGCATGCCCATTTTAAGTCTCACCTAGGTTGAATGAAATCCTCACGCCAGCCCTGTTGACTCTTTTAAATTAAATAAAACATAAACAAAGAATGAACAACATTGAGAAAGGCTATGTTTATATTATATTCGGCAAAATTTACACCATTGGTCAAGTATCTAACACAACAGATGTAGAACATCCCTTGATGTATCATTAAATAATGTGAGATCAGATATAGTAAATCTTATAGCTGTGAGCTAGGTGTCAATAAACTGTGGTGTGACGATAGCTGTTTCCTCCTAGGTGCGCCAGTCCTAAGAGTGGCGGCCATATTGATGGCCACTCTCAACCTCTCTAAAAGGTAAAGAAAGGTAGGAGCTGAGTAGGCTAATAGAAGCTGTTGACAAGGAAGAGAGCTGGAAGGAAGACCGGCATATGTGAGAACAGTTGGACGATGGTAAAAAGAAATACGTGTTCCACGAACTGCCAGCAAGTACGTGTCACTCGCTGACTCTATGCCTTCCAGCAGAAGATTGGATACATGCCATCTACTGACTGCATCCCTTTCTTCAGGAGATTAGAGGTAAAGACATGCCATCTACTGACTGCATCCCTTTCTTCAGGAGATTGGAGGTAAAGACATGTTACCTGCTGATTACATCTCTTTCTTCAGGAGATTGGAGGTAAATACATGTTACCTACTGACTGCATTCCTTTCTTCAGGAGATTAGAGGTAAATACATGTTACCTACTGACTGCATTCCTTTCTTCAGGAGATTGGAGGTAAATACATGTTACCTACTGACTACATCTCTTTCTTCAGGAGATTGGAGGTAAATACATGTTACCTACTGACTGCATTCCTTTCTTCAGGAGACTGGAGGTAAAGACATGTTACCTACTGAGTGCATTCCTTTATTCAGGAGATTAGAGGTAAGGACATGTTACATACTGACTGCATCCCTTTCTTCAGATGATTGGAGACATGTTAGCTACTGACTGCATTACTTTCTTCAGGAGATTAGAGGTAAAGACATGTTACATACTGACTGCATCCCTTTCTTCAGATGATTGGAGACATGTTAGCTACTGACTGCATTACTTTCTTCAGGAGATTAGAGGTAAATACATGTTACCTACTGACTGCATTACTTTCTTCAGGAGATTGGAGGTAAAGACATGTTACCTACTGACTGCATCCCTTTCTTCAGGAGATTGGAGGTAAAGACATGTTACCTACTGACTGCATTCCTTTCTTCAGGAGATTGCAGGTAAAGACATGTTACCTACTGACTGCATTCCTTTCTTCAGATGATTGGAGACATGTTACCTACCGACTGCATTCCTTTCTTCAGGAGATTAGATCTTCAGGAGATTAGAGGTAAAGACATGCCATCAACTGACTGCATTCCTTTCTTCAGGAGATTGGAGGTAAAGACATGTTACCTACCGACTTCATTCCTTTCTTCGGGAGATTAGAGGTAAAGACATGTTACCTACTGACTGCATCCCTTTCTTCAGGAGATTGGAGGTAAAGACATGTTACCTACTGACTGCATTCATTTCTTCAGGAGATTAGAGGTAAAGACATGCCATCAACTGACTGCATTCCTTTCTTCAGGAGATTGGAGGTAAAGACATGTTACCTAACTGACTGCATTCCTTTCTTCAGGTGATTGGAGGTAAAGACATGCCATCAACTGACTGCATCCCTTTCTTCAGGAGATTGGAGGTAAAGACATGTTACCTACTGACTGCATTCCTTTTCTTCAAGAGATTGAAGACATATCATCTGCTGACTGCATCCCTTTCTTCAGGAGATCGGAGGTAAAGACATGTTACCTACTGACTGCATTCCTTTCTTCAGGAGATTAGAGGTAAAGACATGCCATCAACTGACGGCATCCCTATTCTTCAGGAGATTGGAGGTAAATACATGTTACCTATTGACTGCATTCCTTTCTTCAGGAGATTAGAGGTAAAGACATGCCATCAACTGACGGCATCCCTTTCTTCAGGAGATTAGAGGTAAAGACATGTTACCTGCTGACTACATCTCTTTCTTCAGGAGATTGGAGGTAAAGACATGTTACATACTGATTACATTTCTTTCTTCAGGAGATTGGAGGTAAATACATGTTACCTACTGACTGCATTCCTTTCTTCAGATGATTGGAGACATGTTACCTACCGACTGCATTCCTTTCTTCAGGAGATTAGAGGTAAAGACATGTTACCTACTGACTGCATCCCTTTCTTCAGGAGATTAGAGGTAAAGACATG
>CABEEJ010000580.1:64244-85891 GCA_901482245.1 Timema douglasi
CCCCCGAAATCTCTCCCCCCCTCTATGCCAATACTTTTATGTTTATTTAAGAAGTGCTCATTGTAGATTTTTGAACTAAATATTAAACAAACTTATGAGTTTAAATTAATTAATCTCTGCCCTTAATTACCATAAAAATTAACTTTAGATAGCATCTAAAGGGAATTAATCTTCTTAATTTGTATTTATCACCGGTGACTGGGAAGCTATGCCCTCCAGAAACCTCACCATGAAATTTTGACCTGATTATGACCTTGCTCATAGCAGCCATTTCCATAGTTTCCCCTGGTTCTTCAAAACGGTTACACATCTCATTGATATCATTATGACACATTTAAATCTTCTCAACTTGGGGGTCAGGGTGGGGAAATATCTTTATGTCTTTTAACTCTGGATCAATAATAAGTATTATGTTTGTAAATATCATATGTCGGCCAATGCAGAAACACAAGAAGGATGTTGCTAAATGCATTTACATACCAATTGATCTATAATAAAAGTGTGTTTAAAGTGAACTAAACACATTTGAGTCGTCCACGTATTACTTATCCAACTCGATACTTGAAATACTTTGTCTAATTTAATGAAAGTGGATTACGGTTGTCGGTTGCTCACTGTACCACGTGGTGGGAGAAGGTTATGTTTATCACAGCTCGTTTCTATAGTGAACACTATGACTATGATTATGAAGATGGCCGGGGAAAATATATAAAACATTCGTAAAACCATGGACTTTGGGGAGTTTTCAACTTTTATTTTCCTACATGTGTGCCTCACTTTGCAAATAGTCAATATGCCCAATTTTAAATTCTAATAAATTCTTATTTAGAAATACCTTTACGCAGATGGAAGAATAGCATTAAAAATGGACCTGAAATAGATAGGGTTTAATGAGGGGGAATGGATATAACTAGCTCAAGATAGGGATAGGGTGTAATGAGGTGAACTAGATAGAACGAGCTCATGATAGGGATATTTTGCAATGAGATGGACTGGATAGAACTAGCTCAGTATAGGGATATTGTGCAATGAGATGGACTGGATAGAACTAGCTAAAGATAGGGATAGGTGGCCTACTTTTAAAAGTGCGACAATGAACTTTCGAGATCATAATGCCATATATTGTACTATAATTATATTAAAAGTGGCAGCTTAAGATCATACGACTTGATAAATGAATATATGGTAGTTGATTTAGTGACTTTTGTAACTCTTCCTATCGTGCTAATTCTAGAAGCAATGTGATACAGAAATTATTCTAGGCCACACACACTTAGTTTTAAACTAATTTCTCCTGTTTAGTGTTATGACAATAACTAAAACTATAATATGCATATTAGAAAATATGTAAACATTCAATTCTTGTAAAGTAGTTACAATATCTGTATGAATAATAGGAAAAGGAAGACAGGGTTGACTTAATGTGGTTCCAGCTATCCAAAAATAAGAAAAGGGAATCAAGCAACCCCCGCTGGTTCCTGACTTTGGTTATTCTCAAACAATTACCGAAAATTGACTTTAAATGTGGTTTAAATTTGGAAATAATTAAATTGCGTGTTCATAAGTAATGTATAAACTCCATTAATGTAACTATTGATTTAGGTCATGTATGACTCAACGGTATTTAATAACACTATAATTTATTTTCTAACACAGGAAGACTTCAAGAAAATTTGTTGATCAGAATTGATTTGAGTCGAACTAATAATGACAGTTAATTTGTGTTTTGAAACATGTGAAATATTATATATTCATTTACTATACATAGTGTTGATGTGGTTGGACTGGATTAAAACCTATGTTGGGATACAATTCTCAGACTTAATGTTTGATAGCCTTATTATACGGAGATGCGATTCTGTATTATTTTTTATGACCCTCTGCGAAACAATTCGGCTACTGGCATTTATTGTTGGCTCTACATAGTAAGTAAATACATTGCAACCTGGATAAGTAGATCTTGAAGGGACCAGGAAAAAAGTCAAATTATCCAAAAATACAAATTAAATAAGTTTCTTAAGAGGAATTCCCTTTTACATTTCCATTATCATCGCTACTTTTTTCGGCCAAAGTTAATGATTTATAAAGACTATGGTATCACGACACACACACACTTGCACACATGTACTGTATGTACTAAACAAAAACTAAACGAAACAAAATGAGCTCGCACGTCACAAGAATATCGCTACGACCAACTCACTAAGAACAGGGTACGTAGCCGCTTGAGAGGTTTGACCTTGACTAACGGAGTACAGACTGTACTTGTAAACAAAGACGTGTGGGTGAGTGGGGGAGGGGAAGGGGCGTGAAGAAGGGTACTGACCGCTTTACCAACGTCACCTCCCCTGTTTACAAAAATAGAACAAAACGGCGCAGCAACTAGAAGTAGGAAAACAATACTGCACAGTACATTACAACTTACGAAAAATTCGATCTAACCAAAACTAAATTCGAATTATCCACGGTTTTTTAACATTGTTTAAATACCAAATTCACGATACTGGGTGAAAAGTTCGAATTAAAGACGATCTCGAATTACGGAAGTTCGAATTAGTTAGATTCTACTGTACTCAACTATTGTGAACACAAACATAACGGTGGTACCATGTATTAAAGAGTTAGACTAGTGTTACACAAAGCTACCCTTGACTGGGAGGTCACGTTTCTAATCTCTGTTGGAAGCACTGGGTGTCTATCTAAGTGAATTTTCTCCAAAACCATCCTTTTCTTCCTCAACCCTTAAATTAAGTCATTAATAATACATTTCTTAAATCAGACCTATTGAACGAATCGAGTGACACTTTTTGCTTAGGTCTTTAACGGTCGGAACATACAACTCGCACTTAATTATTACACGTCGTACACAGAAATCAATTGTGAACAAAGATTTAGATGCTTTTTCTGAAGGAAAAAACAAACAAGAAAATAAAAAAACAGTATTTTTTGATATTGTGTCAATATATTTAGCTACGAATAATAAACTTATTTTAAATTAAGTTTCGATGAGATTTCTTGTTCGTACACTTAAGGTTATCGTCTAATGGAGCACTGAGACACGCTGTAGACATTCAAAAATACTGTATTGTTTTAGAAATGCCATTATTTTTAATATGATCTACACCAAAATAAAGATGAAAAATATAGAATTAAAAAAAACGTACAATCTAAGGTTTTACGATTTTTTTTAAATGTATTAAAACGAGAAATAAGTTCATATTCAACAACGTTTCACAGGAAATACCGCAGTTCCAAAGTGGGGGTAAGTTGTGGGGAAACATAGATATAGCCTTCCCCATTTAAATAAAATAATTATTTTAAAAAGGCCACAGCAAAAATTACTGAGATAAATGGGAATTATTTAAGGGGTTTTGAAACTTAAAAACTACCGTTCTCATAAGAAATACCGCAGTGTATTTCCCTTCAAACAGGCGTTGCCCTTAAAGCAGGTCAGAAACAATGCCTGAGCTAGGCCATATGACAAGTGCATTCAACTCTTTATTGTCTTCAGCTGCTAGATTTTAAAAGTTCGCATTATCTCCTCTTTCAAACTGTTAATAATGAATTGTTGAACGTTCAAACAATGGATAGGTGTATATAGCAGGGATACCAACTGCTTTACATTAGTGATAAAATATAGGCCTACCGACTAATATTATATAGCACACAGAGACTACAACTTATTTTCAAATGACATAATGGAAAAAATATATTGATCGTATCCAGAAGAGAGGCAGTACAGTCCCATTTTCATATGAATTATTATTATTATTATTATTATTATTATTATTATTATTAGCACCGCGTCTTACTACCCGTTCGGGTTATACGCACTTACGATGGAGGCCTGGCATTCCTCACATTCACAAGATGTCTTGTCAGAGGTGAAGGAAGGGTTTGGTAATCAGATAAATCTTTGCCAAGACTGAGGATTGAACCCCGGCCGCCAGCACAGAAGTCTGACACCTTACCCCTAGACCGCCAGGTCACCCCATTTTCATATGAAGTTCCTTATCTAAGAGCTAGAAAAGTGGCATTATTCTATCTACTTTAATGTATTCATACGTCAAGGCGTGTTATCTCTAGCTGTCACTATTGATAGATACTATCATTACCTATAAATTAACAATTTTAATACAGTAAAATATCAACATTGATCGCAAAAAAAACTATATTTTTATTTTATAAAAGGCCTTTGTATGAAAATTGGACTGTAGACATGCGTGATATGATACTAGGTTTGTGTAGGTACCCTTCGTTTATCCTGCAGGCTTACCTCGCATGGTTCCACTATGGCAGAAGTGGATTTACACTAGAGGTCCACTAGGCACGGGCGGCGGCTTTAGGGGGCGGCACATTTTGGATATCATTTTATTTTTATCATAATATTTTGTTTTTAATAATTACGTTTAAAAATTAATGACCAACAATATTGGAATAGTTCAAGTTAAAGTCAGAATGACAATATTTCTTTTAAATAACTTTACTTTGCAATCGCTCTATAACTGAGATCAGTCTCCCCTTCTTCATAATGTTAACTCAAGCTACTGTAATGCATGTCTTTATTAGACATACCCGCCTCGGTGGCTTAGTTGGCTAACGCGCTTGTCATGTTGAGCCCGACTGCTGAGGACGGGGAGATAGAGGTTCGACTCTCGGTCGGGTGAACTGTTTTTTTTTTTTCTTAAATGGTTTTCCACTCTCCCTCCACGCAAATGCGGGCTCACTTCCTCTAATTCAACCTTCCACATTTCTAATCCATTAGCGTAATTAGTACTTAGAGCGTATAACCCGAACGGGTAGTAAGACGCGGTGCTAAATAATAATAAAAATAATAATAATAAAATTTATTAGACATCTTTTCTTGAATACTAACTTCCCCCCCTCCCCATAAACCCTGTTTCCACCAAAACTTCCTAAAGCCCTTGACAAAAAATATTATATATATATATATATATATATATATATATGGGGGGGGGGCATATTATAACTGTGCCTAGGGGCGAAAATTTTTTAAATCCGCCACTGCACTATGGTGCAGCTTATGATATGGGGCCATAGTGTATGTAGTTCATCAAGGTAATACTGCTACTTTTAAGGGAAAAATTGAGTGTATACAGTATTATTTCAAATCAAGGAGTCGAACCGAAGTATTTATCGGTTCCGATTCTTGTTTTGGTTTTCCAATCAAACATTTTAAGGTACTGGTACTGAATTAGGTTAGATAAAAATGAGTTTCTGTTCTTTTTGGTTATTAATTAGGTTCTGGTACCGGTTCTTTTAAATATATCAGAAATTGATTAAAAAAAAATCCTGAAAAAAAAAGGAAAAATACAGTATTCCTAAATAAAAATAAGTTAAGAAAAGGACATAAAATATAATTATAAAAAGAGATATAAAATTTAAAATCTTTAGGGTTATTTTCCACGAGCGTATTTAGCAGCGCTGCTAGCGCCCGTAGCAGAGCTGCTGTCACGCTGCCAATACTAAACCCATGCTTTCTTCTATGATTTCAGTAATAAAATCATATTTTTGGCCATTTTGGACCCCGCTCCCCCGTTATCCGTCCCTATATCAGGAATTAATAATATTTGTTGTCCATTATATAAATTGCTGGTAGATATATATTAACGAGACTTATACATTAATGCTGTGTAATTCACAATAATTCTCAATAAACATTGTTGTACATTAAATCTAAATTTATTGTATTAAACTGGTAAAATTTAGAAATGTATAGCATTATAATGTATTTTTTAAATTTACTCGCTATTAACCCTCCCCCATTCTTTCCTGTGTCTTTCTGTATTACGTAAGCTTTGTTCTGACCTCCCCTCTCCCTAAGGTATTTACGTAATACTTGAATTTGGAATAAACTTTCTGCGCAATGATGCTCATGATCTGGTTTTTTCTTATTTATTGCTGTGCTCAGATGACTTTAAATCCCAAACGGCTGGTAGCTTCTCTATTTCACTAATAAACATTTCCACATCTAGGCTCGCAAAGGATTGTTTTATAGTAATAAATAATACTGTATTGTTAGCCTAGCACAACAACACGTGGTTCTGTTTTGAAGGAGTCACGCGTATTTCTGCCGCCCGTGGAAACACGGCCATTTAATTAAATTTAATGTATCTACACTGGCGGCGCTGCTAGGAAACGCCGCGGCTAGTCGCGAGGACGGTCGATCGTGCGCGGCAGCAGCTCTGCTAATCCAACAGCGCACGCTCGTGAAAACACAACCATTTAATACACGGTATCGTCAAACAGCGCTGCTAACAGCCGCGCTGCTAAACACGCTCGTGGAAACAGGACCATTTAATTCAATGTATCTACACTGACAGCGCTGCTAGGAAACGCCGCGGCTAGTCGCGAGGACGGTTGATCGTGAGCGGCAGCAACGTTGCTAATTCAACCACGCACGCTCGTGGAAACACAACCATTTAAAACACGGTATCGTCAAGCCACGCTGCTAAACACGCTCGTGGAAATGGGCTCTTATGAACCGAAAAACGTATATCGATTAGAAATCCTGTTCTGGTTCTTAGTAAATTTATTTTTAAATTTTCTGTTCTGGTTCTTTAAAAATAACTGTTAGTTTCGCTTATCGGTTCATGTTACGGTTCCAGTAAGACTCCCTGTTTCAAATAACACCACAGACACATAGGTATATTGGACGTGTCCAGTGTAGGAAGTGGCTAGTCTAAGCGCGTGTAGGCTAATAGTATTAAGTCTATTAGTGAGCCAGAGGTTATTATGTCACTCATGTTGGAAGAAAGCAAGTTTTATCCAAATGATGTTATCGAGGGGTGTAATTATTAGCAACCGAAACGTAAATGTGTTAGCTTATCATTTACAAATATCAGAGAAAGAGTTGGTGACAAACTGTTAGCTAACGTGCTATTTTTGTGTTGAGCTAGACTGCCGAGGACGGAGAGATCAAGGTTTTAATCTTGCTCGGGTGAACTGGGGGTGGTTTTTCCTAAATTGTTTCCCACTCTACCTCCACGCAAGTGTGGGTTCACTTCCTTTATATTTAACCTTCCCAACTCCTAACTCATTCACTTAATTAGTATTTAAGCGTATAGCCCAAACGGGTAGTATGACGCGGTGCTAAGTATTAAAACACATTTCAAAGACAACCAGATAAGGTTGGCTGTATGGAGCGTGTCGTGGACTTTGAGCTGGGAGGATGGATTTCAATCCCAACCAAGTGCACTTATGGTGATTTACTCACACTCACAGCTGAATGGTGGTGCATTTTCTTAAAACACTCCTTATTTATTTAAAAGTCTTGATTTGCATAGTTCATTTTATGCAAATAAGTGTCTGTGTCATGAACTACAACTCTGAAATCCAAGGTCAAATCACAAAGTTTACCGTACTTTTCCGAATTAAGGTTGGCGTAGTTACCTAAAATTCATCCACCTCAGCCTGAGATTTAATGAAAATTAAGGATTTTTAAGGCGTATTAAAATGTGTGTTCAAAAATAATACAAATAAATTGCCTTAGTAAATAGGGAATATGCCAAGTATTCGCTATCTCTTACCAAGAGTATTTTCTATATTTTGTGTGTGAAAAGTTCAATATGGATATTTATTTTTGAAGACGCTTGGAGTGAAGGCGTCTGAAATAAATTTGTGACAGCTGTTGTCAAACGCCTCTTTGTGAGCTCAAGGAATCTTTCCAAAACAGTAAAGAACCTTCTATATAGTATAACAATAATGTTGTACAGCATTATATCTAATGCTGCTCATCTGATGGTGTATATATTATGTACTGTATAAGATCTAGTGGCTTACTGAACTGTGATCAAAGTTGAACCAACGCATCAAAGGAGGCCCTCTCAGAGATTGTTGGGTAGCTAACAGTTCATCGTACCTGAGAGTCAAGCGAGAGAAACCACTGTCATGACGGCCAGGAACCGTCTGTCTGATGATAGAGGAGGTACACTACAATTTTCATAGGAACGGCCTTTTACATTATAAAAACACACATCTTTCTGTCATAATGAAGAACATGTCAATACTCCAGTTACATTTAGGAATAGATAGTTCGCACGAAATAAAAACTAATTAAAAATACTTTTAAGAAATTGACTACTTGACCTTTAAAATGAGAATTATATTAAATTGTTAGTTTAAATGCGAACTTATGACGACAAAATTTCAATAGCTAAAAAAGGGTCCCTTAGTCTGATAAATGTTTTCACCTCAAACAAAACACATTGGTAAAATATGGGTTTGAATCAGTTTTTATATCAGCCGTATTGTGACTAAAGACAAATATTTAAAGATACAGACAAAGAGCAAAAATCAATGTTCAAGCAATCAAAATTATATTTTTTTCAACCTCCTATAATATTTGGTTCGTTTGGCATATATACATTTTAGTCGTAGTTTTTTTTATTTGCTATACATCATGTCATATAAGAGTTAATTTATTAACCATTTCTAATCAAAGGGAAATATTTTATTTACAGACCTTTTATACTGAAATCTAATTTGTATTTACCACAAATCAGGGTATTTGTTATTACTCAATAGTGTTATTTTATGGGTATGAACGTATAAATGTATGAAAGTAGATCTGGTATATTTTAAATGTCAGATTAGGCTCTGTCTATGAGAATTGGACTGTATATGTAGTAGTAACATTTGGGGAGTGTTTTCTTTCAACCTTATTTGTACAGAAGATAAGTAAGAATTGGAGCTATCATTAGTTCAACAAGAGACTTCTCTCAGTATTTATCAAAACAACCCCTCAGGAACATATCCTTTCACCTAAGGTTGTGACTTTCCCCCAACATCAAATAATTTGGCATTTTCCGTAGTAGTGGCAAGGGATATATGATCGGGATTGTTTTACATTTAATGCTTTTTTATCCTCGTGGATGGTCACGTGAGCAAAAGCGTTAATAATAATAATCATAGTCATAATCTGGTTTGGCTTTACGCCACATTTCAAACTCCATCCAAATGTGTGAGGGTAGTTTGCCCCTATTCTATCTCAAAGCAAACGCAAGTATATTTCCTTTAAGTTATACCATACTCATCTCAGCTCCATGTAGATAGCTCGGGGTAGTAATACGCGTTGAAAAAAAGTTCCCTGTTTCAGAATAATTTTGGGGTTTGATTTTATGGTTTTTATAAAAGAAGGAGGGGGTTTTAAGGAATTTAATTACTTTAACTGTCAATAAAAGTTACGAGATAGGTTTAAATAAAATTAATATTAATTTTTTGAGCGTTTAAAATAAACTCTTAATACTGATAAATCCCATAAACTCATGCAACTCCAACTTCCAATTCCAGAGCTGCCTAAAACCAAATTTAATATTTATCACCGCGTCTTACTACCCGTTCGGGTTATACGCTTTAAGTACTAATTACGCTAATGGATTATGAATTGGGAACGGTGAATTAGAGGAGGTTAACCCGCATTTGCGTGGAGGGAGAGTGGAAAACTATTTAGGAAAAACCACCCCCAGTTCACCCGACAGAGATTCGAACCTCGATCTCCCCGTCCTCAGCAGTCGAGCTCAACACGACTAGCGCGTTGCGTTAGCCAACTAAGACACCGAGGCGGGTTAAAACCAAATCATGTGCAATAAAGATAGTAGCGTTTATGTTTTAAATCTTAAAACAGAATAATAATATAGATATAATAATTATATTCAAAAGAACGAGATTTTTGAGTCTTTTACTCAACCTAGCCAGCCTAGCCAGTAATGGTCCCGTGGAAAAACTTTCAAGGTCCCCCCCCCTCCAATAAAATAAAGCTCCCTCGCCCCCCCCAAATAATATTATGTGTAATTGTAGATTATAATTAATTACATTAACATTTATTAGTGGAATTCTTTTATAAATTTCGTAATACAGGTCTACATTTGTCTAGTAAAATTGCTACTTAAAATAGGAAACTAACAAAAAAACGTAAAAAAAATTGATCTAAATTGAATAAGACTATATCAATAAAAATTATAAGCCAAACTATAATAAATAATTATAAACACTTACAGAGGCTAAACAAACATCGACATTTAAAACTCTTTTCTTCCTGCTTTCATCTCTGCGAAATTGTACGTATATAAATAATTTCCTCCAAGTTTTTTTTTTAGATCTACTTATATCTTTTTTAAATATTAATTTTACAGAAAAATGTGTACAGAGTTTTATTGTAAAGCATGAAATTATGCAAAATAAAGTAATATTGAGTAGTTATTTATTGAATTATATTTTTCTTATGAAACAAAAACAACAGTGTCATCTCTTAACAAATTAATTTGGGAGGGGGGGGGGGTGCGTGAGCCTGCGTAGTGGGCCCATTTTGATTGCGGGCCTGCGGCATTTTGCCACCTACGCTACCCTATAGTTACGCCACTTAATCTAGCACGCTTACCTTGACAAGTACGCTATAGTGCAGCTTGTAATATTAGGTCATAGTGTAACTGGACGTGGTAAGACTTCAACCTCTCTCTCCACCCAAGATGGAGTAAACATAGCTACAAGACACAAAATATATATTTTTACACCACGAAACGTTGATATTCTTGAACCAGGTCTGTAAACACAGCACTAAGATAAATATTGTAACTAAAATGTTTCCTATTTACACATGTTCAACAAACAAGTTTTTCTTGAGTGTGACCCTCTAGTTGGACTCATATAATATTGTTCCTCGTCGACAAACTTGTGGAAAGCTACAGCTGTTCACTTCAGCGTTAAGAGCGTTCATCATAGCAGGCTCAACTCAGATCCCGGCTCGCGCAATGTATGGGAGTTAAGGGGAAAAGAAAACACCTACGATATGCCATAAATGTGTGAAGTGAATTCGTATTTGAATTATTACTCGAAATTTTCAGCGGTGACGATGGGGGGCAAAGCGACAAAGTTTCTTGTTATTATTATTATTAATAATAATATTATTAGCACCGCGTCTTACTACCCGTTCGGGTTATACGTACTTACGCTAATGTGTAATGGTAGGGTTATTGTGAGATGAAATGAAGGACATACAGTTTAAGGTGGAATCCGAACCACGGTGGAGGCCTGGCATTCCCAACATTCACAAGTTGTGATTAATACACGTCTTGTCAGAGGTGAAGGAAGGGTTTGGTAATCAGATAAATCTATGCCGGGACCGAGGATTGAACCCCGGCCGCCAGCACAGAAGTCTGACACCTTACCCCTAGACCGCCAGGTCACCGACAAAGTTTCTTGTTAATAACCACAGTATGTCCCTATTATTATAGAATGAAGATTTGTACTCATCGAGAAATTTTGAGGTATATATTATATAATTATGTAAAAGTTTATTTACAAATAAAACCTCAAAATTTCACAAACTTTCCGATAATATGTATTCAAATAAATCATATTTTCATAAATAAGTAATGTAACATCTATAGAACACCGAAAAATGTCATCATAAAACGACCCCGTGGTGTAGTGGTCAGTACAGACCTAGGGGTCCTGGGTTCGATTCCCGGCTGGTACATTTGGTATATTTCCCTTTAGGTGAATAATCCCACTGGTTACCAGGGTTTAGTTAATTAGGTTTAAGTTAAGTTAAGACTCACCCTGACCCTACATCATAACAACTATCATTACATAATCTAATTGCTGATACGTGTAGACATCCTCCTATGGTGTTTCCTTAGTAACGTTCTGGGCCAACAGAGCGGCTAACACACATAAGGCGACCGAACATGAGCGTCAAAGTATCTTCCGGTCAAATGTGCCATAAGATTTAAAAAAAAAGTCGTCATAGAAGACTAAGGTTAATATCAAATAAGGAGAAGGGAATAAATAAAGTAACAAAGAAAATATAATATTAACATTTAGATTAGTTTTTACTTAATCTTATTTTTTTTAAAGTTATCAGGTTTGGTAAATTTCCTATCAAGTTTTACAAAGTTCGATATTTCAATCAAGGTCAGCGGGGTTTGGTAATGTTTGTCATAGAGGGCGAAAAGTTATTTAAGCTCGTTTATGTTCGGCTAGTTGCGGTAGGACAGGATAAAGTCATGTAAGACTAGCTATAAGGTTCAATGAGACCAGTTTTATTTGGCTAGCTTAACAATTACCGTCCTGTATGAGCATTTTGACTAGGCGTGTCAAACTCGTTGCTAAAATTAACAAATAGTGAGGGGGCTTCTTTAAAAAATATTGTATTGAAGCCTTCTTAAGTTTTTAAGAATAACTCAATTTTTAAATCATTAATATTACAAACATAATTTAAGCTTATATAAAATTATAATACCTGCTAACTACTTTCTATTTTTTCCTCAGAAATTCAAAACTAATTTTAAGATAGTAATTTAAGGCAAATGGATGTGCGTAAGCCATAATATATATAGTGTTTGTTCCTTTCTAAAAGAAAACCCTTGTTTACACATCTATGTGCTGCCAAACATTTAACAAATATAAGGAATTAATATCTGGTGTGTAAAGAATACCAATTTTGTGTACCAACCTTACTAGCTAAATTTCACCAAATAATGACCAACTTACAAATGTTATAAGCCCAAATAACGTATTTCTACTACGTGTATAAGAAATACCATTAGGGTCCCATTGCATGATGGTTCGGAGGTCCGCGGGTCGCGCAGAATCATGTATCTAGCCGCAAGTTAACCTGATTCCAACTATGGTTGAAGTATAGTGATTGAAATAAACACAATTATGTGTTATATAAGGATGTTCTAGTTCCATTAAAATAAAGAAAATGTTCTCAATATCTGGCTTTCTATGACAAGGGAATTATGAATTGTAATAAAAACAATACTGGTATTGGGAAAGTTAAATAAAAAAGTGAAAAAAAAGTGAAAAGATATAAATTTTAAGTTCGCACAAATTAAAATAGAACCCTGTGGAGGCTCTTCCACGAGCGCACGCTGCAATGACTCACAAGCAACTTAGCACTAGTGACCAACCAGTTTGGTTTCCAGTGATCTATCGCCCAGTACCTTGGTCGTAGTCGCCTTGGTGGACGAGCGATGTATTTTTCAAATGAAAAAGTTTTTTTTTAACACAGCGTTTTAATATCCGTTCGGGTTATATGCATATTTAATAATTACGCTAATCATTTTGGGAAGTGTACCCGTATTTGCGTGGAGAGTGGAAAACTATTTTAGGGAAAAAAAACCTCAGTTAACCTAACTGAGATTCGATCTCCCGGTCATCGGAAGTCTAGTCTACTGCGATAGTAGCACGTTAGACCACGTGGCCACAGAAGCGGGTATGAAAAAGTTGCTTGGGTAATTGGTTTCTTTGTCATGGACTATTAGTTGCTTGGTTTTGGTCTCCTTCGTCCACCGAGGGGTCTGCTACCAAAGCGCTGGACGAATAATCGCAATAATCGCCGAGAATCAAACTGGTTGGTCACCAGGTGCTCAGTTGCCTGTGAGTCGTTGCAACATGCACTTTTAGAAGAGCCTTCACCAGATTTCAATTTAACACATACCTTAGTGTTATCAATATCCTTTCTAAGACTCCGACTGCTTCAAGGTAAGTGGTATCTTTCTTATTTGTAGTCAAGCCTACGACTGTTCAAGCTCTTCAAAATTTTTCCTACTTATCCTATACGTTTATTAAAACTTTACAGGATCACTTGACATCAATTTCAATTATTTTAAGTCCCCTCTCTTTTTTTTCAAGCTCAGGGGGAACTCAAAAATGTTTCCGGGTCTTTTTCACGAGCTTTTAGATGGCGGTTTCCCACATTGAGGTCCTCCTCAGACGAGTGACCAGTCGGCCACGATTTATATGCTTTGGTTTTCTTGGTGGACGCAGGGCCTAAGGCGTCACTCTCGTTGGTCTGGTCTGGTCTGCCAGTGACGAGAAGGAGGAGGTTTGAATCCCAGTCGGGCATAATGAAAAATGTTTGCGTAAATGTTTTTTTCATATCCACACAACTAAAGAAAAATATAATATACATTCTACCTTTCTCATCCCTACCTCATTAGTGTAAATATGCATGTCACTCCGACGCTAAAAAAAAATATCGTTTGGACAGATAAAACAAATATAGGCTCTTGTATTATTTGAAGTTTTAAGTTGCCTGCATAAATACATTTATAAAAGGTCGGATATAAAGCCCAATAGTTTGCCCCTCAGTGATTTACTGGAAGTCTAGGTAAATCAGTTGAAATATTACAACTTTCCAAATTAGACTTGTGGGGCAAGGTGGTGTCTAGAAAGAAAGTAGGGCCCAGTGTTTTAATCGTTGTTTTTAGTTGATTATTAAGAATTTTAAGATTTTCTCCAATATGAGATCAACATTTTGAATACTTTACACTATTGTATATTGAATTATCATCACTACCGAGACCAAGAAAACTTTAAGCGCTTTCTGCTACCCCTGATAGGTTACCACATAGGAGTTATCTATCATGACTCATGTATATACAACCACGGCATACTGTTTTGTATCGGAAAGATAATATTTAAAATGCGCATTGCTAGTTGGTGGAAATTATTCAAAAGATAGCTGGACAAGTAATACAGAGTGAGGCCAAAATAATTAAACGATCTATACCGAGGAAAGTGTTGGTCAACGTGATACGGTTTGTCTGGCGTCCGGTGGAGCTCACCTGAGGGATATTATCTTCAAAAAGTGAAAAAATGTAAGATGTAGTTTGATTTAATTTATCTAGTGAATCTTTACTTTTCAACTAAAGTGCTAATTTTCAAGTTACTAATCGTTTAGTTGTTTCGGACCAAACCTACATTTGGTGTTCAGCTTATCCAAAAGCTTTCACAGAGCCCTGTGAGTAGCCCCAGTCCACAGACAAGTAAGAAACAGACTCTCGACCTTACGGGGGTTTCACTGCACTCCTTTTGCCAGCTTGAGTCCTTCAACACTGGGCTTCGCTAGTGTCACTGCTGGGTGATGATAGGACTAACCGCAGCGATCCTAGTGTTGAAGGACTTAAGATGTCAAAAGGAGCTCAACCATTTTAACCTGGAGCTAGTGTGTCTGGGTATATTATTTGTATGTGCCACAGCCTGACAACATATGTCCATTTCGAGAGATATGTGGACTATTAAAGTCTTAGTTGATAAGAGTTAAGTGAACTGTCGGCCATAAAATATGGTGAGTTTTTTCAACTGGGAAAGAAAGTTTGCATACGTTGTTGACTAGCTCTCGAGTCTTGGGACCTACTGCTAACTTTAACCAGGGGACCTTTTCACAGGTTTATAATCAGAGGGAGTAAGAAGTCTAGTGCCCTCCTACCTCAAGAAGGCTATGTTGAAATAGTAATAAAAATGCACAAATTAAATTTCAAATTAAGATTTACATCGACATTATTATAACACTTCTTGGAGTTAACAACGAAAATTAATTTTTTTCTTCATCTACCATTTTATATAAACATTTTTATTTTGAATCACGTTCTTCTTTTTTCTATTTTAATCATCAAGTCTCACTACGGGTTATACACTATCGCGTCTTACTACCCCATTGGTTTCCAACATTGGGGTTGCAATGCTTGTAAAAGTTGTAACTTTATTATTAATTTTTAAATGACCATAATGAGTCTAGGAGGGTGCAAAATTGAAATGTAAGCGGTTTTAATTAAAACTGTTAAGTTCCTGCTTGGTTAACTTTTAGAGAGCCAATTCTGACGGCTGCTTGTTGACTCAGTAACTGTAACAGTCTTGTTTTTGTTTTGTTTTTTGTTTTTAGCACCACGTCTTACTACCCGTTTGGCTTATACGCTCTTATATACTAATTACGGTTTTGATTTTAGAAATTAAGAAGGTTATATTTAGAGGAAAAGTACTCAAATTGGCGTGGAGGAAGAGTGAAAAACCATTTTGAAATAAACTCAGTACATCTGATCGAGATTCGAACTTCGATATCCCCGTCGTCGGCAGTCTAGTCCACTGAGAGAGTAGCGCGTTAGACCACGCGGCCCCCGAAGCGGGTAGCACTTAGCAATTTTGTGTTTGAGCGATATAACTTTCAAAATACCCACCGAAAGGGTTGATTCTCTTTCATAACCTCTTAGTCACGTTCGTATAGCAATCATGTAGGTAATATACTAATAATAATTCCAACAAACATAGGTGTGCTCGCAGGTATAGCTTCACTCCCGCTTGGTTTGGTTTGTCACTCATGGGGGGAGGGAGGGTCATGATTTGAACTCCAACAGGTTGCATTGTGGGAGATTTTTTCTAAGCTGGTATCCCCTCTCTCTCCACTTACTCTGAATTCTCCCTACCCCACTACTGTAACTTGATACGGATGGCCCGTAAGATGGGATGTAAATAAAGCATGTTAATATAAGGGATGGTAGTTCCCCATCGCAACATACTGGAATTCAGCGGCGACACCTCACACCTCATGGCCATATGTGTACTTACGAAAACAAATGTTTATACACACACTTTTTGTCCAAATTTCAGATTTTTACTCAATTTTACAACGAGTTAACTGTATCTCAGGCTAGATCCAGGCGTGGCATAAAATAAATAGTTGGTGAAATTGGGCATCGTCTCCCACATTGATGAATTGAGAGGATCGAGTGAATTGAGAGGATCGAGTGGAATGAGATTTGTGTTGGTTCAATAATTGAGAGAGAGCCTACCCCCCACTCCTCCCACCGGATAACACCTCGTTTAGAACGTTATGTTAATATAGCTCGTACCAGAGGTAGCCTGGAGCTAATTTAGAAAAAGTGTGGAATTGATACCAGAGAAACTATTTCATAATAGTGAAACAAAATAAAGAATTTAAAACGAAAAAAAATATCACTGAGCCCAATTTTGCTGTCAAATAGAGACTGCAATTATTATTATTATTATTATTATTATTATTATTATTATTATTATTATTATTATGGATATGTATAAGTTTTTTTTTTACATTTGATTAATTTCCTTCAAGACCTTTTATTTGAAATATATGCCGAAGTACCAAGGGGTTATAAAAATTAAGACTGTCACACAAATGTATTAAAAAACAAAGTGAAGAAAAATTATAATTTTTAATAATCTGCCAAAAGTCCCCGTTCTGTCCACACTTGTGATGAATGGCCCATCTCTAGCTTGGAGAGATTCCATTAAGCTAGCGATGTTTCGTTCAATGTTGGTTACTCTAAGTCTCAAGTCGCCTCTTTCACACATTTTGTAGTTTACTCCTAACTTTCGTCAGTAAATTGCTGCACATCGCTGAAAACCTTCTCCACAAAATACGTTATTGCTGTAATATTCACTAAAAAACAACCTAACGTGCCCTTATCGCACCCTTGCAGTTTAACGCCCCCCCTGTCAAGTGGTACCAACCGGGTTGAGAAACATGGTCTAAAAAGCAATATACTCGACTTGCAATGTTGGGGCTATAGGGGTTCGAATACCACTCGTGTGTATTGAGGGGGTATTCTCCTAGAAATAATTTCACTCTCCCTCCACACAAATGCAGTTACACCTAATTTTTATTATATCTTACAGCCCACCTTAATTTTTCTCTTTTTAACACATTCGTCTACAACATTTAACCACGTCTTACATTGCCTACTCCTTCATTTTGATACAAATCCCGCCTCGGTGGCGTAGTTGGCTAACGCGCTAGTCGTGTTGAGCTCGACTGCCGAGGACGGGGAGATCGAGGTTCGAATCTCGGTCGGGTGAACTGGGGGTGGTTTTTCCTAAATGATTTTCCACTCTCCCTCCACGCAAATGTGGGTTCACTTCCTCTAATTCAACCTTCCCAATTCCCAATCCATTAGCGTAATTAGTACTTAAAAGCGTATAGCCCGAACGGGTAGTAAGACGCGGTGCTATAATAATAAAATAAATAATAATTTTGATACAAACACTCTACCTTCATATATTTGCCTCATCACTCAATCCACACTCATCCTCTTAACATGTGCAAACCAACGTAAGAGGCTTCTTTTCCGGTGAACTATGAGATTCCCTTTCAAAAATGTGAATAAAATATATATAATAAAACATTTTAGTTCTAATAAAACACTAAAAAACACGATAGTCGGATATAATTGCCTGCTTATCTTTTTGTTACCGAAACCTTACTTTGTTCGGTAATTTCCTTTCGACAAGAGTAAGATAGACTTTATCGATATGTTAGTCCCTATACTAGAAATGAGTGGAGTATATATCGTTACGTCATCGCTAGCCCAGTCTCCTCACGAAATGCTGAGGAGGTGGGTGTGCCAAAAGGTGCGACGGTGTAGTGCGCAGCAGTTCGGGTACGAATTCAAGAGCGCGCCATTCTTCAAGGTCAACACGTGGCGCTTCTTTCTCTGTTTCTCTCTAACTCTTATCGACTTTCAAACCAAACCCGTCACCGCTGCGTTTTAGCGACCGGTCCCATGCCCGAAAGGTCGTCGGAGGCGGTTCATTATAGAATATATTAATAAAAAGGGGCTCATTATCACTGTAAATTATTGTTATGTTGTTGTTCAGGTATTTGCAACGCAATTATCTGGATTGTTTGTGAGGTGATTTGAATTCTTGACTAATAAATCAGGACCATGGAGTGCGATTCTAAACGAGTGAATGATGGGTGGATTTTCTTATTCTTTTCAGGAATATGAAGTGTGATTCCTCAAAAGTGACCAATCTTATTTCCTCTTTCTATCATTTAATTGGTTAATATACTATGTGAGAAAATTCCTCGCTCTATGGAGTACCAATCATTACCCTGCCATTTTTATTTATTTTTTCCAAGCTCAGTTTTAATAATTAAAATGAAACTTGTAAAATAAATCATTTAAAAAATGTCAGGGGGTCAAATCGCCCACCGAGACGCGTCACAGACGTCCATAAATTCAAAGTGATTTAAGAAGTAGTTTGCTATTTTTGAAATGGTCCACACCAAAATGTAGTAGAAAGTTATCCGCGTGTCCCTGTGGTAATAAAAATGTTGTATTTTAGGTTTTATAACTAAAAACATAACTAAAATGCTAAAAGAGCAAAATGTCGCAGTTTTGGGACCAAAGTAAATGGTTTGAAACGCAGATATAGCTTTCCTCAGACACATAAAATAATTTGTAACGGGCTAATGACCAATAACAGAGAGTTCGAGAATAATTGAGGATTGTTTTAGTGGTTTCAGAGCTTCTGATCTTCTATTGTCATCAGAAATACCGCAGCAAAAGAATATATATCCTAACACTATAACTTTTGTTTTTTGCGAAAATGGAAATAAATTTTTGTTCAGTGACCAAATCGCACAGCATTTTGTTTTTCTTCATTTATTGATGAATGGAAGGCAAACATCACATAAACACATTATACCAAATTTGTTTTACATCCTTACATTCCCTTCAAGTTATACTCATTTGTACTAATTAAGTTAATGTGCTAGAAATGTAGAAGGGCCGATTTAGAGGAAGTGCATTTGCATTTTCGTGGAGGTAGGGTGGTAAACCATATGAAAACCACCAATAGTACATCCGATCGGGATTTGAAACCCATTCTCCCCATCATTGGCATTCTAGTAGCCTATATTTCGAAAGCCTTAGAGCTAGCATCTGGGCAACTGGTCTATCTCACGGCAATATTCATTCGATCTCACACCAATATTCAGTTGATCTCGTAGCAATAATGCTTGCAGAGCGCGATTAAGCTTTCCCGTGAGATATTTGTCGGTGTTTCCAGAGTGCATTGAAGTTTTCCCGTGATATATTTGTCGATGTTTCCAGAGTGCAATGAAGTTTTCCGTGATATATTTGTCGGTGTTTTCATAGTGCATTGAAGTTTTCCTGTGATATATTTGTCGATGTTTGCAGAGTAAAATGAAGCTTTGCCCTGAGCTATTTGTCGATGTTTTCATAGTGCATTGAAGTTTTCCCGTGATATATTTGACGATGTTTTCATAGTGCATTGAAGTTTTCCCGTGATATATTTGTCGATATTTCCAGCGTGCATTGAAGTTTTCCCGTGATATATTTGTCGATGTTTCCAGAGTGCAATGAAGTTTTCCGTGATATATTTGTCGGTGTTTTCATAGTGCATTGAAGTTTTCCTGTGATATATTTGTCGATGTTTCCAGAGTGCATTGAAGTTTTCCCGTGATATATTTGTCGATGTTTCCAGAGTGCAATGAAGTTTTCCGTGATATATTTGTCGGTGTTTCCAGAGTGCAATGAAGTTTTCCGTGATATATTTGTCGGTGTTTTCATAGTGCATTGAAGTTTTCCCGTGATATATTTGTCGATGTTTCCAGAGTGCATTGAAGTTTTCCCGTGATATATTTGTCGATGTTCCCAGAGTGCAATGAAGCTTTGCCCTGAGCTATTTGTCGATGTTCTCTTAGTGCATTGAATTTTTTCCGTGAGATATTTGTCGATGTTTCCAGAGTGCAATGAAGCTTTGCCCTGAGCTATTTGTCGATGTTTTCATAGTGCATTGAAGTTTTCCCGTGATATATTTGTCGATGTTTGCAGAGTAAAATGAAGCTTTGCCCTGAGCTATTTGTCGATGTTTTCATAGTGCATTGAAGTTTTCCCGTGATATATTTGACGATGTTTTCATAGTGCATTGAAGTTTTCCCGTGATATATTTGTCGATATTTCCAGCGTGCAATGAAGTTTTCCCGTGATATATTTGTCGGTGTTTTCATAGTGCATTGAAGTTTTCCCGTGATATATTTATTAATGGTTTCATAGTGCATTGAGGCTATCCCGTGATATATTTGTCGATGTTTTGAGAGTACTACGGAGCTTTGCCCTGAGCTATTTGTCGATGTTTTGAGAGTGCAACGGAGCTTTGCCCTGAGCTATTTGTCGATGTTTGTAGTGCAAGTAGCTCAAAGTGAGGATCAATCGATTGAAGATAATGCCCTTCTTGGGTTTCTATGGCGCGATATAACTCTTTTGATGCAATAAGATAAGATAATCTCGGCGTGACAATCTACAACATACTAATGTTTTTTTTTGTAATTGTTCAAAATTGTATTACTACCCGTGCTAATATGGTAAGGATGAGGAAGGTAAAATTTAGAGGAAATTTACCAATATTCACAGGGAAGGCGAACAGGAACCCATCTAGGAAATATCACCCCAATACAAACAGCCGTGAATCGAGCCACAACCTCCTTGTCACCGGAAAACCAGACAGTTGGCTTTCAATTTAGGATGTGTACGCACCATTGCGAGTTTTAAATATTATTAAAAGGGACAAAGTTTTAGATGACTGGACAAGGCCACGAGTTCTTTCTTTCATATTTTCTTAGTTCACTCCAGGCCGGGGCTGACCAATCATAGCACGCGTGTCCAAAGTGACACGCAGTATTCAGTGCAGTCCAATTATTTTAATTTTGCTTGACCAAGTAAAATAAAGAAAACTTTTAAATTTCTCACAAACTTATCATGGTTCCTGACAAATATGATAATGAGATACTCTACCAGATATTTTTTCTAGTAAAAATTCCTATGAGCATGTGGAAACATTTATCATAAAATTATCGACTTATTGGGTAAACGCTTTCAAAATGTTTCGACAGCCTTGGTCTAGTTGCTATGACTCCCTCTAGCTCTAGTCCCTTTAGTTGATATGAGTCCCTCTAGCTGTCAGTTACTCTAGTTGCTATGACTCCCTCTAGCTCTAGTCCCTTTAGTTGCTATGACTCCCTCTAGCTCTAGTCCCTTTAGTTGCTATGACTCCCTCTAGCT
>CABEEJ010000580.1:88906-121997 GCA_901482245.1 Timema douglasi
CTTTAGTTGATATGAGTCCCTCTAGCTGTGAGTTACTCTAGTTGATATGAGTCCCTCTAGCTGTGAGTTACTCTAGTTGATATGAGTTCCTCTAGTTGTGCGTTCCTCTGGTTGTGCGTTCCTCTGGTTGTGTGTTCCTCTGGTTGTGAGTTCCTTTAGTTACCGGTAATGAGTTCCTCTGGTTGTGAGTCCCTTTAGTTGACATGAGTTCCTCTAGTTGTGCGTTTCTATTTTGCAAATAGTGGATCTATTTGTAAGTTACTTATATTGCTACGAGTAGATCTAGTTGACACTTGTTGTTTTAAGTCTCACTATACTTTCCTCGCCCTAGTGTGATCAAGCCAAGACTACGATTGTGAGAGAGATACTGAATGGCGTGTTAGTAGTAATTAATTGACTGGATTGCTTCAAGCAGAATAAATAAACCAGTTGTCCGTGCTAAAACTTGCTCTAAATGACGACGTTGTATTTTAAACTCTTGGCATTGGTAGAATGACGCAATGGTGTGTCGTAGGACGTAATTCTATAGTTGTTGACATCGAGTGAGGTGGGCAAAACCCTCCCCTTAACCCCGCCTACTTATTCAACATTGCCATTCTATTACTAGTGAATCAGCGACCAGTGTTTATCAGAGTTTTGATGACGGAGGACAAAAAATGGAAGTTATGAACAGTGGGGGAGCACCAGAGCCTTGAGAGTAGGGGTAGGGGTTGAAAATAAGGCGAGAAACATATCATATTTAAGCATTTTTATATTTTTGCTATGTTTATTTAATAATAACCCTCCTCGGTGGCGTAGTTAGCTAACGCACTAGTTTCGTACTGAGCTAGACTGCCGAGAACGGTGAGATATAGGTTTGAATCTCATTCGGGTGGGTTTTTTTCAAATGGTTTTTCACTCTCCCTCCACGCAAATGCGGGTTCACCTCCTCTATATTCAACCTTCCCAATTCCTAAACCATTAGCGTAGTTAGTAAACTACTTAAGTGTATAACCCGAACGGATAGTAAGGAGACGTTTAAGTATTATGTAAGCACCTAAAAGAGGGGGGGGAGGGGTTTCGAGCGTTGCTCCCCCCCCCAAATAGAAACATAATAATTGAAAGTGTTGAGACGTGGTTTCAAGGACCTTGGTTATCGGATTAAATGGAGTTTATGCCTGAAGGTGTTTTTTTATTAAATATAATATTCATGTATTTATTAATACTTTTTTATATCTTCAGTTAAAAGTAAATTAAATTTTTTAAAGTTTATAATGTTTAACTTGTTTTAATTTTACCTGTTAAATAAATTTAAATTCATTTTATACCATTGTTAATTGTAAATTATTACGCAATATTAATTTACACTTAATGTTAATAATCACCAGCATTTTATAAATGGTATGAATTTTTCATATTTTTATCATTACGTCAGGATAGGCAAAATTGCATTAAAAAAAGGGGTTATTTATGTGAACAGATTTAAAAAAGTTAACAAATCTTACGTAAGCAAGAGGGAAGGGGGGGTTTAAACATTTGCTTATTTTTGCTTACAAGGGGAGAGGGGTTAAAAATGGCCAAAAATGTGCTTACGTAATACTTGAACGCCCCCTAAGACACGGTCCATGCTGAGGAGAGTGATGGACAACGTGCTGAGGTTTGTATGACGTCCGGTGGAGCTCACCTCAGTGACATTATCTTTAAAAACTGTAGTGTGTAGTTTACTTTTATTTAGCTAGTGAATATTTACTTCTCAATTAAAGTGTTAGTTTTCAAGTTAATAATCGTCTAATTGTTTTGACCCCGACCTACATTTGATTTAAGGATGGCGAGAAAATAAAGACAGCATAGTATGGACTCCATTTATTTCCTTTCTTTCTTTAGCACCGCGTCTTACTATCCGTTCGCTTATGTAATAATTACACTAATGGCTTAAGGATCAGGGAGGATTAATTTTTTAAAGAAAATGCGCCCGCATTGCCGCGTGGGGAGAGTGGAAATTCATATAGGAAAAACCATCCTCAGTGCACCCAACCGGAATTGAGCATCGATCTCCCCATCTTCGGCAATTTAGTGCAATACGAGACTAGCACGTTAGACCACACGGCTATCGAAGCGGGTGACTACAACTACAAATATTGTATTATATGTTATCCAAATTCCTTAATTACGTAAGTTGGTTGTGGTAGGGCTAGTGAAGAGATGTAAGTTGGTTGTGGTAGGGCTAGTGAAGAGATGTAAGTTGGTTGTGGTAGGGCTAGTGAACAGCTTTAAGTTGGTTGAGGTAGAGCTAGTGAACAGCTGTAAGTTGATTGAGGTAGAGCTAGTGAACAGCTGTAAGTTGGCTGAGGTAGAGCTAGTGAACAGCTTTAAGTTGGTTGAGGTAGAGCTAGTGAACAGCTGTAAGTTGGTTGAGATAGAGCTAGTGAACAGATGTAAGTTGATTGAGGTAGAGCTAGTGAACAGATGTAAGTTGGTTGAGGTAGAGCTAGTGAAAAGCTGTAAATTGGTTGAGGTAGAGCTAGTGAATAGCTGTAAGTTGGTTGACGTAGAGCTAGTGAACAGATGTAAGTTGGTTGAGGTAGAGCTAGTGAACAGCTGTAAATTGGTTGAGGTAGAGCTAGTGAATAGCTGTAAGTTGGTTGACGTATAGCTAGTGAACAGATGTAAGTTGGTTGACGTATAAGCTAGTGAACAGATGTAAGTGGGTCGAGATAGAGGTTGTATCAGTACAAACCACAATATGCAGACAAACACACCCTTAGAAATATATCAATATAAGCCATTAGGTGTATGCACTCTTCAAACAAGTGACCATGCAGTGTTGCCCTATCCATGCTTCTATGTGACACGCGGAACTTTTGGTGAACCAACATTAAATATTTCCAAAGTCATTTTATGATGAACGTTGTAGAGATACATTTAAAATTATGATATTTGGAAATTTGTTTTTATTTGCGAAATCATAGCAAGTGAGACTAGAGGACTAAAGTTTATTCTTTGCTTAGCAAAAATAGATTCTCAAAAAAAATTAAATTTGAAAACTGTAATACTGTGCAATGTTTGACACACGCAACGTTTCTGAACAGTTATTTTCTCTTGTGAAAGTAATACACTCGAGAGATTAAGGCATATATTAATTTTGTCGTCAAATTATAAAAGTGTCTTTAACACAAGATTTTAAACTTAATCCACACAATAGCAGCATTTTTGTTTCTTTCAATTTCTAGGTAAATAGAGCGTAAGTTTTAACACTTTTGGTGACCTGGCAGTCTAGGGGTAAGGTGTCGGACTTCTGTGCTGGCGACCGGGGTTCAATCCTTGGTCCCGGCACAGATTTATCTGATTACCAAACCCTTCCTTCACCTCTGACAATACATCTTGTGAATGTGGGGAATGCCAGGCCTCCACCGTGGTTCGGATTCCACGTTAAACTGTAGGTCCTCCATTTCATCTCACAATCACCCTACCATTACACATTAGCGTAAGTGCGTACAATCTGAACGGGTAGTAAGACGCGGTGCTAATTATAATAATAATAATTCAACACTTTAAACCATTTTCTTTTTTTACTAAAAATTGTGAGACTACTTTATATTTTGAAATGTGACCTTGAGAGTAACTACGTATTTTCAGTTTTTATGTGACACTTTTGAGCAAGCGAGCTTGACACGCCCTTTATAAATGATTCCCTCGTCTGTAATGTCCAATCAGACGCAGGCAACATGAATGTAATTGAGCGGGCACTGGATCACGTTTCTCATTAGCAGACCAACCAACAATGATACGATAACGAGACGGAGGATGCTGTTGCCGGAAACCACGAGTGGTCACGCGCGTTAAATAATTGCCGCAGCAATCCAACCTTTTAACACATAACATCGCTTCAAGTCACTGGCCCGCGTGGTACTATTCCCAACCTCTCAAGTTCACAAACTATTTCAATAACTTGAATAATATTAATTATAATTTAAACTAATATATAAATAGCTAAAGATCTGCAAAATGTTTAGAAGATTATTCATACACATTAAATTTGGGCTAAGGTCACTCTCCAGAAGGATTATCGTCATAGCTTAGTTGGGCTAAGATCACTGTCCAGAAGGATTATCGTCATAGCTTAGTTGGGTTAAGATCACTGTCCAGAAGGATTATCGTCATAGCTTAGGTGACCTGGCGGTCTAGGGGTAAGGTGTCAGTCTTCTATGCTGGCGGCCGGGGTTCGATCCTCGGTCCCGGCAAAGATGTATTGATTACCAAACCCTTCCTTCACCTCTGACAAGACATCTTGTGAATGTGAGGAATGCCAGGCCTCCACCGTGGTTCGGATTCCACGTTAAACTGTAGGTCCTTCATTTCATCTCACAATCATCCTACCATTACACATTAGCGTAAGTGCGTATAACCCGAACGGGTAGTAAGACGCGGTGTTAATAATAATAATAATAATAATTCATAGCTTAGTTGGGCTAAGGTCACTGTCCAGAACGATTATCATCATAGCTTAGTTGGGCTAAGGTCACTGTCCAGAACGATTATTGTCATAGCTTAGTTGGGCTAAGGTCACTGTCCAGAACGATTATCGTCATAGCTTAGTTGGACTAAGGTCACTGTCCAGAAGGATTATCATCATAGCTTAGTTGGGCTAAGGTCACTGTCCAGAAGGATTATCGTCATAGCTTAGTTGGGATATGGTCACTGATAGGAGGATTATCATCATAGCTTAGTTGGGCTAAGGTCACTGTCCAGAAGGATTATCATCATAGCTTAGTTGGGCTAAGGTCACTGTCCAGAAGGATTATCGTCATAGCTTAGTTGGGATATGGTCACTAATAGGAGGATTATCATCATAGCTTAGTTGGGCTAAGGTCACTGTCCAGAAGGATTATCATCATAGCTTAGTTGGGCTAAGGTCACTGTCCAGAAGGATTATCGTCATAGCTTAGTTGGGATATGGTCACTGATAGGAGGATTATCATCATAGCTTAGTTGGGCTAAGGTCACTGTCCAGAAGGATTATCATCATAGCTTAGTTGGGCTAAGGTCACTGTCCAGAAGGATTATCGTCATAGCTTAGTTGGGATATGGTCACTGATAGGAGGATTATCATCATAGCTTAGTTGGGCTAAGGTCACTGTCCAGAAGGATTATCATCATAGCTTAGTTGGGCTAAGGTCACTGTCCAGAAGGATTATCGTCATAGCTTAGTTGGGATATGGTCACTGCTAGGAGGATTATCATCATAGCTTAGTTGGGCTAAGGTCACTGTCCAGAAGGATTATCATCATAGCTTAGTTGGGCTAAGGTCACTGTCCAGAAGGATTATCGTCATAGCTTAGTTGGACTAAGGTCACTGCCCAGAAGGATTATCGTCATAGCTTAGTTGGGATATGGTCACTGCTAGGAGGATTATCATCATAGATTAGTTGGGCTAAGGTCACTGTCCAGAAGGATTATCGTCATAGCTTAGTTGGGATATGGTCAATTGGTTAGGAGGATTATCGTTATAACTTAGTTGGGCTAAGGTCACTGTCCAGAAGGATTATCGTCATAGCTTAGTTGGGATATGGTCACTGGTTAGGAGGATTATCGTCATAGTTTGGTTGGACTAAGGTCCAGAAGGATTATCATCATAGATTAGTTGGGCTAAGGTCACTGTCCAGAAGGATTATCGTCATAGCTTAGTTGGGATATGGTCACTGGTTAGGAGGATTATCGTCATAGCTTAGTTGGGATATGGTCACTGGTTAGGAGGATTATAACAAATAGTAAGATCCGCCCCTCCCCCCACCCAGGTAACCTCCGATCTCGTGCATTCGGAAATTTCTACCTGAATTTGTCCCACCACGTGCACTCAAATATTTAATCAAGTAAATGTTATTTTTGTTTGCCCTATATCACGCACTGAGCAGAAAAAAGTCTCTCTTAAAATTTTGAATCGTTAGAGACTTTTCTACTAGCAACTCTTTCATCCTTTTTGAAGTGGGAACAACTTCCATAACGCATACTTTCAAATTAACTAACAAATTAACTAGGTTAGGTTAGGTTAGGTGTGGGCTTGATTAAAGGAGAGTAAGAGGGTTTGAAGACGACACAGTGACGTGGACGTATCCTATTCCCCAAGAGATGGACGCGTCACACTAAAAGAGGGGAAGAGGGAATGGAAAAGTCACGAGCGATTCAAAGCTGTTAGCTATTCTTTCATTTTTGTCCAGTACACGAGATGAGAAAAACAAGTGAATGAGATGGGACAAATTTAGGTAGAAATTTCCTAGTACATGAGATGGGAGTACACGAGATGGGCATGAAACCCAACCAATCCTTTTGCCTTATGGTGACATTATCTTCAAAAAATGGGAAAGTGTGTTATGTATTATTATTATTATTATTATTAGCACCGCGTCTTACTACCCGTTCGGGTTATACGTACATACGCTAATGTGTAATGGTAGGGTGATTGTGAGATGAAATAGAGGACCTAGAGTTTAACGTGGAATCCGAACCACGGTGGAGGCCTGGCATTCCCCACATTCACAAGATGTCTTGTCAGAGGTGAAGGAAGGGTTTGGTAATCAGATAAATCTGTGTCGGGACCGAGGATTGAACCCCGGCCGCCAGCATAAAAGTCTGACACCTTACCCCTAGACCGCCAGGTCACCTGTATTATGTAATTTGTTTTTATTTAACTAGTGAATATTTACTTTTCAATTAATGTGTCAATTCTTAAGTTACTAATCGTCTAATGGTTTCATACCCATCCTGTATGTATATAGTCTTGTTTAGGCTATGATCGTGTTGTACCATAGGTTAGGTTATGTTATTATATACTATTCTTTTAAATGCAGGTCACAAGTCCTCATGACGCAACTGAAATGTGCCCATATTTTTATATTCATAAAGTAGACCTACACCTTTGCACATATTAAATGTACCCTATCAAATTTACAATTGTAAAAAGTACAGAAATGCGTGGGTTGTGGACGCTTGTTGTTGGGGCGTGAAAGTTGTGGGCGGGCAAAGAGTTGTTTAATTTTTTTCAATAGAAGTGTGTGTTTGCATATTTATTTTTCCCCGGAGCAGCGTTTTGACACTTTTGTTTACAACTCCGGCCTAGGTATCAGGACCTGTCCAACAGAGCAGACTATACATTTTAAGACCATAACCCTTAGTTAGTCTTATAAAATACATTTTTAGTTCTATGTTTTTTAAATTCCAGATATATATATATATATATAAAACACTCAAAAAGAGTTATGGTCTTAAAATGTATAATCTGCTCTTAACACTCAATAAGAGTTATGGTCTTAAAATGTATAATCTGCTCTTAACACTCAATAAGAGTTACGGTCTTAAAATGTATAATCTGCTCTTAACACTCAATAAGAGTTATGATCTTAAAATGTATAATCTGCTCTGTTGGACAGGTTCTGATACCTAGGCCGGAGTTGTAAACAAAAATGTGTGTGTATATATATATATATGTATATATATATATATGTATATATATATATATATATATATATGTATATATATATATATTATGTTTAAATTGACCCAAGATTTTTTTTTTTAATATTTATGGTATTTAACCTACACTTTATGAACTGAATGATTATATCAGCACACGAGAATTTCTATGAGTGAGCTCGAAAGGACATACCAAATTTTCCGGGAAACGTATTTTCACAAATATTCCAAGGTTCTTTTTTCATACGCCACAGTTGACATGGGAAATGGAGACCAACATCTTTACTTCCCCGCTGAAGGAAGCTGTACTACTGATTTTTATCACTCAAGAAAAATCCGTCAACATCGGCCGGGTTTGAACCCACGAATATCGGGGTCTTGAGGTGAGCAATTTACCCCCAAGACTACCGAGATAAGACTCTTTAAGATTATAATTAGTATTGTTTAATCAAAATATAGTTTCACAATCTGAATCCAAGTAAAACTATTCGAATCGTTTATACTGTCTTGATAGTGTTTTTGCACAAATTAATGCTTATAAATTTTAAATAACTATTGTCTTTAAAATGCTTATCTTATTTTTCACTAAACCTGTCAACATTTTGTGCGGGAAAATACAATAATAAAAGTCCAGTTTTTTCTAACAAAACCATTATAGCCTTTTTTTAGCAGCACGTCTTACAACCCATTTCGGCAATACGCCTGTGTAGTGTGTAGGCCTACTAACTGCATTAATGTGTTAGGGATTAGGGAGGTTTAATTCAGAGGAAGTGCCCACACCTGCGTGGAGGTAGAATGGAAAAACCACCCTCAGTACACCCGACCGGGATCAAACCCCGATCTCCCCGTCTCCTGCATTCTAGTATAACACGAGAGTACCGCGCTAAACCACGCGGCCACATAAGCAATTCATTATAGTTAATTACATTTTGTACAAGAAGGAATAGTCCACATCGTATAGATCTTTGTGAATCACTAAACATGTAGCTATATGAATTTAAGTGGGTTGTAAGCAAACTAATTTTGGAACCACTGTTAATATATATTTTATATTCATAAATATTCTTAGTCTTACGCACCGGCGGCTCGTAGCTAAAATTAGTGGGGGTGCTGCTCCAGAAAATGTTTAACCTTTGTTTTAAAATTGTGTAAAAAGGAAAAAAACACCTATAAAAAGAAAATTTATTCAAGAACTTGATAAAATCTTAACAAAAAAAGACCTTTTTACTTACTTTAACTTAAATTGTTAGAGTTCAAACTTATTCTATTCATTTAAAAATGAATTCTATTCTTATTGTTTTAAGTTGCGCAAAAAGTTCAATAATTTTCTCCTTGATCTCTGGATGACAATTGAGGAAATTTTTCTCCATTGAAAGTATTTCAAGCGCATTTAGTCTTTCTGTTAAATAAACGAACCTAAAAAAAAAATCAAATAGAATAGCTGGAAGCAGAATAATAATCTAATTCTACACTCTTCTACACCTTATCACATTCAAGAATATGGAACACAGTGTTTAAGCACAGCACACGCTGAGTAAAAAAAATAAACTTCCTTCCACCATCACGCTAGAGTTGGCACTGCGAGAGAAACAGTGCTCTCACTACCTGGCAGTCCCGCCTTCCTCCCCACCCCCTCCTATGTGCGTATGTGCACAACAGTCAAACACCACGTCACTGGCACTGTGAAGCGCACAGTTCCATAAAAAAGATTTTTGTATATTTTTCATAAACTGGGGGAAGGCTACTGAAGTACTGACATTAAGATCAAAGAATATATATTGTACTACAAAAAGAAAGAAGGAATTAAAGAAAAAAGGACTCATTATATTAAATGTTATCGATAGTATCAAGTGGAAATAGGGGGTGCTGCAGTTCCGCAGTGCCTATACACGAGCCGCCACTGGTCTTAGGCTAAATAATTACTCTCCTTCCCAGCACATCTTTATTTCTCAAAAACGTTATTTTTGTTTTGTATGAGTCTCATTACCTGTTCGGATCATCAGTACATTTGATCTAATAGGTTTGGGATGAGGAATCATCAAGAATTTAGTGGAGTGTACCAGCATTCTCATGTAGGGAGGGTAAGAAACCATCTAGGAAAGAAAAATATTCAGAAAATTTGTCTCAAACAGAATGGGAGACTGCTGCCGGCGTAGGTTGTTCCCGCCAAATGGTGTCACCCTCATGTGACACAATATCATGAGCAGTGCAATGCTTGAAACAACATCGCCGTGAGTCATTTAAACACAGGTGGCAATGATTGTTCATTTGTCCCTTTTAGAGCGGAAGCCTCATTTCCTGCTTTACGCGACTAGGTAAAAAGGTTCGGGTGTTATTCTTCGACATTGTCTACTGACCTAAATGCGTATTCGAGATATATTAAGAGCATATTCGAGCGAACATCTGTCCTATTGTGTGGAGCTTTTGGGGGGCTTATTTACGATTGTATCGCTTCAAGAAAGAGATCCACTTTCAAATTCTATAACCCAATTTACTTACGAATTGACAGCTAGTAAAGATACTAGATCTACAGTAGCCCCATGGCTTTTTTGGTGCTAGCTGACGGCTTTGAAAAGTTACCAGACCAAATTATGTATCCCTACGCCGAACCAAATGTTCTGCAAAAACACGTGTTTAGCAGCTGTCACTTCTGAAAGTCAAAATTTAGGTATATACAAAAATTTTGACTGTCATAAGTCAGCTGTGAGCTGTCACTCGGCACCAAAGAAGCCATGGGGCTACTGTACGTTTACTTATTCATACAGCTGTCACTTTTAAAATATGTGTATTAATATCTATAAAATAACATTACTAATATAATACAATGTTTTAAATTTATATATATATATATATGTTTGCGTGACGGGAAGTTCGAGGTTCGAATTTCATCTGGGTGCACTGAAGAGCTTTTCCCGCATTTGTTTTCGCCGGCCAATCTCCTCTTTACCAAATAGTGGTTAATATCGTTGACAATGAACGTATTACTAATAATAGACTAATAACTTGAATAGGTTCTCGCAGAGCTGGTAGAAGAAGGGTTGGGCTATTGTGAGCGACACTAAGGAGAACGCAAAGAAGTATTTATTCTAAACTTTACCTATAGTTAGAACAAAGAAAGATTCCACTTTTGAAACGTGTGTGTGTGTTCATTTTGTATTAGCCTCAGTTAGAGCATAGAGAAAGGAATAATTTCTCTATGGTTAGAGCCATGTTGTAACTTGTTTTTGTCAATTTTCCATGCTGAAATTTAATTTGTCAGTTTGTCATGCAACATTTTGTTTTTGTCAGTTTTTCACGCTGCAATTGGATTTGTCAGTTTGTCATAATAATATTTTTTTTCAGTTTGTCATGCTACAATTACTTTTGTAAGTTCGTTATGACTAAATTGATGTTGTGAGTTTGTCATGCTGGCATTGGTTTTGTCAGTTTGTCATGATTAAATTGATTTTGTGAGTTTGTGACACCCCAATAGGTTTTGTCAGTTTGTCAACAATTGATTTGGTCAGTTATGTGCTGATGCAATTGATTTAGTGAGTTTGTCACGTACCAATTGATTTGATCAGTTTGTCTGGATGCATTTAGTTTCTACAGTTTGTCATGATGCAATTTGGTTGATTTTGTGAGTTTGTCATGCTGAAATTGGTTTTGTCAATTTGTAATGATTTATTTGGTTGTGTCCGTTTGTCATGCTGGTATTGGTTTTGACAGTTTGTCAACAATTGATTTGGTCAGTTTTTGCTGATGCAATTGATTTAGTGAGTTTGTCACGTTCCAATTGGTTTGGTCAGTTTGTCAAGATGTAACTGATTCTGTCAGTTTGTCATGATTCAATTGATTTTGTCAGTTTGTCCCGATTCAATTAGTTTTATCAATTTGTCCTTATTCAACTAGTTTGTCAATTTGTCATTATGCCATTAATTTTGTCATTTTGTCATTATATACTTGATTTTGTCAGTTTGTTCTGATACATTTAGTTTTGTTAGTTTGTCATTTTGTACTAATGTAATTGATTTCGTCACTTTGCCACCATGTTGCGATAGTGTATTATCTCGCAAACTAAGCCATCGTTATAGTTCCTTGTAAAGTGTTGTTTGTGCCACATACTATTCTTTCAATCGGCCCTCGCTTATACTAGACAGAAGGAAATGATGTAAACTTGTCTCTCACTGACGTGGAACCCCTCTGGTTAGCCTAGTCATCGCGCATGCGCAGTGACATCAACAGGGGGAGCTTGGAAGAACATTCGAGGCGTCCAACCCTCCCAACAAAAGGGGCCGCTTTGTTATGATGTAATGATCGGTAGGAAAGGCATCAGCTGCCTCAACTTTGAGGTAGGGTAAGGTTAGGTTCACCGGAAACCTGTGCGTCGGGGTGAACGTGAACGATTGTAGATCATGCAACATATCATTACAATGGAGTCACTGCACGCCTTTTGTTCTGTCTTGGACTAGTTTACAAAGAAAGTGTTTGCAAAAAGCTATCGTATTTAATATTGAACAAAACATACAAATAAAAACTTAAATGGAAACAAAATTTTACAAACACTTTTTTGAATGTATAAAAAATAAAATGAATTGTGAATATTTTATTGAGTTTTGCTTTTTCAAACTAATTAAAGATTTAGTTAGTATCAAAATAATGCATACTATCTATTCTATTGTGATCTTAAAAGTCTTAGTTATATATAATTTCTCTAACCACTGATATAAAACAAAAATCGGTAGGCCTTTTGTTACCTACAGTGAACACTTTTTAAACGGTAGAAGTTAGCTTGACACTCACTTGTTTCTGGAACCCCTACCTTGCTCATTCTCCCCCCCCCCCCTTNCCCCTACCTTGCTCATTCTCCCCCCCCCCCCTTTCCCATCCCACAACTACTCCAAGGACTATGACCCGCCTCGGTGGCGTAGTTGGCTAACGCGCTAGTCGTGTTGTGCTAGACTGCCAAAGACGGGGAGATTGAGGTTCGAATCTCAGTCGGGTGAGCTAGGGGTAGTTTTTCCTAAATGATTTTCCACTCTCCCTCCACGCAAATGCGGGTTCACTTCCTTTAATTCAACCTTCCCAATTCCTAATCCATTGGCTTAGTTAGTACTTAAAGCGTATAAGCCGAACGGGTAGTAAGACGCGGTGCTAAATAATAATAATAATAATTCAAGGACTATGGACATACTATATTATTTCCAGGCAAATTCTGCCTCATTATGTATTTATATCAGTCAATCCAGGTTGCGGATAGCCCGAAAGGGCAGTAAGAGGCGGAGTATTTGTTTAATAATTGAAATTGATGCTTGTGTACGACAATTTGAACATGTCACAAGAGAAGGTAGCGTTGAAGCTTAAAACACTTTTGAGATACTTGATTATTATGTATCCTAATGAGTAGTCCAATTTTCATAGGAAGGGTCTTATCTGACAGCTACACCTAATATCACCTCTGAGGAATGTGCAGCTCTTAAGAAAAAGAGTAGTTTTATCTTTGCCCTCTCTCTCTTTCACTCTTGTAGGAAAGGTGGTGTGCTGTGGTAAGGAGTAACGACGAACCAGCGTTGCCAAACTTGTCATATATTTAAGTGAAAATTGACCACACGTAAACAAGAGAGTGATAACACTGTTTCCCCTACAGTTACCTCAGAGACGGTAGATAATGTAGAAAAGTAACAAGATCTACTTTCACGTATTCATACATCAAGTCATGTTATATAGAGGTCTCATTTTAGAATTACATTAAAAGGTCTACCTTTAGGATAATAAACTATGATCAATATTGACCGTACAATATACGTTTGAATTTTCTAAAGGCCCTTTCTATGAAAATTGTATTGTAGAAGAGGTGGGGCTGGGGAATACAAGTTGACATTGTTGTTCAGCTGTTTAGATGTTTGATGGACCTTAGTAAGAAGGTGAAAAGAAGAGGAACTTCTCCCAATACATATTTGAACAATGGGTGTGCAGCTATTTACACGTATTAAGGTATCTGAGCATTTTGTCATACCTAAAATAGTGTGTTTTTTTTTCAAAGTTACTTGTAAATACAATCCATAAAAATGTATAATCTTATATTTTGGAATTTGGGTGGCTGCATAGGCCCGGTGACATATATTTTGGGGCCTGATACACAGATGATTTGGGGGCTCTACTCCCTAGACAAATACAAAGCTACAATTAAGAAAAGAATATGAAAATAAAACAAATGATTATTATTTCTGAAACAAATTAATTATTTGTGTTCATGTTGTAAATTATTCGTGTAAGAAATTATTATTATTATTATTATTCGTATGTCGATCAGGTTTTTAGATTTGTATCAACACTAAAATAAGAACACGACTTACACACTGCACATTAATAATTATGAACCTTCCAACTTTCACGGTAGCATCATTTTATTTTACTGTGTCATTGAAGCCAATTCTGTATTTTAGAAACACGTGGAAACATTAACCTAAAATTATTAGGACTTACTCTATGCAACTAGTAACTCGAAAGTTCATCGATGCATTTACCCAAATTCCTATTATTTTAAATACTAAAACATAGCACCGCGTCTTACTACCCGTTCGGGTTTTACGCTTATGTACTATTTACACTAATGAGTTAGGAATTGGGAAGGTTGAATATAGAGGAAGTGAACTCGCATTTGCGTGGAGGGATAGTGGAAAGCCATTTAGGAAAACCACCCCCAGTTCCCCGAGCTAGATTCGAACCTCGACCTCCCCATATTTTTTTTTTTGCAAATTTTGGGAAATGGGTGCTGCACTTGCAAGTCGAAGGTGCAGGGCCTGGTACAAACATCCCCGTCACCGAGCTTGCAGACACAAATTATTATACTATATAACTTTGAATACAAATTTGAATGGGTACAGTGAAAAATGTATCTGTCCAAGGAATTTGTTTAGGAGGTGGATGCGGCTCATGGTAACGTTCACGGACAAGATAGGTCCAATTTTTAAAAACATTTAATACTTCTTAGAGCAATTTGAACCCAATTTGGTACAGCCTGATGAAATAAAAATGGGAATGCGAAATAAATGTTATTATTATTATTATTATTATTATTATTATTATTAGCACCGCGTCTTACTACCCGTTCGGGTTATACGCACTTACGCTAATGTGAAATGGTAGGGTGATTGTGAGATTAAATGAAGGACCTACAGTTTAACGTGGAATCCGAACCACGGTGGAGGCCTGGCATTCCTCACATTCACAAGATGTCTTGTCAGAGGTGAAGGAAGGGTTTGGTAATCAGATAAATCTTTGCCGGGACCGAGGATTGAACCCCGGCCGCCAGAAATAAATGTTACAAATTTATGAAAGATAAAAAAATGTTTGACATGTTTCATGTGCCAAGGTTCTTATAAGATTTAAAATAGGATCAAAATGATGCCTAGCTCTTACAAAATGTTCCAAAACTTTTTAAAACTGTAAACAAAAATTTCATTCACACTCGATGAAACCAAAGGTATACGTGCGCCATAGGTTGAGGATCTGACGACGTTGGCAACTTTGCAAAGACCGCAGTTTATCTGTTCACTGGGTAATTTTAAAGTTTACTATACCTTGATTCTCTCTCTATCTCCTGTACGCCGGCTGACGTGGAAGTCTTTCGATTCCCCTCCATTCCCCTTAATTTCAGGAAAAGTGTAGTATCTTCGGGAGTGAAATGCTTTGCCTCTGCGGCTGTTATTACTGTGTGGTGTAAACGAAGGAGAAGCGCAGTCGGAGATTCAACATCGAAGAAGTGGGAACGGTTGAACCGGATGGGTTAGAGAGTGTGTTGAGTTTAATTATCATTAAGGAAGGTGTTTGTGTGCCGTTGTTCGGGTCTTGAAAGCTCTAGGATTTAATTCTTGTAGCTCCACTAAAATGGTTGAGAAGATATTAGAAGAAGTGCAAGGATCTGAGGTTGAAAATTGTAAGTGTTTTTGTGTGTATAATATACAATCCTTTGTTCTTGAAATAGATTTTTACTTGAAATATCTTGCCTAGATTGAAATTAAATTCATTTATTTTCGCTGTAGAAAGATTTATTTACCTTATTTCTGTAATATGAGATAGAGGTCGACAAATCTTTCTACCTCCTTAGCGTCCCCCCTTTGTTCCGATGACCCAGCCGGGTCCACATTAGAGAGTATCAGGGGAAATTCATTTTGTTGGAGTCGAAAGTCAAAGTCTACTCGGCTATACTATAAAGTTTGAACGCTGTAATTAGATAAATACTAGAACCAATATTATGATTTATAATATGTAGACTTACTATAGTTTATTATAAAATAAAAAAAGTATGGATTTTTGATGTTTAGTTAATAATGGCCGTCATAGATTAGCACCGAAATTTGTATATTAGCTTTTCTGGTTATGTCTGGGATTAATGTATACCATTCATTGTTGAAACAATTTGTCAATTTCAGCGTATAATCTTAAATTACTATTACCTACGATTACATTGTTTGTTTGATATTGATTGTGGTGTGGTGCGCATCCACCGAAGCTTTCGACCCTACTTAGCGAATGCCGGTCGCTTTCGTAATCAATGTTTCTTTAGATATTCAAGTTTTTCCATAAGTACGCTCGTTAAAACAACTTTTAAATATTATATTTTAGCTTAATAAAATAAAACTAGTTGGCTTGAACCTTTTAATTACCTAAATTATATGTTAGTTGGGTGTTTCTTGTTTAAATGACCTACCTTTTGTAACCCTAGTTTCATAGGTTGTTGGCAGGCCTACTTTTTCAATGAGATAAAGGTAAAACATATGACTGTCAAGACTTGTTAAATATCATATGACAATATGAAAGATGGAAATGAAAACTAAGTATTTTTGTTCTACTTTATTTATTCATAATTTTGAAGCAGTGCTTGAAGGTATGAAGAAAATGTTTGATATTAAACAACTATTAATGATATTAGAAAGGTATGAAGTTGTATGTAAAGTTTTAATTTATAAAGCACACAATAACCAACCATCATAGTCTAAATAGCTATTTTAAATTTTTGAAATTTATATTTAATTTGCATAGGATAGCTCTGGTGAGCTTAACAAATGTAATTATTTGCTCCTAAGAAATTAAAGACTAGTCCTTAAACTATTTAATAAAATGTGAAAATTCTAAATAAAGTTGACAATAAAAAAATAAAGAGGCCTAGTAATCAACTTGGGAGGGAAAAATTTGCAAAATGAAATATTCGGTTGAAAATTGAAATATATTTAAACATATTTTCATCTTTAAAAAATAACATCTTTGATTTTAAAAAAAACTGTCAATTTGTTTACGGTAGTAATGGCTATTGAAAAAAGCAAGGCTCTAGTATGCACAGGGGGTGGTATTATATTTTTCTCTGTCAAATTATGATAAATTTTGTGTTTCCTGGTACTTATAACACACAGAGAAAATTTTACGTTTATAACAAAACAAATGGTGAGAAAATTCAAAAATCATTAGCTATGCAGTACTTTATAGATTCCTATTTTTCAATTACTTCTACCAAAATATTCAAAAAACAATAGTTTACTCAAAGTTTTTATTTATTCACACATTAAAGGTTAGGTTAAGCTCTGTTTATTCTTTTTTATAAACATATTTTGCCCCAAAAAATTATCACACGCTAAACCTATTTAGGCCCCTACTACACATTTGAGGGTTTTTTGATGATATGCTCATGCACAGTCGAGATGTGGATATCTACAGTAATTGTTTTTTCTAACATTTCTCCAAGTTTTTTTAATACAGCTAATTCAACTAATTTACAATAATGCAGTTTTTTTACTTAAAGGAAAAGTTGGTACTTGTAAAAGGTAAAAGGCATTAATTAATCTATTAAATCACCATTGGGCTATAAAAACAATCTATTATGTCTGAACTGTTCTAGGAAAGTTTCATTAACACAAGGAACTTTTTTTAATGTTTTCCATAATCTTTTCACAATATTTGTTTTAATTGTAAATTTGCTGCATTTTTGTGCCAAAACTTAAGGGCCTAGGCCTATTATGTTTAAAATAAGTTAACTAGACCAAATTTTATTTAAAAAAGAATCAACTGAATATTTTTGTGATACCTTCACTGCTATATTGGTGCTTGCATTTTAGGATTCAGGTTGCTCCTAATTTATTTATATAAGTACCATACTAATGATGTAATGTCTCACTCTATAGATGTAGCCCTAAAGTATGTGAGGTAGTACAGGGCTAGTTTACAGATTATGGCATTAATTAGGGCCACTAGGGATAATAAGTGTACAAAGTAGGCCTAATGCACATGGCTATTATTTTATTTAGGATTTTATCCAGCCTAATTTGAGCCTATTTATTAAGATTTTTCAAAGGAATAGCCAGGTATAAAACGTTCATAACCGTTTGAAATGACAAAAAACTAAACAAAAAAATTGTATTTGCAGGTGAGGTGTTGTCAGTATTGTGCGACAAGACCAATGATGTTCAGCAGCGAAAGGAAGAAGCAAGAAGGAAGCGCAGGAAGAAGAAGAGAACTGGCTCCAGCTTAGTCTCTTCTTGCTTTCAAGGTAAGTTTCACCAGCTCTTTTTCATATATGGAATCTTGATTATATTCTTTGCCATATTTTGGAGAACTTTCATTTAAATTTTACCATAGGAGCATAGTAATAGGGGCCATAGGTCTAACATTTCCTTCTGTTCAATAAGTAAATAAGCTACTTTGTAAAAAAAAAGTTTATGATGCTGCTTTTGACTCCAGGGCAGTCATTAAGGGTGTGCAAACGCTGTCGCCTCACAAGGCCCCGATTTAGGCTTGATTAGATGATGGGGAAAACAAGTTGAGCAGGAAAACCAATATAACCATAATCATGTGGTTTGATTTATAAGTTAAGCAAGCTCACTGTTTTTAACTTAGCTGATTGGCATTTGTCCGTCTGTGACAGATGGACATGCCTGTCTTGTGAAAACTTTTGAAAACCTTAACCAATTTAATTCAGACTTGGAACAGTTGTTTTTTCTACCGCTATACAGTTATTGTTTATTGGAGAGGAAAATGAACCAAGGGTTGGGGAGAACTCGATCCTTCTTTATATGTATAAAATTATGTCTTCTAGATTAATAATTAGCTATTAAATGTATAATTTACCTTTTAGTTCCATTTTCTGATAGATACCTTAACTGCTAAAAACTACTGTAGGCCTATTAACAACAAAAGAGTAGGTTTTCTAATATATCTATTTTTGAGGGTAAGTGGGCATAAACTTGAGCCCCACAAATGAAGTTAGCCCATGGACCCACGTTTGCCACATGAATTGAATAACATGGTGTATTAAAAATTTTCAATATTTTTACACGAGTCTTTTACTTAGCATCCGAATTGATTTTTTATTCCAACTCCGTGGCGTGGTTAATCTAAATTGATCATATTCGGTGGCCAAAGGGTCTAAGACGTCACTATAGTGTTAGACTGGCCTGTTGTTGACAGGGAGATCAGGGTTCAAATCCTGCTTGGGTTTACTGAGAGTGGTCGATCTCGGTGCTCTTGAGGTAAAGTCCTCGCTTCAGGACTCAGTGTTGGCAGTTCCAATCCTAGCACAGGTCGACAAATTTTTCTTGAACAATAAAAATCCATAGTACAACTTTATTCAGAGGTGAAGTAAAACCTTCATTCCCATGTTGGATGTGGCATGTAAAATAACCAGCTGGACAATATTTGAAAATACCTTTCTCAGCAAAATATCTAGGCTCTTTTGCTCTCGCTCATAGAAATTATTGTGTGCTAATATAATCAGTCAGCCCATAACCTGTACATTAAATAGGTCTACCTATATATAATAAATGAATACTGAGGGTGGTTTTTCCTAAATGGTTTCTCAAGCTGAAGATATGAAATTTTGGCACCAACAATAAAACTATTAATGGCTTCATTGCACATTTTAGGAGGTTAAGCTGGTAAAAATAATCATATTTCCTCACTGGTATTGCCACAGTCTGCCACCTGCTTTTTTAATTATAAATTTGGGCAAAGGTATTTTATTTAGAAGATAATGGTGACCTTGTTTCACCTTTTTTCATTTGAGGCCCCCCGCCCTCCCCCCATTACTAGCAGTTCACCAATCAATCGGCTACACAGGCTCACTTTAAAAAGAGGGGAGGAGGTAATTAATACCTTTTCCCCCTACCACAATTTTCTACAAGTCAGATGATGTCATAAGTTGACTTTGATATGAGAAGTGGGACCAGTTCCTTAACAATAAGGTGTAAATGTAGAGATAGTCGAAATTTCCTGTAATCTGTTGTTAATTTATCAACATAACATTCTCTCACAAGCCATGAACTTCTCTGAACTGTCAGTGTTATGGACAATTGTAGCACATATATATGTGGAAATAACAACAGCCAGACATGATTGTGACTCGCCTGTCTACTTGTAAAACATAAAAGAATGCTAACAGCTGTTTTTTTTTATTCTCTTCTTGCTCCCCACTTCCTGCCCTCCCTCTCTCTATCCCCCCCCCCCCTATATTCAAGGTCAGAGTGACATTGAGCCACCACGCGGAGGTGCTGTGTACAGCTGCCTCTTAGGGCAGATGCTTTCACCGAGCAAGCTACGCCTGGTTTTACATTCTAATCACCCCTTGCAGATGGGACATTCAAAAGTGTCATTCTTGTTTAGTCTGCTTTGCAAATGCCATGAGAAGTTCGGGCTCTGAGGTGCCCCCCATCCCTTCCCTAAATGAGTTCCTACTCTCTGCACACTAAACTTTCCAATTGGTTGGCACACTTGGTGGTTCAGCCACCTCTGGGAGTACCATCACATTATGTTGCTCGAGGCTAACCAAGAATGCTTGGAAATTGCTCTGATAATCTAGAAGTTGTAAGTTAACTTAAACTCCTAGCTTAGGCTAACATTCAAAATGGAAAAAAATATTATAAGGTGCTTTTAATATTTCAGTCTAAGGTGTCATACTTCTGTGCTGGCGGCCGGGGTTCAATCCTCAGTCCTGGCACAGATTTATCTGTTCACCAAACCCTTCCTTCACCTTTGACAAGACGTGTATTAATCACAACTTGTGGGGAATGCCAGGCCTCCACCGTGGTTCGGATTCCACGTTAAACTGTAGGTCCTCCATTTCATCTCACAATCACCCTACCATTACACATTAGTGTAAGTGCGTATAACCCGAACGGGTAGTAAGACGCGGTGCTAATAATAATAATAATGTCAAGAGCACCTGGAGCATGCTCTCCATCTTCTTTCTCCTTTTCCAGTAGAATGGCCACCCACATAAAAATGCAGGCTGACCTCTTAGCATGGTGATTTGGTCACAAATAGGTGTAACATAAAGATGAGTCTTTTATTTGGATATAAATGGAAAATATTCTTTAACTTCATTGCACGTTACTCAAATATGTTAAATTTTGAATTGGAATTTTTTTAAATGACCTGTTTAGTACATGGTGGCTACAGTCAGGGAATTTTTGGATGACAGGGAAAAGTCAGGGAATTAAAAAATATGTCTAAAATATTCCAATAATTTTTTAACTAAACACTAAAACAACAGTTAATAATACCTAAATAAAATAACATTTTAATTTTTAAAATAACTGACAAAACTGTTTATGTTTAGTAGATACGACATTTTTTATTATGTGATCAATAATAAATAAAACAAGTTATCATCCACCATAAAAACTGGAAAAAAGTAGTCAGGGAAAATTGAAAAATGTTGCCTGGAAAAGTCAGGGAATTTTGTAAAATATGTTTTGTAGCCACCCTGTAGTAGTTTTAAATTTGTCCTCTGTAACCTTGCTAAATTCCTGGTTTAGTTAGACACCCCAGCAGCTTGCGCTTGTATGGTTATTGGATGATAGGTTGGTCTGAACATTGGATTAAATTGGAAGAGGTTGAGGTTCAAATCACGGCTGGCCTTATCTAGGTGGGTTTTTCTAAATAGTTTCCTGCAACCCTTGTGCAAATACAGGTGCAATGTAATTACATGTGATAGCTGTGATGCTTGTTAAGATGAGATGAAAAAAGTTATAAATAGTATTTCATTTCAACTTCAAAGATGTGTAGTCTTTAAACCCATAATTGCTTGCCCCTTTTTATTTTCTTCTAAAAGCATAGTGACACACCCCTTTTAACATAAATAGAGCAGGGGTATTCAACCTAGGGTATGCAAAGATTAAAGTACATAAATGTAAACATATATATTTATCAGTTAATGTTCATCATTTAATACATAGTTTTGAATGTAATTTATTTTAAATGTAGATTACCGGTAAATAATTAGTATAACTCACATTATACACCAACTTTGAGGGTACATTGTTGAAGATCTCGGGGTACGCAAACAAAGTTTGAATGCCATTGGTTTAGTAACAGAGGTCCCCAGAATTATTTGATGGAAGGAGCACTAGCACCAGAATAAATACTGTTTGGAGCCCCCATAAATCTTACTCTAATATTATGAACATTTAATATCAACATTACAAGAATCCCCAAAACAAACTGACAACATCACATGTTCTGACTGCCTTTGGAAAACGACCTTTACTCAGATTTGAAATAATTAGCAATTCTAATTAATATTGATATTTTACTGTGAAAAACAAATGAAGAATGTTCTACAATTGCTTCACCGAGCCTAAGATAACTAGGGTGGAGCCCTATTTGAGAACTGCCAACCAAGGACTTACACCATCAGTTCTTAGGCGTTTAGTTATTGTTTTAGTGAAAGAAAAGTCTACTCATTTCACAGCAATACTCTTTCAAAAAATTCATCATCTAGCTCATTAGGCAGTGTATTGTTAAATGCTCAGGCATATATCATGCTAATAGCCATTTTGTTAATTGCCATACAAAGATGTTGGCACACCCAACTGTTATTAAGATGTAAAACTTACAATTTAATCTGTTGTCATGCAACATTGCTCAAGTATTTTGCTCTTGGCTACAATGTTATCGATTATGACTCTTGACAGGAAATCACTAAACCTGTTATCTGTTTTACTAGCCTGTAAAGTGGTTCATGGTAAACAATAGCGCTCATATTTCACATGTCCTACTCAGTTTGTGTCATAATTTACTTTCATTTTATTTACATGAATAGTAGGGAAGGTTTTCATTAGACATACTTCTTAGTTGGTTTTAAGTTTGCCTACTTTTTTTTCTAGGCATATTGTTGTTCTCTAATTATACTTGAAAATAAAAGTTAATTTAGAAATTATTTTGTTATCTGCTTTGGTGATTGCATGGCTCAATGTGGTTCTTTCACAATATACAAGACTGTCGATGATATTATGGTTCCATCTCGGTTGGGTGCACTGAGGGTGATTTTTCCAAAACGGCTTTTCATTCTCTCCCCAACTTCCTCATTCCTAACCCATTAGTGTAATTAGTACAAAAGTGTCTAACCCGAATGGGTTGCAAGACGAGGTGTTAAAAAAAGGCATTTTTCACATTTTCACATGTTATTTTAACTATGGCCTATGTCTAAAAATTTAATAATTTTCCTTTCTTCATAATTTAAATTTTACCTCAAATGACAGCTTCAGAAATATGAGTGGCTAATTGAACCTATCGGTACTATCATAGTGAGCCCAGTAAACATGTTCACTTAAACTGAGTGTCATATCTTGCAAACACGTCTTTTCTCACACAAACATTAACCAACACATTTCATGTGGCTCAATAATAATTCCCATCTCTTACAAGTTTGTGTTACATTCTTTGTGCAGAGCTGTACAAGTTGACTGGTGAAATCCTGGGGGAAGGAGCATATGCGACAGTCCAGACATGTGTCAACATCTGGACTGATCTGGAATATGCCGTCAAGATCATTGACAAGATCCCTGGCCACAGTCGCAGCCGAGTGTTCAAGGAAGTAGAAACGTTCCACTACTGCCAAGGTCACCCAAACATCATCCAGCTCATCGAGTTCTTTGAGGACGAGGAGAGGTGAGACATTGTGCACCACCACAGGGATTGAAAACATTTGATTTTAGCAAGTCTACATAGCTTAGGTCTACCTACCTACAGTAGCCCCATGGCTTCTTTGGTGCTGACTGACAGCTCACAGCTGACTTCTGACAGTTGAAATTTAGATGTATACCTAAATTTTGACTGTCAAAAGTGAGAGATGCTAAACACATGTTTTTGCAGATCATCTGGTTCGGGGTAGTGATACGTAATTCGGTCTGGTAGCTTTTTAAAGCTGTGAGCTGTCAGTCAGCACCAAAGAAGCCATGGGGCTACTGTAACTACCAGTATTTCATGATGGATTTTCTTAAAATATGAGTTTATTTATTGAATTTCTTTTATATTAACTAAGGGCACATATCTTAGGAGGAAATATCAACAGTTTGAAGACTTGCGTGCCTAAATAAGAAAAAATAATAATTATATACAGTGTTTGTAAAATATGAATGGCAATTGTGACACTCAACATTTAGTGGTTGTATCATCCTGTTGCTCTTAACTGTTTAATCTAGTTTAGGAACTAGCCTAAAATAGTGTTACTGAGAAATGTCACTTTTGACTAATTGTGTGTATTTTTGATGAGATGTTTGTTACCTTGTTGCAGGTTCTATCTAGTGTTTGAGAAAGTGAACGGGGGTCCTCTGCTTACCCGTATCCAGGAGCACGTCCACTTCACAGAGAGAGAAGCGAGCCAGATTGTCAGAGATCTAGCCAGTGCTTTGCAGTTTCTACATTTAAAAGGTAGGCCCGAGCAATCATTATACCACAGTAGTTAGGATCAATTGAACAAAACACGCCCATTCCTTATTAGTTTTACTATTCTTTTATATTTGGGTTTGTTAGTCAAGAGCGTTCATCATAGCAGGCCCAACTCTGCTCACGCGAGGTATGGGGGTAAAAGGGAGAATACAATACCAAGATATGCCAGAAATGTGTGCGATGTATTCCTATTTGAATGATTACTCAAAATGTTCTGGTGTAAAAATAGGTGACAAAGAGACAAAGTTTCTTGTTAATAACTATGGTATGTCCCTATTATGACAGAATAAAGATTTGTGTAGGCCTACAGTGTAAAGCCGTTAAAATGATAAAAAACAGCCTATCAATGCAGTTTATCCAAATATAATTTCATATTTCAACAATGTTAATTATTAGCAACTTCTATTAATTCTTTATATCCATTAATTTTAATCAATGTACAATAGTGTTTGTGTAAATCTATTTTTATCCGACTGTATCACAGAGTTGATTGGCACATGATGCATTAAGAAATAATGACTAGGAATACCAAACCGAGTTCATCTTATGTTTATTGTATTGTGAATAAAAATGTTTGTGACGAATGCTGCAAAGACTCGAGACAAGGTGTTATGAATACTTTTTTTCTTCCAGGTATTGCCCACAGGGACTTGAAGCCAGAGAACATATTGTGTGTGTATCCAGACAAGCTAAGCCCCGTCAAGATATGCGACTTTGATCTCAGCTCGGGAATCAAGTTTAACGCTAACCTCTCGTCTCCACTCACCACACCTCAGCTGCTCACACCGGTCAGTACATGCTATTCTCTGTCACATGATTTGATTTAAGTTTGTTGAACTATATTAGAAAACCCACTTGGAAAAATCCAAATTTATTAAGGAGTGTAATTTAATATAAGATAAAAAGACTTGTATTGGAAAAGTAATATTTATTAATTTTTTACATCCATTACTGTTCCCAGCCTATGATAAATTTTTCGACCATGCCGGGGATTGAACCTGGGACCCTTAGCTCAGTAGGCACACACACACACTACCGTCTGAGCTAAGGTATCAGATGTTTATTAATTATTAGGTTAATATAAATTTGAATCAAAATTTTAAATTCTAACAAAATTGATGCTGAACATATTATGAAACAGCAATGACACAGTATTAAAAACCTCAAGTAACATGAATTGTTGAACACTAACCTAGGGAATGAGTAATTTTGTTATATTGGCGATTTGTCTAATAGTTCACAGGTACAACATTGATGACTTAAGCCATTATATTTAATATGGTGATAAACTTTAATATAAATATGTTTTAATAGATTTTAATTGATGGAAAAACAATGTTGTGCAGGTGGGCAGTGCAGAGTTTATGGCTCCCGAAGTGGTAGAAGCATTTGTCGGGGACATCTGTAGCTACGATAAGCGCTGCGATCTTTGGTCTCTTGGCGTTATAATGTACATCCTGCTGTGCGGCTATCCGCCTTTCTACGGGAGTTGTGGTCTCAATTGTGGTTGGGAAAGGGGAGAGAACTGTCACAACTGTCAGGTAAATTTTTTATAAAATCAATGCAAAGATATTTTGTGTATTAAATAAAGTGCATTGAGCAAAAACAGTTTGTAATAAATAAAATGATAGAATAGTATGAAAATAATAGAGCACAGATAAAAGTAAAAACACCTAACACATATCTACACGTACCTCAATATTTCAATGCTTTTATATCATCTTCCAAGGGAAGCAAGAGTCTAATTACTTCTTGAGAAAGATGCTATAATGGATGCTATCGTAGATCATGGAAGAAGATGTCATCTTTGTGCATTGTATTCTTCTCACATTTTTCCTCTTTCCCTAGGTGGGCTTTCTTCATTAAATTTACTCTTTCTTATTAGTTTATTTTTCCCTTTTCTTTATTTTTTGTCAATTTCAATTATAAAATTATTTAGCCATTAGACCACATCATTTTCAAACATTTCCTTCTATTCTATCATTTTATTTATTACAATTTTAAAGATACTTGAATTGTAAGTTAATAGTGAAGGGAGCACATCTCGACACAAAGGCTCTCTTCATTCTTAACATCTCGTTCACACAACTACACTCAAACTTAAATCTTTCATCATGTCTATAAGCATGTATGATAAAGATTAATATTGAAATTAAATCTTTATGTGAATATAAAGCTGGAATAAAGAAGTTTTTCATCTTTTTTAGAATATCTTCTCTATCACTTGGATTTTACTGTCTTACAATATATATGGTTACTGTTAACTAGTCTATGATTTTAATTGAATCAATCATTTCGAAAAAGGCCATATTCAATTCAACTCCCCGCCACATTTTTTAATACTTCTCATATAAGAGACATATTTCATGTGTAAATGCCTCTTTAACAAAGGTTTACATTATATCATATATCTGTGAGTACATTTATGGGGCTCTGGTATTTTCCAATTGATGCTTAAATAAAGTGTATTCTCAGAAAGAGATATATCGCAAGAAACGAATATATTTGTTTTCTACGCAAAAATAGTTAATGGATATAAAAGAAAATAATAATAAAACATACTTAAGCTTTATTGAGTTCACTATTTCCAACGTTTGTTTAATTGTTAAGCATGTTGTTTTAGTCTTTATTAAAAATATCCGTTTGTATTTTTATTTTTGCTATCTTAATACAATAAAACAACCTTTAATGATTAAAGTTGATCAAAGGATATCTTGGCCTAATTTGTTTATTCCACATTCTTTTTAGAAACTTAACCCATTCTAACAACACCTTTAAAAATAACTAAAAGACACTCAAATTTTGATTGATTTGATTTCTAAACAATAATATGAGTCTAGATTGTTTAATTTGGATGAATTTTAACCTGTATTTTGTGAGGGGAGGGGGGTGGATTAAAGTTGATTAAAATTGATTAAAATTTAAAGAATGATTGAAATAAACCTTAATTAACAGTTTAGGCCTATATTGTATAATGTAGGTCTATTTGTAAATCATTAAAATTTTATAACAATTTGCTAGGATTCGGATTCGAGATTCGAAAATAAAATGTAGATTCGGATTCGAGAAATAGTGGATTCAACCCATCTCTAAATGAAACCTAGGTCGATGGATTGGGCGGTGACGATCAATTTTCTCTAAGAGGCTACCTTTTTGTCCATTGGAAGAAATGTAAAGTGTGAACTTTGTTCTTCTCTTCATTGTAAAGACCATAATTGTGTTCGTCCCTTTTATGTGTTTCTTGTTTCTGTACCTTTTTCCAAATATAATGCAATAGCCTCATAAAGCAAAAAGAGGTTTTCCTTAGAGAGAAATAATAATAATATTTTTTATTTTCAATCTTGAATTTGATATTTTCTCGGATCCCTAAATACCTAAAATCTTTTTGGCTCACTCATTTGGTTGATTAAAGGTAAAATCATTTGATTTTTTCCCCCCCAGGAACTTTTGTTTTCTAGTATTCAGGACGGTTGCTATGACTTCCCTGATCATGATTGGGCAGATATATCTAAAGAAGCAAATTTGGTTGATTAAAGGTAAAATCATTTGATTTTTTCCCCCCCAGGAACTTTTGTTTTCTAGTATTCAGGACGGTTGCTATGACTTCCCTGATCGTGATTGGGCAGATATATCTGAAGAAGCAAAAGATTTGATCCGTAAATTATTGGTGAAGGATGCTAGTCGGAGGTTGTCGGCAGAGAGTGTGCTCACACATTCCTGGCTGTCCCCAGGCTTGTCCATCGCCACTCTTGCTATACGCCCCCTCATAACTCCTCTCAACATAAGGAGGTAAGTTCACTTTAAAAATATAGAGCGTTAAACTCTCAGGAAATGTTTTTTTTTTGTTTTCTAATGCTTGTGTAGTTATACATTCATAGTAGTAAGAAACCCAGAGATCTACTTTCACATATTTTATGTCAACTAATGTGATCTGCAGCTCAAGTTTAAACAAAAGTTGGATTTTAGTATAAAAATTCTGTAAAGTGCATAAAGTTAAGTATATATAATCACATTATACTATTTTTTCAATCGTAAAACGACTAGCAGAAATATTAGAACTTTGGTTTGGCTTTGAGAATATTTAATGTATTTGGTTCAAAATGAATGATAAAAGTGGACTTTACACACCCCTGTCATAAAAATATAAGTTCAGCATGTTCATGCAACAATAGTTCACCTCGTCACAGGTGGTCTGTATGGTGATAAACTATTACAATGTATCATTGGCATATTCTCCGGGTATGCTAGTCCTGCACCGCATACCCACGATTGTACGGACTAGTTTCTTAAATTTCTGTGCTGTCTGTGCAAACTGTGTGAATATTAATGTTTAAATTGGGAATTAATATACATGTATAATGTATCTATATAATATTAATTTTTAAACTAATATTTGTTCATATTCCAAGAATATTGTGTTTTAAGTTAACTATTCTTCCCAAAGGGTCTATCTACCCAGCTTATGAAGCTCAGGACCTGCTGCTTGAAAACAGCAGGCAAAGCTAGAGAAGTTCTAATGACCTTGACCAATGTCTATAGGGTTGCAACACTCCCCCTTGCCCCTCGCCAACAAACATTAACCAATGAACTAGGGTGTTTACAACTCGGGGCCTGATGAATACTTATCCCAAGTAAAACAGAGTGCCAACTATTGAACAAATATTCAAGAATTAATATCACAATGATTTTATTTACTAAGCTAGTATAGCTCAAATAAATAAAATAAATGCAAATAATAATTGTAAAATAATCATATACACAGCAAGCTTTAAATTATGTACGAATTAAATACTTATTTGATCGTATTTAAGCATTCTAGACACATATATCATTATGTATTTGGCAAGCATATTTACCACCATTTTACAGTATACACGGGTGAAGTAAGGTTGGGAGGATGGGGACTGAACCGCTAATTTAACTGTAATAGCTAGACAATGTTTTTGCTTTTGGTATAAAGTATTTATTGAGTTTTCACCCTGTTCTTTTAGTTCTTTATTATGAGTTCATAGTTTTTTGCAGCATACATTATCTAATTATTAGCCATTATGATTTTATATAAATTGTACATCCAAGAATCCCAAAAGGAATGTAATTTCAAAATAAAAATAAATACATAAATTAATTTTATTTTTAGATTATTATTATTATTATTAGCACCGCGTCTTACTACCCGTTCGGGTTATACACACTTACGCTAGCTAATGTGTAATGGTAGGGTAATTGTGAGATGAAATGAAGGACCTACAGTTTAACGTGGAATCCGAACCACGGTGGAGGCCTGGCATTCCCCACATTCACAAGATGTCTTGTCAGAGGTGAAGGAAGGGTTTGGTAATCAGATAAATCTTTGCCGGGACCGAGGATTGAACCCCGGCCGCCAGCATAGAAGTCTGACAACTTACCCCTAGACCGCCAGGTCACCATTTTTAGCATTAAACCAATGACGTAGCAATAGATTAATAGACTTAGTAGAATAAAATCTCTCCTTTATTACTGTTATCACAATTTACAGATCTAAATTGCTTCTGGAGCATAATTAGGATTTAATAAATGGTTTTAGGCTCATAATTATACTTTATTGTTGCAATGTGAGTTGGACAATCTACCTTATTTAACCCACCAAGTTCTGGTGGACACTTGACCCATGTAGTATTTAATATATATATATATACATATATATATATATATATATATATACATATATACATATTGCTACCTGTGAGTCCCGTCACCTTAGCTCAGCCGGTAGTTTGCCTGCACACTGAACTAAAGGTTTCTGGTTTGATTGCCAGCATAGCCGAAAAAAAATATCATTGGTAAGATTTTGATTTCCCTTATAACGATGTTGAATTAACGGCTGGGGGCTGGGTGTTGTTTCCGTTATAGATTAAGTTCGTTTATAAGTTGTGTGCTTATATAATCATTCAGCCCAGAAAGTGCACGCTAAATACCTCAAATAAATGAAATATGAAAATGATACCTGTGTGTACTCTTAATTACACTCAACCAATTTAATAGTGTATGTCACTCTTATAGTCAGGAGTGTACTCATAACTCTTAGCCTTGACATTTTTACTTAAATCTTGGATTATTTAGGTATTGCGATGAACTACAGTGGGCTGTATTTTTATACCTTTACATTTTGAGTGGTTGATAATCATAGGTGGTTTCATGTTTTGGTGTGTTTTGAGCATGGTTATGGTGTACTTTTATGAAGTCGGAATATGTAATAGGCTGTAAAGGTGGTTATTGAAACAAAGATATAAATAAGTCAAAAAAGAGAGACGAGGGGAGTTGGGAGGTGAGGAGTTTCTGAAGATAGAATGCGAGTATGGAAAAAACCCATTAATATTTGAGATCCATTGCTCTAAACTAGAGGTACTCATGTTTAAATATTACTAGGGGAAGCCTTTCTTTATCTTCTTGGCCAACCGTGGTTAAGAGTCTTGACCCCCGAGTCCTTCCTGCAGCTTTTAGACTACAGCATACCTATGAATTGTCTCAGAATATGCCACTGCAATATATTAGTCCTCATAAGCTAGCACATTTGTTATGTATCATTCGAGGGTGAGATTATAGGCTATAAAGGCAATCTTTGGGGAAAAAAGTGTGGCTTATTTTCTGATCATAATGGTAATACTCAATAAGCATTTACTTTGCTTCACAAGAATTATTATTAAAATTGTATCAACGTATTTTAGGTTTAGGAGCATTGAAGGATTTTAAAAGACCTAAAACCCTATAACTTTTTTATAGTTTGTTTTGATTCACATAATATAACAGGGTGTCTACTGGGTCACGAAAGTTACAAAAATATTTTTGTCTGAATTTCTGCACATTGTAACAATGTGAATGCATTGAATGTTGAGCCACCCACTAACCATGATGTCATGTGCTAGTCACAAGTTGCCTGATTGTTTGTTCTGTGATACTAAGGACAAGGTTAACATTTGCCGTCTGGTTAAAGTTTAACGTTGCTTGTAAGTGTATTATTATGCCTATATATGCATTGTATAATGTTCACCTGTTTACTGAAGGAATTTTGTGGTCCAAAAAGTCACTAATTTTTGTTTCTTCATCTCTCTAGACACTGTATAAAAGTCGAATCAATATCAAATTTTCGCAGACCGATGCATTAATAATGTACATAATGGCTCAGAATGGCATTAATTGAACACAATCTGAGTGTCTTAGTAGTATCTATTTCTCGGCTAAGTTTTGAAGTTTTTTTCAGCTCATTAATTATCCGTTTATAACTCTGGTATTCTTATTATATTATTTTGAATTGTCCAGGAACAACAGCGCTCGAGAACTGTCGGCATTTGCTGAAAGTGCCATGGCGGTGAACAGGGTAGTTCTTCAGCATTTTAGCATGAACATGGACATGCCTCGAGAAGAGGATCCTGACCAGGGCGGAATATCCATTTCTGAACCTGATAGAGGCAAAAGACCACCTTTGGCATTTGGGCTGTCCCCTCCCAGCGAGTCCAAGTTGATCCAGCGCCGCAAGGCCCGCGCTAGTCTTGTGAAGGAACTAGAACCCTCAGTCATCACCACTGCCGACACGGCCAAAGAAAAGCCTTGTAAGAATCTGGCTTTTGTGGCGCCTGAGGCCATCGTGGCATCGCCAAGTGGCTAGAGCCACACCTGAATTTTCACAAGTACCTGATTTATTTAATGTAAATAATTGATGTCATTGATAAATAAAACTTTTTTTATTATCGAATAATTAAAGTGAAAGAGCAGTCAATGTATTTTAAGTCTGCATTGTTTGTGTGCTTGGAAATGCTGCATTGGTATAGTCTGTTTAGAGATTGTGTAGAAATTATCCAATGCTTGGCATGAAAGATGAGACTGATAATAAACAAGGACATGCACATTCTTTTATGATACATTTAATTTGTTGTAAAACTGCTAAAATATATATATATATAAATCATGAGCAGCACACTCGGGCAAAACATATAATCTATGAGCAGAGCAGCACCGATTTCTTTATTAACATGGTTGGTGTTCACTTTCTTTTGAGACTATAGTACTAGTTTATGTACTGGGTAAAATTTAATATTGTATGTTATTAACTAAGATTTTTGTATACATACTAAATTCAGTGTATTTTAATTGTGTGAATTGTTTTGGTAAATCGGAATGTGCAGATAATTTTCCATCAGTCTCTTGTGTTATATGACGAATAGCATTTTTAATTTCTTGAAATACAACTGGCAAGTTGTGATTGGTTGAAGCTGATTATCTCAAGTTACTCCATTCGTGGGACTCGATCACAATTTATTTTGTATAAATCAAATCATTGCCTAATGACTAAGAAATGTAAATGTAATGCACCTCCAATCTAGAACCGTTTAGTAACAGCACATTTCACCTTTAAGTCATGCTTGGAACAAATCCAGTATCTAGAATTATTTTTTTTGGGGGGGTGGAACTCATTCTTCAAATACTGCCCGATGGCAGTAATCTCAAGACTAAACAGTGGGTTAAGGGGGAGCGGACAAATCTGACCTTACAGAGAAAAAAAAATATTAAAATTTTTTACCAAAATATATTGAAGTAGACACATTTTTGCATTCACTAATTGATATAGCATATATATCATTTAATAGAAAATATTAATTTTACATACTTTTCATTAAAACTAATACATTTTCTATTAAGTCATAAATACTATATTGAATATTTATTATTAGTGAATGCAAGCATGAGTTAAGTGTAATTTATTTTCAATGGAATTTTGACATATTTTTAACTCAAACACGTATGTGGAGGAATTCCGGAGTATATTACATTTTATTATTCACGATGTTTAGTCTGGTTAAGAAAGTGAAACTGAAATTTATTACTATTGTATTTTTTAGGAATCTATTACTACTATCTTTTATAATAATTTTTAGTCACCATTTAGATTTTGGGGTCCCTTCAGCTTACCCCC
>CABEEJ010000580.1:122017-197686 GCA_901482245.1 Timema douglasi
CCCCCCCCCCCCGGATATGTGCCTGAGAGCCATCATAGACAATGGTAAAGTCCAAGTGTAGTCCTGTTTATGCCTGCTAAATTCTGACATCTTTCATTGTCGTGGAGTGTTCCAGCCATTGAAATATAGGAGTTAGCAGACATTAACAACAAACAAGATCTTAAAAAGTTCTTGGGTTGTGAAAGTATGATTGCTTTTAAGTGTTCTTGTGAGTTGATGAAACCAGAAAGCTCTCTTCTGTGCTAAGCCACAGAAGAAAACAAAACCAAAAGCCTTGGTTTGTGAATGAAGTAGTCGGATGGTGCATATACTTGTTTGAGGAAATGTTGTAAGCTATAGGAACATAGAATGAAACTTTCTAAATCGAATGCATTCATTGTAATTTGAGGTTTTACAGACTTGGTACTAGTTTTAGTAGAAATAATTTTTCATTTTCTAAAAACAACACTGTCTGAAATTGAATCTTCACGGGCATTGATATAATTTTATTTAAATGAATTGATGTTGCATTCTTAACATTGAAAACCGTTTTGTCTAAATTATTGATTTGATACTGTTGTTTTTTTCTTAGTTTTTGAAATATTGTTTATAGTTAAATAGAAGGAAAATACCTACCATATCTACCTAAGCCATCTGATCTAGAACACTAAGAAACTTCTCGACTAGCTGGTTTAGGTAAGTTTGGTAGTTCTGTTCTCGATTATGATTTAGCAAATGGCTCTCTATTCCAAGCAAGTTTATGTATTTAACTGATAAAGTACAGTATTCCTTGTAAATATAATACAAATTTCATGAAGAAATATAACTCATCACTCAGGGTTGTATACAGTGTAAATGAGCATTTCCTCCTGAATATTTAGATATATATATTACTTAATAATGCCTTCCATATTTAAAATAAATTTTGTTTTCAAACTGTTAAAACAAGAAATAATAATAATTGGTATCTAAACTATGTTTTTCATATGTAAAAGCTATCAAAGTGACAACTTATTAAAATATTTCGATTAATGAAAAGAAACATTAGAAAAACTAATGAAAATAAATTTATTTTGTATTTTAATTGACAGCAATTTTATTGGAATGGGAAGTGCAAGAGGTGTACTAATTTATTAAATTGTTATGAATTTCCAAAGGCATTAAAAGGAAAAGATATAGTTTCACTTTTTGAGTTACCTTTGGAAGAAGTTACAGGAAATAGGTATAGGGACAAAAATGGCCGAACAAGTCTTGTTTCCTCTACTATAAACAATATTGTATTGAAAGAAAGACACATGCAAGTAAGCTCTATTAAACCAGAAAAATATAAATACAAAAGGAACACATTTGAATTAAGTTTAGGGGGCTTGATGTGATTGAAAAAGTACTAATTTTTTTAAATCTCAACTTTTGGTCCAAAATTTAATGTGTATCCTCCTTTCATAGTCAATTGACTCCGGCCATTTGCTACCTTCTGATTTTATTCATTAATATCCAACTATGGACCGATAACCCTTGCCCTATTCATCAGTACACCTCTTATGGTAAAAGGAGAATTTAAATTTCACTTGTTAGAAGCAAATATTTATTTGAAAGTTCTTTAGTATTGGGTTTTGAACAAACTTTACACTCTTTATTTTGTGCTCTAGATTTATTTTAATTCTATTGTTATTTTTGAATTTAGTTTATATAAATCTTGTGCATAAATATTTTTTTTAAATGTCACTAAATATTGGTTTTTTAAAATGTAGCATGGAGGAACCTATTTTTTGTGCTGTAATGTTGCAAAGTTTTATAAACACTTGTATTTCTAGTCCTCCATTGAATAATTTGTTAAAGCCATTGTGGGCGTCAAATAGGGAAAATATAAAAAACAGGTCTTAAGATTTAAACTTCCAAATTATTATTCAAAATAAATTGTTGAGGGTCTTCTAACATAATTATGAAACATAAAAATAAAACTTATTGGATCTACTAGAGATATGTTTTTAAAAGTAATACATTTCTTAGCAACTGAAATATTATAATTCCCTCTATGGGCCCATTGAAATGATCAAAATTCTAGGATTTGATTTTTGATCATATTTTAAAGCAAACTATAATTTTTGTAAGGTTTCATGTATGCTGGAATACTTTAAGAAATATGTATTAAGCAAATGGTAAAACATTACAAATTCAGATTTACAGGAAAATAAAATATTTAAAGGATGTTTTTTTTTAAGCCAAATTCATGCATCGTCAGTTGTAACACATAAGTGAATTTGAGTTGCCATTAATCTTTAATTTGGAAAATTAAAATAATTTTACTTAACGGTGCAGAACTTGTTTAATATTCATACTATTTCTTCCTGTTTAGTCTGAATTTTTAATGATTTTATGCCGAATGCCTGTCAAGGTCCAGTTAAGTGAATCTTTAAATATGTGTGTAAGTGTGAGTGTGCTAAGGTAGTAAGTAGGCCATCAGAACGATGACTGATGAAAAGTTTGTTACTTTTTTAATTTTCTAATCGAGATGACGGAATGAGGAATTCCAGTGGTATTTCTAGATTTTTTTTATTTCATAAAATAGTTTTTGATAAACTAAAAAAAAGACATCCTTACAATGTTATTTATTGAACACATTTTACAACCACCTAAAAAGTTTGTGTGTCCTTTTCAGATGCCTTAATATCGCTAAATAATGCAGAGTTAAAATTTTTCTGTTTAAATTTTCAAAAGAAAATGTTAGCCTAGACAGTTGGCAAAATTGGATGCACCAAAATAAACTTTGTGGCAAGGCTTATTTAAATTTACCTTGAAAAATAATCATTAAAAACTTGGTAAGAACGTCTTTTGTTAGTAGGAAAAGTATAAATCTTGGGGCAGTTTAAAGTAAACTACGTTGTTAATTTATGGAATGGTAATGTTTGTTTACTGGACTGATAAAGTCATAAAGTCGGGATAGCTGAAAGAAGATAACCTGTCTCGCCAAGAGATTAGAGAGAGGAATAATTTTGAAATGACATGAGAAATGTTGTATATTTATCAATGGTAGTGATCAATAATTGGTAAAGGATAGCTTTTTGAGACTGAATTATAATGAGTGATATTGTTGGGAAGTTTGATGACTGAATAGTTGCAATGATACTATCATAGTATAGTATACATTGTTTAGAATAACTAGTTGTTCAGTGTTTGTTTCCTAACATTAGCTACTATCATGCCAGTCCATTGTTAGTAGAAAATTGATTGTTAATAAAAAATAAAAATAATCTTCTCACTAGTTGTGTAAGGTGTATTTTACAGAGACGGGAACTTGAGAAACTACTTGGCTAGGTTATCTTGTAGCCTCGATTGGAACATCTGGTCTTGGCTACAATCTTTTTTATATGAATTGCATCAGAGTAAGAATATTGTGACGGAACTGAAAGAGATTGTCATATGGTGCTTAGATGTAGCACTATATCTGTGATATTTATGAAAACATGTAAAACTAAAAAAAATATATAGAAAATGATTTTACCTTTGAGGAAATTGTATTTTTATTTATTTACACCTCTTACACAGCTCTAAACAATTATGATTAAAAACAGCTGAACCCATAATTTTTATTTTTTGTAGAAGGGTGAAACATGCATATACAAAATCTTTTAGATTTATATCGGCTTTTGAAGAAAATGCATGTTTTGGTTTGTGAATTTAGTAGACTGATATGTGTGCCTACAAGGTTTAAGGCTCTACTCGACTAGGTTGCTGATAACGGGAAGATTGCGGTTTGAATCTGGGTCGAGTGTACAGAGGGTGCTTTTCACACAACATTTGCTTGTACTAGAAATCAAGTGTGCTTGCTAGTGCCTAGATATTTGTATACTAGCTAGTACAATAGAAACGGGACTAGAGTATTCACACGCTGTTAGTTTGGTACTAGGTTCTAGTGCAAATATTTATGGAACGTCAGAGATTAATTTTGGGTGCAGCGGCTGCATTAATTATTGATAATAATTGGTGCAGCGGCTGCATTAATTATTGATAATAATATTGTAAATTATGAGAGGGGGTGTAGGAAATGAATATGGACACGGGACTGGCTGGAAAGACGAAATAATGATCGCGGGATGCTAACAATTATACATTCGGAGGTTAGGTAAGATACATCCGGTGTGACACTGTTTAGTATCTCCCTAAATTTGCATTAATTTGTTTACGATATGGTCAGAGGCCCATGGGTGTCCAAGTAGAGTATCCTTGATACACAAATGTTCTTTTTGAGGCCTACCCACACTTTATATTCTAAATAACAACCGCCCAAGGTTGGCATGCTATCAAGTTTACTTAGATTAACATTGGGTTTGAAACACAGTTTGTCGTTTTTATATGGCACTATATAAACAAAGATGCTTATAATAATTTTCTGCCAACAACAAAATCACATCCGATGACCATGTTGGCGCCATTTCTACCATTTCTCTACAGTCTACACAGTCTCAGCGCGCAATGATTGGTCGAATTACACAGACTAGTGGTAGAACTAGTACGAAAATAGCGCTTGTTCTATCCTCACAACTAGTATGGTAGCCAGTACCAAGAGTTAGAACCAGTATACTTTTTCTGATTCACACGACGCTAGATGATGACGTGTTAGCTAGCACACTAGATTTCAAGTACGAGCTAGTGTCGTGATACGGGTATTAGTTACCTAAACAACGCCATTTTATTATTGGGCTGAACTATTCCACATCTACAATAAACTACACGTCTATAACTAACACAAGAAAAACTAAGTATAGCCAACACAAAATTAGTTCAGAAAAAAATTAAATAAGGCGATCAGAAGAAATTAAAAAAAATTGTTCCAAAAATATCTAACATTATGAATGATTGGGCGTATGACACAAATCTGAGTAATTTGGCCTGGAAAGCGTTAAGTACATAATATTTAAAGTAAAATCATGCACTGAACACATTTTTAAGGCGCATCAGGGCCGAAATCAAAATTTGTGTAAAGAGCACAAAGCGGGGCCCTGACAGTAAAATCAATTTTCCATCCAACAATATGCGAGTGCATAGGCCTAGACCCTATATATCTGAGCAATTTGAACAAAGCATAGGGTGAAACATACTTTTTTTTAAAAAGAAAAATCATGCTTTACACACATTTTTAAGGCGCTCCAAGGTCCAAGCCAGAATTAGTATCAAGAGCACAAAGGGGGCTTTAGTAGGAAAACCAATACTATATCCAACCATATATGTGTGCATAGGTCTCTAGTTTTGTACTCAAGTCTATCCTGCTAGAATGACCTAAAACGTTGAAACTTTTTTGTATTTGTGAATAAAAATCAGTCATATATTCGGGATGATTCTCGAGAGCTTTACTATTCAAGTTAGTTTTATGCTGAGCATACCTACTAATTTTTCATACTTGAAACTTACTTTCTTTAAGATCAGCCAATAACAACATAGGAATAAACATGGTTCATTTCCTCGAGGGAGTCTTATGAAAACCTTAAATATCAAGTTTCATACCGACAAGTAAAATGGTTTCTTTCGGCTCTGGGCCAAGCTACAGAGAAACTGCGTAATATATTGCCATTTTATTCAAATTTAACTTTACATAAAGCCTCGTGGGTGAGCATGAAGCGTTAACTTTAAGCAGGGGTATTATATACTTGTTTACTGATTTTATCTATCAGTAATAAACTATATCTACTGTCATTTTTATAACTAGTCCATAATAATATGATCTAATTCATGATGGTCCAACGTTTTTCACCCCAAGGGCTAAATCTGATTGTCAGTTTGCAACGCGGGTCGAATACATAATAAGTAATCTCTTCAACTTATAATAAGCCCACAAACAACACTTAATACACACTTACTTTCAATTTGTGTGTATAAATTGTATTTTTGTTTCGTAGATCCTTTTAAATTTTAATACAAAAGAAAATGATTAATTTTCCAGAAATGTTTTATACAACATTTACGTACATACACTTTCATCAAACAACTTAGTATTATAAATCTATATTTATATCAATTTGTATCAAGATATTAAAGGCATATTAAAATGCAATCATGACCTTTGTAAATACATATTTTTATTTGAATCATTAACTATTTAACACTTTCTACTAAGAGTTCTACTTTAATTTTTTTTAAGGATACTCAGTGTGCTAAAAATTATTGCACAATTTTCAGTTAGAAATCAAATCTGGTCAGGCCAATGAAAGCGTTATAATGTTTGCTACAGACTTTTGTCTCACAAAACATTCGTAGCCAGCAATGACACCACGAGTACCATTCCACTTATGTTATAAATTCATATTGAATAGTTGAAGTTCATCTGCCATGTTTAAAGGGGCATTGATTGTCCGGTTAAAACAAACCCGACCATTTGGTTTGTAGAAAAACGAGAAAAAAAAAGTTGTGTCTGTATTAATTTTTGTTTATGTAGGCATACAATATGTCAGTGGCATTTTAAATAATAAGGTAATCTGTCAAAAATATTGTGCTATATCCCTTGACGTAAGAAAGTTTCCGGCTTTTGAAAGGTGGGGGCCCAAATAAACTCGTAAAACTCTTAACAATTTTATTAGTTAAAATAGAATACTTTGGCGACAGTGGCGCCCTAACCCCACGTGCAAGACAATTCGATCGGAAACTGCTTTGAATCTAAGCTAGGCGATCCCAAACAGACATCCTAGGCATCCAAAAGTAAAAGGCATCTGCCTCGCACATATTCATTTTTATGAGGGACTGGCAGCCCCAAGACCCCCTCACTTTTACGCTTCTGAATGTGTCATTCTATTAAGCTTTGGCGGACTTACAATCTAAGCATTAGTTACTAGATTTATCTCTCATAATATATTACAATTTATCCCACACAAGACATAAAAGCATCTCAGAATGAACATTAAATCCCCTGGGATCCATGGCTTAGCAGATCTGTTGAGCTTGGTGTATTCAATTGGGGCGTAGAGACGTTTTCAAATTTGGGGTTGTTATGGTCGTCATAGCTTTCTCAGAAATGAATTTGGCTTATTTTATAAATTAGAAGAAAATACTTTGCCGGCTGTAGTGGCCCTAAATACATGTGCAAGATTATTTGTAATCAGACCAGTGTTTTTAATAAACTAAAGAATCAGAGGGTGTTCTCAACCTCCGACAGCCATTTACATTTTAAGGAGTACCTATTTGTAAGACCCCCAAGTCCCAGCGGTGGCGGTTATAAACAAAAATATTTGAGGAGAGCGCAGGCACAACTTACTGAATACACCAGTAATAAATTTAATTTAATATGCAACATAATACAATATACATACAAAATACACGCCCTAGACAAAAAATACATAAACTATCATTTACACTTCGGTTCGAAAATTGATAGTCATCTGTCGATACTGAAAATTGCCAATCATGTTAGGATCGTACACACTTAAAACAGTTGCCTTGTTCTCCTATTATGTATGGCATTAACGAAAAATAAATAGAAGACAAATTGAAATAACAGTAGCAGTCAGGATAGGAAAAAAAAAGTTTATAATTATTTTCCATACAAATAAAGGCAAAGGATGGTTTTCTTAAGATATCAATTAAATGCTAGTTTAAAAAAAAACTAATGCCACTATTTTCAATATCAGGTAATTTTCGTACATATTCCATTTGATCCTGGACTAGTTGTTCACTTAATTCCCTTTCTATTTACAGATAGTTTGGTACATGGTCTTTTACTCGTCAGTGTCGAATCACATAGCATACCTATTAAACAATAAAAACACAAAACTTTTCCGTAACATAATGCTACTAGATAAATCATCCAAATCACTAATACATTGATTTTAAAATAAATTTTATTTTTGGGGAGAGGGTCTCCCATCCCGTGTCAAGTCCTCCCATCCCACCCTACAGTGGAAGTCAATATCTCCATAGCTGCAGAGTCAAGACAGACCAGAATATTTGATCAATAGGAACTGGAGGTATCTCGGTAGCAAACTGTAGTCCGCAATGTCTGAACAAACCACAACTCCTGTCGATGAAAAGGTTGCCGGTAAACGAGTACAAAGATCAAGGGCTCCGTTTATGCTGAACTTTGTGTTACGACAAGAAATAGGAAGATCCTACATTCTACCGTCGAAGCCTCCAAGATTGGGTGAGAGCATTTGTAGATAAGGTGATATGAAGGAGGAATAGTAGCATAGATCACATATAGAAACAAGCTGGTTACTCAACAGTAAACTTTCATTTTACAGTATATTTTTGATATTATTTAAAATATGAATAACGACAAAAAAAAACACTTCAAGATAGGGCTTTCATGTGTTGATGCGCTTTACATGCAGTACCCTTTTATACAGGCGTTTCTTGACGCGCGACAAGCGTTACGCGCATCATAAAAAGGGCGGGAGGAAATTAAATAAGGGATCAGAGTTGCCAGTCTCTTCTATTCCACCACTCATGATAAATCCATTTATAGTTGCCATTACAGGAACAAATAAAGCTGTAGACAATAAATACCCAACCACAAAAAATAAATACACTTACTACCTGTCACAGAAGTACATTGAAACACCGAGGTTCCAATTATGATTAGCACCACGTCTTACTACCCGTTCGGGCTATACACACTTACGCTAATGTGTAATGGTAGGGTGATTGTGAGATGAAATGGAGGAACCTACAGCTTAACGTGGAAGCCAAACCACGTTGGAGGCCTGGCATTCCCCACATTCACGACTGATATTCCAAAACACGTGGCGTAGAGGTTGGTTGCCCTGCAGTATCACCACACGGAGACACAAAAGCTGACGCCTGTATAAAATTCTCCATTGAATATAATGTATTTTAGATCGTCATGTGTCATTTTTGACGCAGTGATCTCTAGGTTACGACGACACACTTTTCCGATCGCGACGACATAAATGATGCGCAACATAGAATAAAAGCACTAATTGTCTCCTGTGTATTTAGAGAACGCGCATTACCGTGTCGCGCGTCACAAAACGTCTGTATAAAAGGGCCCTACTCACCACTACTACACTATGTTAGTCACAGTGACAGTCGAATGGCATGCTCTGATGCTCCCTGAAGGGGAGCACGAGAGCAAGTTCCAACACGTACCGACCAATTGGTCACACCGTGTGAGTTCGCAAGTAAAAAGTTGGGTTGTCACGTTTCGCGAAGTTTTGGAATAAAGAAACAAAGAAAACATATTATTAGTAATAGTGGAGGGTGAGTGGGGGGAGAGTATTTGGTAAACAGAATAAGGGTTTTTAGAGTTACGTGCGGAGACACGACTCAATGGTGGGCTGGGTGAAAGCCTCCCAAACCACTGTTGTCACATCTCGCTTACCCGAGCAGGGCTTTGGGAAGTCAATGGCACCCACCAGGGTCGATGACGTAGTTCCCAAGCTCCTGGATAAGAGAAATGATGGCACCGGGAAGTCTGGCGTAAAAGGACTGCGCCAGTACCTGGAAGTGGTCCTTGATAATAGGCATATCCAAGTTGCGATGCAGAGTCTCATTCCGGATATACCAAGGTGCGCCCACAATTATCCTCAGAAACACGCTCTGGAACCCCTGCATTCTCCTCATATACGTGTCCGCCAGGTGGTCCCAAGCGGGACACGCATAGTCGAGGATTGGTCTTAGCAACTGCTTGTACAGCGTCAGACCGTACCTTGTTGATAGGGCGCTACGCCTATTACTATGTTAACGTAATGCATTTCATTATATGCGTCTAGCCCGAACGGATAAGAGACGTAGAAAAAAAAAAAAGCTATACCACAAGAATGTCTAACTATAGCAAAAATAGATTGTACGATGTACCACTCAAACTTTCTCGTTCATTTACCTAGAACTGGAGACGTTTACTTAAAACTAATAAGATATGTGAAACGAAATAATATACTTTGTCGCAAAAACATTGAGAAAAGAGGAACATCTCTGTCCATCAAAAAGTATAACAATCAATTCCCCATTCAAATACCTCAATTTAAAACAAATAGCTTAATGTGGCTACTCCATCCAAACCGTGGGCCTATCTGTCAGGATGGCTTAGTGGGATGGGTAAACAGGGGCAGTAGGGAAGAAGTAGCAGTATCAGGGCAGGGAGGGGGTGGAAAGGTGGTGGGGGTAGATTATATGTGCCGCGGCGGTGATATCACGGGAGGCTGCGGGTGTGAGAGGGTAGAGGAGGGTGCGTTCCTGACGTGGTGGGGGATGTCCTCCTACGTGGATAGGAGTATCAGGGCAGGGAGGGGAAACGTTTCGTTTACTAGGAACCCCGATCTCCCAACCTCGTATGTTGAAGCTCGCGGGCTCTCTCTCTCTCTCTCTCATACACGCAGATGATTTGGGAGGTGCATGAGAGTGGGGAAACATACATATCTTCCTTCAGAATATAACCTTAAAAGGATACTTTTTTTTATTTCTCTCTCTATCTCTATCTGCATAGTCTTAAAAAAAGATTCTAGGTATTGCCACCTCACAGAATATAATCTTAAAAAAAAGATTCTAGGTATTGTTACCTCTCAGAATATGATCTTAAATGGATCGTGAACTTAAATAAATAGTACAACCTTTTATTTAGCGTATATATTCTTAAGATTATGATGATACATATTCTCAGTACAAAGATTATTAAGAAAAAAATATAGTCTTTCTCTAAAGTCTCGAGTAAACACGTACGAACGCGCGCGCACGTACGCGTGAGTACTTGAATAGTTCACGACTCCTGTACCTCGCAGGCGCACACGCACACGCGAGCGCTTGAATAGTTCGCAGGTCTTGGGTAAACACGTATGCGCGAGCGCTTCACCACTTGAATAGTCCGTACTCTTCTCCACCTAGATATATCAGTCCTCTCTGTGAAGCGTTAAAGCGACTCCTGTACCTCGCACCAAAGTTTTTGCCCGGAAGATGGACTCTGCCCACATAGTCTAGCGTTATGATGTTCGGTTCGTCTTCATCCTCGCTGACCTCTTCATCTCCTTCCAGACGACGGACGTTGTACGTTCGATACTTTTCAAGTTCGGAGATGCGCTTGACCCGATCGAGTTCCTCGTGCTCGATTCGATCCAACTCCGCGCACAAAGCGTTTTCTTCCTCCTGGAGAATTTACGACTCGTCCTCGGGGTAAGCTGTAGAACAGCGTTCGACGGACTGACTCGATTCCCACATTCCGGGTTTCTCCTGGAGAATTTGCGGCTCGTCCCCAGATTGTAGACGAGGCAAGCGGTAGAACAGAGTTCGACTGCCTGACTCGATTCCGGGATTATGGCATCCGAGCCAGTGCACGGAAGAATCGCAGCACTCGCTGTAACCTTTGTCGGCCCTCACGATGTGATATTCTAAACCGCCGTTCGAGATCTTAATATCGCTCATGTCCTCCAGACGGTAACCCAACCGCCTAAACATATCGAATGAGATACGTCTCCCTACCTCGCGGTCGCTTTATACGCTCGGGATGGAGGGTGACAATAGTCGGCGTGAAGATTACCAAACCCCACCCCTCCGAGGGATGGCATGTCCCCGGTCAACCCTTCCCCCCTAATCTGCGTACATTTAATAAGCTCCTGGAAATATACTTATCTTCCTTTGCTCAGAACAAAGATTCGTATCAGAACGTCAACTGAAACGATACGGTTTGTTTATAACGTTCTCATCCGGACATTTATATTCACATGTGATACCAGTAATAAACCTTTTGACTTTAGCAAATTAAAAAAGGTTTAAACCCTTTCACATTTTTTTCTCTCTGAGAGGAGGGTTCTGGTATAGCTCTCCCCCTCCTCCGCTTATACGCTCGAAAAGTTGGGATGGGTAGGGGGAGTTATACACACAGATGGCTAGGATGTGAGGGAGACAACCTCGGTCAACTCACGAGCCGAACCAAATAATGGATTACATCCCTGAATGACTTAATTAAATTGATTTTTTTTCAAAAAACCTCCTCATAACTGAATATATTTTTTAAAATTATAATATGTTAGAGTTTATAGCTCCAGAAATAAGGATTTTAGAAAGAAATTCTAACAGAATACAAATTAACACTTTCAAAAACATTGTATGAAATCTGCATCACCCTTTCACTATGTCAAAAAGTGATTTTTTTAGGTAAAAATATGAAATATGTCCTATTTGAAATGACCAATTCAATTAAGCGTTAGATTTGCAATACATTGAAATGTCGGTGACAAAAATTTAAGAGCTTTTTTGAATTTCACTTGGATCAGATTACAAAGATACAAATATTATTAAAAAATTTAAATCCTTTCCTCTCAAACTGACAGAAAACAAATTAACACTTTCAAAAACATTGTATGAAATCTGCATCACCCTTTCACTATGTCAAAAAGTGAATTTTTTTAGGTAAAAATAATTTCACTTGGATCAGATTATAATGATACAAAGATTATTATTAAAAATTAAATCCTTTCCTCTCAAACTGACAGAATACAAATTAACACTTTCAAAAAACATTGTATGAAATCTGCATCACCCTTTCACTATGTCAAAAAGTGAATTTTTTAGGTAAAAATAATTTCACTCGGATCAGATTATAATGATACAAAGATTATTATAAAAAATTAAATCCTTTCCTCTCAAACTGACAGAATACAAATTAACACTTTCAAAAACATTGTATGAAATCTACATCACCCTTTCACTATGTCAAAAAGTGTTTTTTAGGTAAAAATATGAAATATGTCCTATTTGAAATAGCCAATTCAATTAGACGTCAGATTTGCGATACATTGAAATACTGATGAGGAAAATTTAAGAGATTTTAATTTCACTTGAATCAGATTACAATGATACAAAGATTATTAAAAAAATTAAATCCTTTCCTCTAGAACTAGCAGAATACAAATTACTCGAGACAGTTAAAAAAGTATATATTAACTTTTTACAAATGTCCTGGGAAAATATCTCGGCAAACAGTAAGGTATTTCCTTAATAAAACAGATTGGCTCTTTCAAATTAGCCGAGTCGGCTAAAATCAGATAAAATATCCTGACCAATGTTGGCAGCCTAAAAAGTTAAATACTGTCATCGTGTTATAACTATCAGAAAAAACAAATTGGATCTTTATGATTACAATGATACATACAAATATTCGGTACAAAAAATTAAATTCTTTCTCTCGGAAAAAATAAAAGTCTTTCATTCGATGCATACAATGATTATAGCCTCACCGTCATAGAATAAGATAATACATTGGGATTGGAGGAGCGCTTTCTAAACAGATTAAACCGACGTCCTTTTTTAGAAAAAACATTCTATACTGGTCGAAAGTAAGGAGTGAATTTGATTCAGAATTTAAGACTTAAGATATATCACTCAAATATCAGTCAACATCTCGTTGTCGTGCCAGAGCTAAGTTTGTTCGATAATTCTTATTCCTTGGAACTGACATTAATAAGCTTGGTTGATCTTCCGATCAATTAAAAAATAAAATACTTTAGCTAACGCGCGCAAACAATCTAACAAAAAAACTTGCATTACTCTTTTTTTAGACTCGTCATTCATCGGCTTATTAATGAGGAATTATTTGACAATATGTTAACCTAATTTTACATTTGATCTGCGTTACTATCTTGACAAACAGTAAGGTGTTTCGTCAATATTATCTAAATTAAAATTTATACGCGATGACTGTATAAAGTTTTTGAGCATTATATCTAAGTCTTAAATTATAAACCAACAAACTATTGAGATTAACAAGCTTTGTTGATCTTTCAACCAATTAAAAACTTTAGCTAGCGTAAGCAAACATTCAACAGTGGCGCTACGTAACAATTCTAATCTAAACATGGAAAAATATATTTAAGTTTTTTGTTTTTTTTCCCTCCCTCCCAATGTTGACAGCCTAAAAGTTAAATACTATCAACATGTTATACAATTGTCCTGTCCATATAGTTTGATAAGTAGTCAATTTACAAAAAGTTTTTTTTGAGACGGCCAGTATTTGAATTAGTTACACTGCGTGTACCCCTCCCCTAGTCAGTTCGCAAAAGTCTGGCTTGATCAGACTTAAACCATTCGTTGAGTAGTCGTACATTTTCCGTGGCGCATGAGTAGATACTAGCGGAATGTGTGGAACACTTTTTTACCTTGTACAGTTTACTCAGAGAAGGACAGCCGAGTTCACCCAGCTCGCGAAAGTTATACATATCATTATCTTCAGCGACGATACTTTGTAACCATCTCATCTTTTCAGCTCCTTTAATATAGATTGTTACCTGAGTCGTGTACCGCTCTAGATGAGAAAATAAGATAGGACGAAGATTCGAGTACTGTACTTCCCCATCGTGCCAAGATAACCCGTGATAATATTGACTCACCCATCTCACATTTCTCATGCTTGAAGCCGAGAGATTATCAATCTTGAACGGTGGAAGAAACTTGTAGTTGATCTCCTCGAAGGGTTCGAAATGTAAAACACTCAACTCTTTGAATATGAATACTATTTCTTCACTAGAGTATCCTTGCATATCAATCAACCTGGTGAACCACCTTACTGTTTGCGGAGATATTTTCCTCTAGAATGCAGATAGTAACTAATGATTTCATCTAGAAGGCTTACCTCTATATAAGGACTCAGCGTGTGACTCTATGACTGGGAAAGTTCATAGTTCATCTTGCACAGATACCCATGTGTGTGAACCATAAGCCCAGTACGGGGGAATAAGATCGTGGGATACTCGCTTCGCGAGGAATGGAAGTTATCTGCCGGCCACCGGTTATCTGCCATTGACATTTCAACTTGATTTACCATGTCAAAGAGTTTCCTTTTCATAAATACTTGGTTCATTAAAGAACGTGTCTTAACGGATTGGACCATACTCCTAAAAAAGGATGTCAACGTGTCCTTTGGATGGGTTTGTTTATCATCCGTAACTTGGTTCCCCCAGTTGAATAGGTAGTCTTGCAGAACGGATGCCGCACTTTTTTTCAGGTGGGAATGTAGCCCTTATTTTAACTTGTAATGGTTTTTCAGGTGACGTAAGATGGTGAATTGGTTCATAAACCTCCTTTTCCGCTAATTGTTCATTCTCTGTAGCTGCTTTAAAATCAGCACGTGAAGAGCTTGTGGAATTTGTCTGGCGGTTCTCTTCACCAAAAAGATACGAAAATACTCATACTCATACTCATACTTGGAGCAGCCTGGCCACTTGTTGTATCACAATTTAACCCAACGATCCTTGCACTCAATACCTGAAACATCAGACATAGGTAATAACTAATAAGAGAATTTTGGTAGGAGATTGGTTAAAAATACAGCTGCCAATGAAATTAACATATAACTTCATTATTCGCCACAAGGAAGTGGAATTAACATAAGTTTATCTTAAAACAAAAAGTAGAACGAATACTGGGTTTAAGTCTCGCCATTTAATTTTTATATATATATCAGTTTCAGAAATCTAAACTTGGTATCACATTGTCAATATTGTTTGGATACATTCATTATTTTATATAAGTCTGCTACCTAAAGTCGTTTTTGAGCTACTAAACAAAAGAGGTTTTGAGCTGCCACCATCATTAAACCGGTTAGCGGATTATTTTGACTGACTAGCTCGTCCGAAATATTGTATTAAGAAATGTGTGTACCAAACTTGGTTGAATTTATATTAATCGTTTTTGAGAGACAGACAGACATTACACCATTGTCTTGAACAAAAATATTTTTAAATTTTGAGCAATTTTTCTTTCTCCGAATCTTCACTTTAATACGCTTCCTTTTTTAGTCATAATAAAATGATTACCAAATTTAATCTGATCTCAAATAAATCTAACATACATACTGAATTTTTACCTCCTCATATTTCTGGCTACAGGCGTGTCATACCGGTCAATGGCATTTTCCTACCGCATGGGGCAATAAGGAAGATAGTACATTCAGCTTGTAAAGCATTGTGGAAAGTGTTGCAGCCATTGTTATTCCAACATCGGACAAACAGATGTGTAAAACGTTTAAAAGAGAGTTCTGTCCCAAATGGAATTTTCCAAATGCAGTCGGTGCCTTAGATGGAAAGTATATTGTGATTGAATCACCTCACCATAGCGGAACAGACTATTTTTGCTATAGAAAAGTGCGTTCGCGTTGTTTTGCTAGCATTGGTTGATACTGATAAAAACTATAATGACATTATTTTTGGAACTTCTGATTTGGGGAAAAAGACTTGAAGATGGAACAATAGGTGTCTATTCAGCAAAAAAACTACCTGGAAGTCAAATTAGTGAATTCCAGCCATCAGGTTGGCAGCATTACTGGTTTGCTTAAGCAATTGGGAGGCTGGCTGACCGGTAATCATTCAAGGCCGCAAGCAAAAGCTTCCTAGAACTGATAGAGATAAGAAGTTGTAAAAGACTGACGCTGGATGCCCCTTATCTAGACGTCATTTGTTACGTTCTGCCTGAATGCCTTCACGTTGGGCGCCATTGTAATGTACTAACTTCACTTTGGTTTGAAGAATATATGTATATTACAAATAAATGTTTTCGAAAATAGATACTTTTGTATAAACTTTAATGGTATAATGTATTACATATCACTGTTGTTTGAAAAAGAATAATGGAAACCATTTAGGTAAAAACACCTTGGCCGTGATTCCAAACCCAACCAAGCTAACATTATCAAACTGGACGAGATACATACACATCTCTCTCGTCTGCCGTAGAAGAGTAGAATGACGCGTCTACCAAGCTAGCGTCCTCTCGAGTCGAGCCGTGTGAACCCCGTAATTCACACCCTCGAACCCAGACCACTCCTTGCTTTCTTTCCATCGACCAATAGGGTTAGTTTTTAATTAGCGCGCATTTAAGAAAACAGACGCGCTTCTCTGCACCTGCTATTTATTTTAGTGCGCATTACAACACGGAAGTAAAAACCTTGTTTCTGGCACGTGAAGTTAAAATAAAAGAAAAAGAAACATGGCCGTAGTATAGAACAGATGAGTTTACTTTATATTAACTGAAAAGAAGAAATATTAATATATTTGCTTTAAAATATGATCTCGAATATTAAAAAGACAGGAAAAATCGATATCATTACAAAGTCTAGTGTCCACCGGACTGTAAAATGTGCAGGTGACCTAAGTTGGACAAACCATGGGGAGAAAAAACTTTGCGATACAATCATACTCTCGAGCAGAAAAAATATCCTAGCCACCCCAGCCAGCAAGACGCTTCTGTCTGATACGTCCAAAATAAGCCAAAAACCGTTCGGGTAACTATACAGACCGAAAATGTTCAAGATTACAATATTTTCTTCATGTGTATGAATGTTTAGATTTTAAAAAGGGAAAGAGTGAAATCATAGTTTTGTGGAAAAATAGAGTTCTTTGAAATTGCACACGTGCCTCCCAGCATACGGCGACATTTAACTCCCTTATCTCTCCCATTAGTGTGTAATCTTTGGGTAGTTTGGATGGTTAATAAAACGACTTTTTAATAGAAGTTCTAAAAAATAGCAGTTTACCGCTTTGGTGGTCATATAATCTAAGAAAGAGTCTTCCTCGCATTATCGCAAGACTGGATTGTCATTGACGGAGCTGTGGGAGTTCAAATCCCTGCTGAAGGTATTTTGGGTAGATCTTATTCAAATGTTTCCTTCTCTTTTACCACGCAAATGTGGGTACATTTCCTGTAATTAATTCTAACTTCATCACCACCATCACCACCCCAATATCGCAATTAATATACACTCATGCAGCCCGGATAGAAAGTAAAGTCCGGTGATTTTTGCATATATATGTTGATTACTTTTATTTCTCAATTAATGTAAAACTACTGACATTAGAGTATAAAAAATCTTAACATAACTCTATTACTGCCCGGTTCCGCTAGTTATTTTGCCTCATGAAAAAGGGTTACGAAAAAAAAAAGTGAACTTTAGTCTGGAAATTATCTATAGTGACAAAAGACTAGGGTGGAAAAATATGACATTGTTCTATTAGAGGCCTCGGGCAGTCAAGTGCGCCAAATAGTTTTGACCAATAACATGTGATTAGTTCATCGGTTTGAATCCCAATCGAGTCAAGTTTTCTTAGTCCTAAATCCTAACTAGATGTGAATTACCGTGGGATACGATTCGGAGCGCTATTATTCCTTAGCTTGTGAAACCTGAAAAAATAATGTATATCAGTATTTCACGAGCTTTGGTCAGTTGTGTAACCATTTTGGGGACCATGGCCTAAGGGCCCGTCCTTAAATTAAGTAGGGATTTTGGGGTGGGGAGGGAGGTTCAGTATTTCACTACGTTTTCTTAAGAGGGGGTGCGGAGTCAGAATTTATCTTACGTAAGGATTTTTATCGGGGGGTGCCATGAAAAATCTTACGCTAACTTACGCGGGGCGAGGAAAGGGGGGCGGGGGGTCGAAAATCATGAAAAAAGACATATTTATATCTATATCTGTTGTCTTGCAAAGTATAAACGGTGGATCTAAATGTTAACAAAATTCTAGCAGTAAACTAAACAAAACCTTAATAGATGACAAGAAAGTCTAATAAATGCCATCACTTTACGTAAAAATCTGCGTTAATTTGTCTATCAGACTTAAATACGGGGGTGATTGTTTTAAATGTGGTGAATTAAATGTAGGAGTACTGTATGTTGTATTTAAATTATATTTTATTATTCATAAAACTCATTGTTACTTCGCGTTTCTCTGGAGGTACACGTACCACAGTTTAGGAATCATTTCTCTGTAGTCTAAGCCAGACGTTCTCAATGGGGTGACAAGGCACCCTACAGTGCAGCGAGAAAAAATGGAAAGTTAATAATTGAGTCTATATAAATATTGCACTAGAAAAATATTCTTGCTTTGGTTAATATTAATTTAATTTTCTACGATACCTTATTAATTACAAAAGAGTATTTTTATTTTGTCATCTACTGAGTGTTTCCTTAACTCAAAACACATGACCATAAGGACGTTTCATACAAAAATGGCGTGAAATATAGGGGATGTATCGAAATATACTGCCTTGATATAGATAGAGATACAATGTTTTATGTTCTAAAAATTGTGTGTGAAATCATAGTGTCAAGAAAAAATACATTAGTTCAGGATGATACACAATGCTCTCATTCATACGCGACACAATCACCCATACTGTAGTCTCATAAACGTAAACATATAATTATGAACCCCCTATGGCACCTTGGTAACAAATAAAGCTACGAATTAGTTGTACTTTCCGTCCCGTCTGTGCGGTACTGACCCGACCTTTTAACCAGGCACGTACCGTAGTCAGGATTTCATTTTGGGAGGTGTTATCTAATGCTATGCTACCCCACCCTGACTTTTTGTAAACCCTATTATTTCTGAGTTTGGTTAAAGTTTTTGGGGAGTTAATAAATTCATATTATTTTTGGGTCTGTTGGTAGAGCAGAAAAAATAAATTTGCTAAATAAATCTAATATATTAAACTAACATAGTTAAAGGTAACTAACCAAGTCCAAATAATGAAATTACTATGTGTATGGAAAAGTGTTCATGTACCACTATCTATAACACATTTACAATAGTAGCCTTCTGTTAGCTTTCTTGGCACTGGGTAGTGAGTGAATTGACATAAGTGCCAGGCCAGTCAATCGTTCACTACCTGCACATAGTTTCTTAAATAGGTCTTAATCCTTTTCAAGCCATTAGATTGACTAGTTAAGCAACTGACTGCGTAAAAATTACAAGCAAGAGATCATACTATATTTTTATTGTATCTTTTTATCTTTCGTTAAATTTCGGCGGGTGTCTGCACACCATACCTACAGGACTGATTCAACGTGTTTGGGGACTTGAGGTATTCGTAGGTACTAGGGCTGGTACGATGATTTAGAGTTGATGTATACGTGTACACGCTCTTGAACCGCAATCCGTTCAATTCCTTGAGCAGACAGATCATAGTATTCGTCTTTCAACAATTAGAAGGTTCAAAAATGATGTATTAAATAGTATCAGGTACGGATGACTAATCTGTTTCACAGACCAAATGTCAACTAATATGACAATATAATGCACGTACCTATATAAACGTCAATCAGTACATGTCATGAAGCAAAGAAAGGGAGATGAACTTCTGAATAAGATCAATACACTACCATTTGAGATGCATACACCTGGCTACCAGTACTGCGGTCCAGGTATAAAGTTGTAAAAAGTTTGAAACGGCATACGCCAGAGTTTGGTCAAATTTGAGTCAATGCATAGATGTGAATCAGTGGGTAGAGGATCTCTCCTACTCAGAAAACATTCCTATGCATTACCATCGCTCCTGCTACGCAAGTTTGACTAACAAAATAAATTTTGAGAGGGCCCAGAAAAATTATTATTGAGAATTAAAAAAGGGAATTAAGGGAAGTCATGGAGGACTGTCTACATCTTATAGCACTAAAACATCCATGGAAGTGATGAAAAGAAGAAATAAATTTTAAGAGAATTTATGCATCTTTTGCTGAACTGATATCATGGATGCAAAACTTTACAACGTTACGTCTAGAGATACGTCCAGCATGTTTATACAAATTAAGAAACATAGCCAATCAAAAGTAGTGGGTGCCCATCCAGCATAACTGGACTCAATTAAACAAAAATTATAAAGTGCATGATATGTTAATCATTGCCTTGTAGCCTAGTTAAGCCATATTCACATTCTGAATTATGATAGATTAAATACAATCTCAGAAAGATTTTTCTTTCCCTAAAACACTCTAAATCCTAACCTGTATTTACTCATCTTCTCTTTGTGCAATCTATTACCTATTTCTCAGAAGAACATCCTTCTCACACATAAGGCTAACATCACCTCCCTACTTAATACTTATGCCTCTAGTGCTGTTACCATGCTGCATTTGCAGTAAATTAAATTGTGGTATTTTATTTTATCTCATTATTTTTAAAACAATTTACCTAGCCATTTTAAAGATGGTTTGCCATTTGATAATTCGTTTGAATATATTGCGATATAATAATATCAAAACAACTATTTTAAATAAAATAAATGATCAATAGTTTCCACTCAAATATTTAATAGTTTTTCCTCCAGGCAGCCATACTGGGATATTATTTAGCATAGTACCAGTAAAGAGTTTACTATCAAGATACAGGAATGTAATAATTTTATGTCAGAGGTCAGCAATACATACAAATAAATTTGTGTTTGTTTGGGTAGGTCCTCTAGTAAATGCAGACCAAATAAATGAGTCTCGATGCTTTGTTATATTTTAGAGCAGAACATTCAACTAATTCTCTTTTCACACCCTTGTCCTGAGTATTATGGACTGTGTAAATTACTCAAACCTATAGCTAAATCATAAACAAACAGAATAATATAGTTTAATATCAAGCAATGTTTGTATAGGTTTAAATCTTTAGTATAACCACACTAATTTAATACTAGTTAATTTAAAAATGGCAACTGATAATGAAAATCAAAGCCGGAACCCCTGGCTATGACACTTTATACAGCTACATCTGCCACCTAAATATCATTTCCATCTTCTAATATGCACTATTCATGTTCACTTTGTCTACCCTGAAAGGTACCTTACCTTGACCGATTACAATATGCCTCTATCCTACATACTGCATCAGCGTAGCCCATAAAGGTAAGTTTGCCACCTTTCAGAGTAAATGGAGTGTACAATTAATTGTATTAGTGTTAGCTTACTTTCAAACTAATTAAAGTTTACCTTTTTACTTTATCTCAACCCCTCAGAGAGATGTATTGGGATCGTCAAAAAATCAAACTGGAGATTTTGAATGACAACATTTCATGACCCCCTGAAACCAAAAAAGTGGTTTTCGCGATTCTGCCTGTCTAACCATAAAACTTGCTATCTAGGGTTTACATAAGGCTCCTCAGATATATTTAATATTCAACTCTAAAATTAAGGGTAATTTACTGAAGGGCAATAAGAGAAAAACGATTTTTTCAAGATCCACTTTAAGTATTTTGATTTATTTATGGTTTAATATCACAAACAAAATGGCCATTTTCATTTTCCCATAAAAAGGACTTTTGAGGATATTTTACATAAGCAGAAGTTTCCAATTTTTATCATGTGCCTGCAATTATTAAGGATAATAAATAACTTATTATTGTAAAGTTGTAGTACTATTAAAAATACAAATCTTTTATTTGAAATAAGCCTATATTTTTTTATAAAACCAATAGTTTTGCGCTATAAGCAAATATATGTATATAAAATATAGGTCTTTGAAAATTGAAATAAAGATGATGTTCTTTAATGAACAGAGATGTTTCCTTTTTTTACCCTCAACGTTTCTGTAACAGAATATATTATGTCATTTAGGATCGTTGGTGGAGTGTTTCTGCAACAATGTATATTATTTCATTTCAATAACCACAAGCTTTTAGTAAATGTCTATACTCTAATATAAGAGAGAAGGTATGTGGGCTGCACAATAAAAAAAAGTTAGTTTTAAGTAAGTGATCTAGCTCATTTTCTAAAATGTTGCCATTGAAATAATTATATAAATATAGTGGTTGCAAAATAGGCCGATGCCGGTCATTTGTCGCCGATAATTTCAATGATCAAATTCATAATCGACATCCGCCCAACCCTAATATAAAGCGCCATTCTGGTAACACTTTTCATATATTGACAAACTCTAATTAGTATGTTTACACTTCTTACCAAAAATCGGCTTCTTTTTACTTAGAGTAGCTAAACTCTTCGTCATGTTTTGAACACTAATCAACATAGGTAAATAATATTAATATATTTTTTTTTTAATTTTATAGTACCCCAGGACGTGGATTGTGGATATATAATAGGTGTATTAAAATATGGTTAAATTATGTACCAAGTTTGATCAAAATAATTTTAAATTGACTTTTTAATGGTTTAGCAAATTAATAATACGCACATTCCTTCTTTAATCATCTAACTTTATTCTAAGCCCTTTAGTTTTATAGTGTGTTGCTGCAAATATAGACTGCCAAATTCGATAAGTGGAAATACACATTTTGTTACATTTTTAGCTAAAAAACAAATGGAAATATTTAATTCTTTAAAACTTTGGATTCTTCTGAATTTTGAGTGATTTCCATTTAAAACATTGAAATAGTATACCTAAGGTGTTATAATTATGGCTGTATCTATGCTAAAAAAAATAACTGTGGAGAGAGTTATGCATAATTAATTACATTTGTAGTTATTTGTATTTTTTATGATAACTGAGGGCAAAGTTCTAAATAATTTAAGTGATTAAATAACATCTGTTGATGTGTTAAAATAAAGAAAATGCCTTTAATGTGGTAAATATATGCACTATTATTATTATTATTAGTACCTGTTTGGGTAATACGCAGTACGCATTATTCTTTTGTTAGTAGATAAAGGTTAAAGAAAATGTATTAAAATGTTTTAAAATTTAGCTAGTATATCAACTATTGTTTTAACAAAATTTTATATTTATATATTACCGTATGTAATTCATCTGGGGCCAACTGAATTTCAAAGAATACAACTATATTAACAACTTCATATAGACTATTTTTATCTAGAAACAGGTGAAACTAGAATTGAATTTTTAGAGATTATTTGGGTCACTAGGAATATCTATTTTATTTGAATGTTAATTATAAGGCCTATTTTATTTGATTGTTAATAAGAATGCCTACCTAGCATTTTGGGGGAGAAAAAAAAAAGGCTTGTGATGAATTTGTTTAGTGTACGGTGTTGTTGAAATTTTAAATAATATTAGCTAGTTTTATTTAAGCTCTTATTCTAAGCCTCAAATATAATTTTCACTTCTTAAAATTAAGAATCAAATCTGTTTTTCCTAGATCACTCGGCAAGGTAAGCCCTACCTACAATATATCTTGATTTCTTCTCCCTCTTAGCTCAGTTTGTTTATATATATCACAACTTTAATAATGAGCCCAAAATAAATTTTTATATTTCAACTTCCATACTAAGCCCAAAATTGTTTTTCTAATTTAAATTTAAATATTCATGAGATCCATTTCATTGTTTGTACATGTTAAAATTTTCTCTTTCTTTATTTCAGCTCCTATATTAAGCCCCAAGTCTTATTCTCGGCATGATAATAAAGTATTGGAGGAATCTGAATTAAAAGTATATTTAGACCAGATTGATGAAGCATACAAAGTAGGACCTAAGGACAAATACAAAGAACCTACACTAGAAAGCCAAAGGTAGACTTATTTTAATTACATACATTACTGGTAATTAAAATGTGCACTGTATCTATTCAAAAGTATTCCTTTAGCCAGTGTATACAAGTATTATTCCAAAAAGTCATATTGTGATTGTAAGCATATTATGATAAATATTAATTTTTAAATAATACATTTATTTGATATCATTTGAACTTTAAAATACCAAAAAGAAACAATGAAAATTGAATGAAGATTATTGGAATCAATAACATCACTAAACAAAGTGATAGTCAAACTCCTCTGATCCTGGTGGTAGAATATCTAATAAATACATAATATATTGTAATTATATGGTTTTGGACCCCTTTAATATATTCAAAAAGTCATGGATGAAGTGTATTTTTCTTTAAAGAACTGTTTGTAAACTTTCCTTTTAATACTTCATCCATGGAGAATCATGCGTTTTCAGAAGTAATTTCAATACATTACATTTTAAAACTTTCTTTCTTTAAAAGACAAACTTTGTTGCATTTTAAAAATCATGTGACATGCTGTTCCCTTTACCCAATAGGAAGCTATCCTTCATAACATCAGGTTGCCATAAGTTCTTCTATTAGTTGATTTTAACACTTAAGACAAGAGGTCCAAGAAGCAAGGGGTAGGTCATATTTCAGCAAGTTGTGTGCATAAATACAGAGTAAAATATCAGAAAAACAGTACACCATACTTAGAATACAGAAAATAGTTATCTTGACATAGAAACATAGTCTTATCACACAACAACCGTATAACTTTAATATCAAATCTACAGTACCGAAAGTTTATTCATCTAAATCAGTCGTGTGCAACATTAAAAGTTTTAGTCATTTCATAGGAATAAGAATCACATATAATCATATCACATAGCCATGTACACGTGCGTAGTAGGACATGCAGTCATCATCATCATAAAACCCGGTATTGTTATACTTACTGCTCACCGTAGGGCATACACGGGTTCACATTATTATTATATATGCGACATTATCATTTACAATCCATCCTTATCCATCATTATAAATTATGCCCAATCGCGGGTCAAATATCACAATATACATAATATCATTAATAAAAATCAATAAATCTACCCAAAACACTATTCAACATATTCTTAAAATGTTTTCAAATAAAATGTGTAGACCTATTATGAAGAGTGTGGAGAAATTTATGGTTTTTCCCTCTGGGGGAAAAAAAAAAAAGGTAGCCATATCTGTATAATGTGCCCATTAAGTACTGGCACCTTCAATTATATATTATTATTATTATTATTATTATTATTAGCACCGCGTCTTACTACCCGTTCGGGTTATACGCACTTACACTAATGTGTAATGGTAGGGTGATTGTGAGAAGAAATGGAGGACCTACAGTTTAACGTGGAATCCGAACCATGGTGGAGGCCTGGCATTCCCCACATCCACAAGATGTCTTGTCAGAGGTGAAGGAAGGGTTTGGTAATCAAATAAATCTGTGCCGGGATAGAGGATTGAACCCCGGCCGCCAGCATAGAAGTCTGACACCTTACCCCTAGACCGCCAGGTCACCTTCAATTATCTTGAATACTCTGACAATTATTAAGGAAAGTTTAAAACTTTTTATTTAGCATAGTGTTTTACTACTCTTTTTACCCACCTCAGTGGTGTAGTTAGCTAACGCCCTGGTTTCATGTTGAGCTAGACTGCCGAGGACGGGGAGATCGAGGTTCAAATCTTGGTCAAGTTAGCTGGGGATGGTTTTTCCTAAATGGTTTTCCACTCTCCCTCCACACAAATGTGGGTTCACTTCCACTAAATTATACCTTACTAATTCCTAATCCATTAGAGTAATTAGTACGTTAGCATATAACCTGAACGGGTAGTAAGACACGGTGCTATAATGTTAATTTACTACTCTTTTAGGTTGTACGATTAAAGTATAAAACTGAAACATGAAGTTTATTAAAACCTATTTGATATAACATTGGTAATTTTATCAATGAAAGCGTGTGTTGGTATCATGCTGATCATGTTATTTACAAACATTTCACCTCTCAATGTTGCTCCTGACACTGGCAGCACCAACACTCTACTTGGCTCAAAAAATGATACCATTACATAAAATCTTGATTCTTTCAAATGTTAGTTTCGGGGAAAAAAAATCTAGGAAAGCACTTTCATAACAAAATTAAGTGACAAAAAATTTGGATTATAATTTTTATAAATAATGTAAAACCTCTAAATAGTAAAATTTATTTTGGTTTTTATACCATTAAATTGATATTATTGTTCTTTAATATTTGCAAATGATTGTTTTCACAAGTGAGTTGTATAGAGAACACCAAAAACAATTTTCAATTTTCTAAAATATTTTTATTCTGTTGATCAATTTTAATGTTACAAACAAATTTTATAAAGCTAATTTATTAATTTTAATTAAACAAACAACTTTTATTGAAACTGTATTTAAAAACTATATCAAACTCGATAGGCCTTTTGGTTTCTGGCTACTGATCTATAGGTCCCAGGTTCGAATCCCGGCAGTACCTTAGGTATGTTCCAGCTCCACACCTTCATAATCACTATCATGTCATCTCATTGGGGGAATGACGTGTAGACAACCTCCAACGTTATGTTCCCAAAGAACAGCTAAATATATACATACATGGTGACATAACCAAATACTGTCTCTCTCACGGTCACAGTGGTATAAAAGTGGAAAAAGCCTCTTATGGTAAGTAGAAAATTAAATTTTCCAGGAATGTAGATGAGATCACTCCAAATATCAAAATTAGTGCTATACTACTAAATATATCTTTGGTCCACATCATATTTGGCCCTTGGGATGAAAAATATTTGGACCACACTGCTTTATACAATTCAAGCCTTGAAATCAAATGGAACATACCAATTAATGCTCTGAGATATTTGTTTTTCCAAAAAGGTATGGAGGAGTGTACTATGTTCAACATACAGAACTGCTTATAGTAAGCTGATTAGGCTACTAGGTGTTTGACATTCAAGGAAGAAGATAAAGCGCAGCAAACTGTGAAGTTATATGAATGAAATCTAAGTGGATTGTCAAGGCTATGAAAGACAATTTCAGCACAGAAGAAAACATGGGTTAAAATGACAGAAGATGATAATGAAGAAAGTTTCACTTTAGTCCAAAAAGGGAGGAGGTTACTGGGGAGTGGAGGTTACATGATGAGTTACATATCATGTACTCCTCACAAGATATTGTTAGTAGAGATGGGCGATATATCATTGACTGATTTTTTCACCGATACCATTTGATCACTGATACTCGAAATACTCACAATACTCGAAATACTCGAAATACTCACAATACTCGAAATACTCACAATACTCGCAATACTCGAGCTACGGAGCTAGTATTGCTTCTTTTTCTAGACACTCGAATAAATACTCGCTTCGCGGCCTTTGTTATTCTTTTATTTTTTATTTTCTACCAACTAATTGAGAATCGACCTTATTGACTGGCATGTTTTACGTGTTATTTCTATTTAAAACACTTGATCTCTTAGAGCTCATTTATCAAAATCAGTATAAGATTGCTACGTAAAAATGACTTTACTAGTTTAAATGTTTCCTTCACATGCATTTTCAATACAAAACATTTGTTGTTAAGAGCAAAATACAAAAGCAAGCTTAGCTTACTAAGCAAATCACATTTTGGATTCTTTTTAAAAGTAGGCTACGAAAAAAAATCATTTCTTTTTTTCGGTGATCCTATCCCCAAAATCGTAAATAATTAAAATAAGTAACAAAATAGAAAAAAACCTTAATATATTATTTACAATGCGTTGATGATCCTTATCATCCTATAGTCTAATCTAAAGTGTGTTTATATAATAATTGATTAAATATTTTCTAGCATCTTATAGGTTTATTTGCTTCTATTAGATGTATAGCTCATCTACTATTATATGTACGGTATTTAAAATAAAATAACACTACAATAATATAATATATGACCTGCTTTCCAAACGTTTTCTAAACAAATCACCATTATGTTATGTTCATTTTTAATCTCACATAAATTTTAATTGTAGTGAAATAGATCACTAAATATATTACACAATTACAAGAGTTTCTCATAGTACGTAAAATAAGTTAATATTGGTATTCAAGTTTAACATAATGTTTGTTGGACCACTAATTTTGCCCAAATTACATAACATTTCACTATAAAATACTAAATAACATATTTTATTTCTCTATTTTTCAATTGTATTAAACTTCTTAAAACGCATACTTTTGTATTGACTGTACATTAGTCAGGCAACACGAAACCCGGAGATTAGGTAGCTGTATGTCAATAATGTCAATGTCAGTGCCGACTGCCGAGTGCCGACAGAAAGAGCTTATGTTAAGTCTTTAAGTATCGAATTCCATTGCAAGCCGCCAAACTTCCAAGTAATTAGTTCTCCTTTCAAGTTCCAACCGACAACCGAATGTCATGGGATTATTCGAGTAAATAGTAAATACCCAGTACTCAGAAATACTCCATACTCCTACTCGATACTCGATTGTACGCGCCTACTCGGACAGCAGCTAAATACTAACAGTGAAAAATCACTGGTATAAATCACCGATATTTTAAAATCACAGTCACTGTATTCACTGATATCGTAAAATCACTGTTTTTCCCATCTCTAATTGTTAGGATAGTAAAATCTCACAAATTACAATGAGCAAGCAAGACATTCAGCATGAAAAGAAGAATCTAGAACTGTGTTCAGGGTATCTATTGACTCGCCAACCCAACGGAAAGAAACCATTGGGAAGACCTTGATGCAAATGGGAGGATAAAATTAGATTGGACCTGAAAGAGATAGGATGTAATAAAGTGGACTGGATAAAACTGGCTCAAGAAAGGAATAGGTGGCGCTCTATTATAAGTGTGGCAATGAACTTTAAAGTTCATAATGCATGCAACCCGAGCTGGTAGCCAGGCATGGGGCTAAAATAAAGTGTCATGATTGAAATGTACTACCTTGAAAGCGAAAATATTTTAAAAATTAATTTGTTTAGTACCAAGTCTTAGGGTTTATAAAATGCGCCCACATTAATGTGTAGAGAGAGAGAGAAGGAAAAGTGATCATTCAAATCTGTAAAATCACCTCTACTAATCTACTCTACTACAGTTACCAGATTAAAATATCAACCTTCACATAGGTCAACAATCTTTTAGTAGTGTCATGCCAAAGTAATATTGCGTGCCAACCAACATAAGGGTACGTTAATGCTGCATCCTTGCTGTTGGATCATCGCTGAGCTGTGCACATGAATGTTTGACGATGATGAAACAAAACCAGCAAGTTAATCTTTATTGGGGCATTTATCCTGGATCAGTGCTGCTCACCTTGTGCGCTGCTATACTCGCCACTGCGATGATAACAAACTTATTTGTTTTTCGAGCTTAAGCCATTGCCGGGACCCCGAAACTTGAAATGTGTTTGGTTCCTTCAAGGTCACTCTCCCGACTCACTGTGAACCCCACTACTCATATTTTATTGTATCTATTCACTAGTAATCGTATTGTGTTCACAAACAAGCAAGTGATAGCATGTTATTTTCTGAGGTTTTCCGTGATTTTTCAAGTGGATAATTAATAAAAATTTAAACAATGAATGAAAATTTAAAACATACACTGATATCAGTTGTTTTCGAACAAAAAGCAATTTTTGTCAAAAATGAATCACTATCACTGTCAGTAGATGACTTAGACAGCATAGTTTTTAACAGGAAAATGTGCCAATAACACAAAAAACGAAAGAATCAACTCACAGCTCACAACTCATGCCAACATATTACAGCTACGTGAACAGTTGCAAGGTAAATGATCCATGGCGAGCATCAGAGCTATGTGAGAGTAGCGAGGTGCATCCATGATCCAGCAGCGAGAATGCAGCATAAACGTACCTTAAGCCCACCCAAATTAACTAGTAGAACTATTGAAACAAATTTAAGTTAATCTCGTAAAATGTAAATTTAACAACATGTTTCTTAATCGAATAGCTACAGTACATTAAATGATTACTGTTTCTAGCATATTTTTATATCAATCTAATAAATCAGGATGAAATCAAGTTATAAATGTGTTTTGCAAAATTTAAGTTCTGAAGACATTATTTTGGTATTTTGAAACAAAACAATTGAATCAATGATATGCAAAACACGTTATTAAAAAATTTATCATTCACATCATTTGTTTTAAATGAAAATAAGGGTTTTATATTATTTTTGTTAAAATGCTCAGCGTGCCATAGAAAATCGTTTCGCGTACCACTCTTGGCACGTGTGGTGTGGATGCCAACCCCTATTATAAACCATATGGACACTGGTTCTGGTAGCAAATGAGAATATAGACCTACAGTTAATAGATAAAGCCTTTTTAGAAAATACCAACATTTTTGGTGGTCAACATTGATAATAATGTTACTGTTATTTTATAGGTATCTAGGCCTAGATTGATAATATTTTTCAAATGTGATAGTTGACTGTCTTGACATTTGTGTGTGTGAAAGAGGTCTAGTACCAAACTTTTTTCTTTATCAGATAAGACTCTTCCTATGAAAAGTGGACTATAGCTTTACTTCTTTCAAGCTTCTGTGATGGGGAAACTATTTATACAACTAAAGCTCCATCTACAGATCTGTAAGGTGCATAGTGGTCCGTAAGAGATCGACTCCGATTGTACTGTCTTTAGAGTCCTGATCAATAATCCCTTAGTACTTAAAACTCCATATAAATTGACTCAACTTTACTTTCTAAGGGCTAGTCGATACAGACTGCTAAGGACTAGCAATCACAGAAAGGTGAAAGGTAAATATATGCACATATAAAAATGAAAGCACCAATGACAGCGAAAGGATCTGTTGCTGGGAAAACAAATACAAAATGAAATTATAGTTTTATACACAAAGCTATTTCAGAAATATTTCTTCTGAAAATTTAAAATGCGCGGGAAGTGTGTGTTATCTCGAAAGTTTTCTGAGAAATAAATTCTCAGAAAGAGTGGCATCACTTTGGTAGGTTAAACTTCCCATTACTTAATTACCTCTGCTTCACAGGTCATGTCTGCTTGAGCCTTGCTCTAGATACATTTTATTTCAAAGATTTTCACCATTAGGCCTAGAGTATGTAATTAGGCTTATATGTCCAGAGGCCTACAACTTGAACAGTAAGAAAGCCGCGGTGATAAAAAAAATTCAAGTGCAGAATAGGTATCATGAAATAAGTAAAGTTTATTAATAATTACTCTTCTGTATAAATTATGTGATAAATTATTAAACTACTATTGTATTAATGTAAACAGAACAATGGATTTGAAATAATTAGGCTAAATACTAAGCAAAATGCAAAAATCACAGTTAAAATTAAGGATTTAAGTTTGTTTCCCAGCTTTGGTACTCTTACTTGCGACAAGGTCACGTCCAGCATATTAATAACACAATATCAATAGGTAGCATGTTATATGCAAGATAAAACGGAATGTTGGATGATTGAGGTTCTACTGTATAATGAGTATTTTAGTGCGTTAAATCTGGCAACAATGATTTTCTAAGGACTGTTGTCAGTTTGTATAGAAAAAAGAGCTTTGTTATTGACTAGGCCTATGCAAGCCTACATTTTTAAAAGTTTTAAAAATGTTCCAATTTTATTTTTATTTCTAATTAAAAAAAAAATAGCCCACACACTTTCTATTGCTGGGAAGGAAGTGCTACTTTGGTTTTTGATCTCATTAATTACTAATGTGGGAGTTAGAGCTTACATTAGCTTCAAGATAAAATTTCATACATTTTCCACTTACAATTTATTAAAAACTCTTTAATATCAGTTGTATTTCTTGCTGGTGGGTGTTATCAGCAATATCTATCACTGAACGACCTTTAGCATCTCTAACAGCAGGATCAGCACCAAGTGACAAAAGCAACTCAAACGCTGAAACTTTATTTGATTTTGCTGCACAGTGTAAAGGGTAGAGTCCAGTTTTTTCAGACAAACTATTCACATTTTGTTTACATTCTTGCACTAAAAACTTTATCATACTCAAGGAACCGGTTTGTGCTGCTAAATGAACAGAGCTAAGTCCCAGTGCATCCACATGGTTTAATGAGGCACCAGCATTGATGAAATGTTGGACAAGATTTATGTTTCCACTTCGAACAGCTTCTAATAAGGGGCTTAAGCCACACGAGTCTGAGATATCCACAGAGTCTTTGATGTGTTTCAAAAGTAAAGCCACTACACTATCTTTACCATGTAAAGCTGCAGTATGCAGGGGAGTGCGACCGTTGTGACTTCTCAGTTTAATGAGACTACAGTCGGCACTTAAAACAGCACTGACAATATTAACATCACCTTCACGGGATGCTATGTGCAATGCAGTCCATCCGTCTTTGTTGTGCAGTTTTAGTTTCGCACCATTACTAAGTAAAATATTAACAATTTCAAGAGCATCCGGCCCTACTTTCGTACATGCAAGCATGAGGGGTGTCCAATCAGCCCGTTTTAATGCATTCACTTCGGCCCCTTGTTTGATCAAATATTGAACAACATGCGGTTGGGAAAACTGAGCTGCTTCGTGTAGAGCTGTTTTGCCGTCAAAGTTACACACTTCGACACAATTTTTTGCTGTCCACTCTTCGACAAGAAATTTAACTATGCACAAATTACCTTGCCTAGAAGCAATATGTAAGGCAGTGTCCCCTGTAGATGGATAATAGTAGTTCGTCCAATGAATACATTCATTTGTATTTCTCAGTTTAATGAGATCCTCTAACCTATTAGCATTAGAAGCGTGCAGGAACTTTTCACAAATTAATTTATTTACTGACATCCTCGTCTCAAAATTGGTAGGCCCTAGATGCTTTGTTAGGTTAAGGCCTAACCTTGCAGTATTATTGCGAGTGAAGTTACACGAAGTATTATTTTCCTGGATTTTGTACGAAACATTTTATTATCAAAGTAATTTTTTTATAACTACACACGCCTTTATTAACTAACTTATATTTTAAATAATTATACTTATGTTGAATACATACTTGGTATTAATGCACAATAAACGACTCACTTGTAACCAATATAAAAAAAAAACTAACTGAAAAAGAAAATTCAGAAAAGAAGCTGAAAAGGAGTAAAGGACAACTAAATCAGTGAACAAAATATACAAGTTATTCAAGAAATATGAAAATTATTTAATAAATTATTTGTGGCTAAAATTTTCGAGCTGTCGTCTGCATACAATTGTGTAAGAGAGAAAGAAACCTTAGGGTATCATTCTCTTGCCTCCTTACCCACTCACAGGGTAATGTGGCTTTTTAACATCGTTCGCTAATTTGATTGAATATATGAGATACATCAATGTTTTACTAATTAAATTAAATGAACGTGTTAATAAAATGGTTGAAGAGCATAACAAAGTTCGAAACTGGTGACTTGTTTTTTTAAATAAGTTGGTGTAGGTGGGATAAAATAGAAACACTTCCTACAAGCCTATAACCTAAATAATTGTTTGAACCTACGACTTCTACAAAAATTAGTCATTCGAACAAATGTAATTAAGTTTTAAACTACCTTATTTCACTCTATTTATTGAACTTTCAATATAATATAGTTTCCGAAACCAATATACAAACTAATAGCGAACTTTAAATATATTGTAATCTTGGCAGAATATGAATAAGGACGAAAGCGACATATTATCTAAAGATTTTATTCGTAGTTGTGCAACATTACCTGTAAAACTGAAATATATATCCCTTAATGTAAGTTTTTTTCAGACAAATGAGGTTTTTCTGAACTATTTTCAAACACTTTTATTTACCAGAGACATGTTTTCGCACAAGAACACCGAAATAAATCGTTAAATCTGTCCCCTTACAATCAAGCATACAATAAACTTGAGTGTCACGCTTTATTCCTTTGAAAGGTCTGTGTTTATGTCCTCCAGACCATTAATGAATGTGTACCAAAATAACATTCAATAACTAGGTGACTAACTCTAGCTAGGTACCCAATCTGCAATAGATTTACCTTCCTTGATTTCAGTGGCATAATACAAGGGCCTCTCAGTAAATCCAGAAACTTGGACTTTAAAGTATGCGTCAAAGACATGAACAAGAGCTTATGTGTTCTATTTTTGTGGTCATTAGAAATGGAGAAATTAATAAGATATTGAAATGCATGTTAGTGCATTTTAAGCAAAATATCTGTCTGCTTTCCTTCATCCTTTATTAAATTTACAATGAACTATTGCACTAGCCTTCTATTGTAAGCATCCTAATAATCTATTGCAGTAATCATTGTCCCTCTATTTAACTATTCTTCATTTGTATCACAATTCTGTCCACATCAACATTTGTAGTATTGCATCAAATAGTTAACAAATTTAGCATGTAATTCTAATTTTTATCAAGTTTGAAACAATAATATGTATGCAAGTAGATTCATACAATTTTTTCTAATCTTCAGATAATGTAAATCAGCTTCAGTCGATGTGGGATTTGCCCTGTTTGGATGTACAAACATTGCAATTCTTAATGTCATTAACTTTACCTTTTTATGCCCTATGCACTGATTTGAACACATACATTCTTTGAACTTGGAAACAGCCAAAAATGATGGGAGCAAAGGCTCTAGTCAATTAAAGATCATTAGCCTATATACAACAGATGAACAATTATATTATATATTATATTCATCGTGGTAGTAAAACAGACCTCTCATCCTTACCTGTATCAATGAGTCAATACAACACTCCCCCCCCCCCTCTTTTGAAGAAAATTTAGGGAATTTGGGAAAAATTTTCACTGTTTACAGATTGTGGTAGTTCCTGATAGTGCTTGAGATTTTATTACTTAACCCTAAAAAAAAATTACGTCCTAAATTTAACAAAAAACTGTTTTACTGCATTAATCATGGCTCCCTATGGAAGCCAGCTGGGCTATTTTGGTGAACAAGAATTTACTAGCTAACCTGGAAAGGCTGAAACTGTTAAAAACAATACATTTGGCGTCTCAAAGATAAGAAAAACAATATGAACCATTAAACTCGCCCTATAAAACACTCATATAATACTATAGAATTTTCCCTAGTCGCAGAAACGTCAGGTCTTCGGAGAAAAGTTTGGTTACCCCAGCTTATATTACTCCAATAACTCAATAAAATTAATGCTGGCACCTAAAGTATTACGTCACTATTCTAAAACTTTTAATTATTCAATTATTGCCATTTTGTCCTCAGCTAGCTTCACTTTTAGTACGAGGGCTCCTCTCATCGAGTCCCCTGGGTGGGTATAATGGGTAGGTAAACTAACGCGTACTTGACAGTCGGTGAATGGGGGTGGGAGGATATATTTTTTCACCAAAACCCACCCTATTTCTGCCAACATGTGGCCACGAAGTACTTGGGGTACAATTCACCCCCTATTTGCCCAAAAAAGGCCATGCACGTGAGACCCTGGGACTTATTTTCTTATTATATGGCATTAGAAGCTCGAAAACGCATTGCGTAACTTACGCCACCTATTTCTATCTTGAGTTAGTTCCTTCCAGTCCATCTATTACCCCTCCCCATCTGCGTTTAAGTCTTCCTAATGGTTTCTTCCCATTGGGCTAGCCAGTCATTACTCCAAGAACGGTTCCAGATTCTCATATTCACGCTGCATATCTTGCCCACCATAATCTAAGATAGTTGACTGTTTTGTGATAAGGACAGGCTATGTCACTCATCCTTATGTAACTTCCTCAACAACCCAGTATTTTCATTCCATTATGGACCAAATATCTTCCCAGGCACCTTGTTTTCAAACATCCTAAATTTGTTTCTGCCATGCAATGCAAGAGACCATACTTCACACATATAGAGAACAACCGGTAAAATTATTATTGTTTTATATATTCTGAGATTTACATTCTTGGACAGTAGGTGAGATGACAATAACTTACTGACCAAGTAATAGTATGCATTTCCTGACTGTATTATTTTCCTAATTTCCAATCTAATGTCATTGTTTTTACTTAAAACTTTTCCTAAATATTTAAACTAATTAAACCTGTCAAATGATATATTCTTCAGTTATCTCTAAGCTATAGTATCCAATCTGTGTTTTCTGTGCAAACCTAGCCTAATAGCATACTATAAGGCTAAATACGTATTGGGGATAGTGCATTTCCTTGTTTCAACCCATTATGCATTTTGAATGTATCTGATAAGTATATCCAACCCATACCTTGCCACATGTATGAGTCAAACAAACCTCAATTAGCTTGACAAGTATTTTCTTTATCTTAAACTTAAATAAAATGTCACTTTATTTCTAATTGAACCATAGGCCTTTTAAAAATCTATGTATCGTTAATGAAACATCATGTTGTATCCCCACTTTTTTTAATACTCGATGAATGGTAAAAATCTGATCTCTTGTTGGTCTATTTCGTTGAGATTCACACTGATGATCCCTGATTATTTCCTCAGCATATGACGTCAATCTCAATTATACTAGACACAATTTTGTAGCATGTAGGTAGTTGTGAGGTACCTCTATAATAAAATGACTACACTTTGTTTTATCTCCTTTTTTGAAAATGGGTATTGTAATGTAATACTTTCCTTCCATTTTTATGGATATATAATTAATATATCTTCCCGAGCGTATCTTGAAGGCGCTGGCTGTATGGTTAATAACTTTGCTATTAGATACTAATCATTACTTCAATATCTGGTAAATAGGAAGCATGTGGCGTTCCTTCTAGGTAGACCTGAAATTCCGGCCAGTACTACCGGCAATGTCCACGTGATTGACTATCGGGAGGTAACCTTCCTCCCGTAGACGTGAATTGGCGCTAATTCTTCAATCGATTGGTAGAAGAGCATGCACGTCAATCTTTGGTCCAGCGATTACATACACACATGATTTCGAGATTTTGCTTAGTACACACCCCAAATCGTCTACCTTTAGGGAGGTGGGTACGCCAACAGTCTAATAAATTCGCGCTATTAAACACATGCTACAAGTTAGCACTGCGATTATATAAACACTTTCTAAAAAGCATGACCAAAACCGAAACTACTTGCTGGGGATAAAATAAGTAATCTGAAATACTGGACATAATCAAACATAAAACAAATTATATTTTCGCCGGGAAAGAAACCTGGCGGCCTTGCACTCGCTGCCACCTACCCTTGTTGCATGCTTACCATCTACCGGGGTTGGTAAGGAATTCAGCATCCGTTCGATGAACTCTTACGACCCTGATCTTACTTCGCGTGAAGCCCCTACAGATGAAAGTAGCGTCCGGGCCCAGAAAATGTAGGCTTTGGATCTTATCCCGACCCAAAACCATCCCACGTAAAGCTTGCCACAAATTGGATTGGAACAGATCGGAACGTTCGGAATCAGAACCCTACGAATGGAAAAGAGTTTTGTCCGCACACTGGTTCGGAATTCAATTCATGTCACTCTGAAGACAACAACCAAAAAGGTAAATCGATTTTAGTGATTTGGTGATAGTGAGTGGGAGCAGCAGTGAAGAGCAGGTAATGGCGGTTGTTCTATGCATTGCTGCTAATGCCGATAAAGAAAAAGATGATGAAGAAGAAGCTGCTTCAAAAGTACTTTGAGTGCACGATATACAGTCAATGCAAAATACAATTTCCAAGATTTACTCCCACGCACGTGTTTTCTCTGCTGATCTACTATACGCCATAATACCACAACCTGCCACTCTCGTCACCAACACTGATCCACACAGCGAGCCTGGGATGCATAGGGTCGCCATCTTTATCGACAAGAACGACACGGAAGAATATTTTGACACTTATGGCTTTCCACCCCATATTAAGTCACATCTGGCATTTATACACAAAAACACTTCCCGCACGTCTCATAACACGATACAACTTCAAAGCATCGCCTCAGACGTTTGCAGCCATTACTGTCTCATGTACTTTCTCTATCGCACCCAGAGCATTCCAATTAAAACTTTCCTAATCCTATTATAGCTCACCAATCATACAGGCAATGATGCTAAGGTGGTGATACACTACAACACATCTTTAAAGACTGTAGGGTTCTGCCGCCCCTCAAGAGGCTGCGTCCATTCAGCGCGCGCCTATAAAAAGGGCGTCCTGATGGCGTGCTGGCCATAATCACGACAGTCATCGAAGCGATCAAACAACATGGAAGGTTAAGACGTTTGCACCCGCAAAGCAAAGCCAGTGAAACCACTTGCCATCACCAATATTTTCAACACTTTGTTCCCACTGGATGAAGTCTACGCCAAACGAGTCATCGTTGGCATGAGTGTTTAGAACAACTTTACGCCCTATTTTCAGTTAGAAAAATTCGGAAGGAATTGTGTGAGGTTTTACCGTAAAGAGTGGCAAGAACTGGGCAACTACTAGTCAGTTATATCAAAGTTTTTCAGCAACACGCAACCTCCTCAGAAGATTAGTCTGACTAATCATGAAATATCTCTTAGGCACATGTACTCAGCGAGAAACAAGACACCCAACTCAAACAGGTCACCCATCTACCATCTAGCTGGGCGCTTTTTTGTGAGGTGTGGGACCTCATCGACGTCACCATCGACCGCCGGGATATGTGGTCGACACCCGTTGCACGATATTGCAACGATTTGATCGACACACTAATCGTGGGTTTATGCGACACGCTAATAAAATCAGCGGATGTCATCGCTCTCCAACAGCCTACGGTGGAAACGCACACCAGCAACGTGGATGTTATCAATGCTACCTACTATAAACGCCAAGTCGAATATTACATGATGGATTGTGAACTAAAAACAATTTTTCTAACACATCTAAGAGACATAGTAGAAAAACGTATGAACGAATATATGCGTCATTTCTGTAAAAGTGTTTAGTCAATATTATGTATGATATCTGTGAAATCGTTTATGTATAATAAAATATATTATGTATGTCTGTAAAACTTTTAATGTATAATAACTATATATTTTGTAATATCGTGTTTTATTTACTCAAAACTCGTCTTTTTTACACATAGGGTAACCAGACAGAATATCAACTTGTCGTGCCAGCAAACTGGCACCAAACATGATCACGGTCAATGACCTCTTGTACTAGCTCATGATTTCAATGTCACGATCTATCCTTGTCGAGCCTCCAAACTGGCGCCAGGTATGAGTTATCAGGGTTGCGACAGTGCGATGACATCATTGGGAAAACCCATTGCTGGGGGGAAGGTTGCCAGGGTAAATCACTTCAAGCACTAGCTTAAGGTTTCAAGGTCACGATCTATTTATGTCTTGACTTGTCTTGGTGAACCGCCAAACTGGCGCCAGATATGAGTCACCGGGAAAAAACCCGTTACCACATAGTTGGGGAAGGGGGTGGGGGAGGGGTAGCGTAATTGCGATGACGACACCGGGAAAACCCATTGCCTGACGGTGAAGGGGAATGTGGGGAAGTGACAGGGGTCTTACTGCTGGGAACAATTTCTCACACTCTACACTATGCGACCGTTGGGAGATGTTAGTGCTACGTATATAAGAAGGAGAGGCATGGCAGGAAGTGCACAAAACACTGTATATGGGCTATGCAGTATCTGCTTCAAATGCTGTGAAACAAAAGGTATATATCCATTATACGGCTCACGTTGTAATCCATAATATATCCTTCACCCCATCAACAGCACAACTGAACATGGAAAACAATAGGGATTTTTACATTTGTGTAAAAGGAATGTCAGAATTGTCCACGCCAATAAAATTTGCTGGCAAAATCCCACTGCAGGAAAATTTCTCTTCTGTTAAAGGGGCCCTATACAAAACTGACACCTCTCTAAATTATGAGCATCTTATTTGTTGTAGTATTGATGTTTATTATCTTTTTCTTTCAGGTATGGCTGGTATATTGACTCTTTGATAGATATAGACAAAACCGATAGAAGACTTAATTTTCCATTGAAAATGTGCAACATGATGAAACTTCAAGCATTTATCAATCAGGCAAAATAGGTTTTTACATCCAGGTACAGATTTAATAACTACCAGTACTTAAAAAGTTACTTTATAAAATCCAAAATTACATTATATGTTCAGTAAAATAAATGATGTAATATTCGATTATATATCTGCTAAACTAGTTTACACTACAAAATAAAATGGTCGAAAGCTGATAGTCCAAGAAAATATCTAATCAAAATAAACTCCCTGGAGTTTACTACTCTTATTGTTATATAGTTATTTGGTCTCATTTGTGTTACATATCAAGCCATGAAGTTTCTAAAATGTACGGCATAAACTATAAATACTAAAAACAACATCAAGCATTGGCCTACACTATTGAGTTTGTTTTTGATTACTAGTATGAATCTCATATAGATTACAAGAAATTTCACTAACCAAATACCCATCTTAATAAACGTGTTTTAAATTAACGCTTATTCCAGCTTAACCTAAACAACAGGAAATGATTGTTTCAATCGTAGCGAGCAGTAAACAGCAAAGTATGAAATCTAAACAAATGAAATAAACAAGGAAACATAATGTATAGGTACTAATAGTCAAGTAAAGACAGTTTTTATGTGTATACAATTGTATCTGATAGTAAATGTAATGAACGAGAACTAATAGCTCTACTCTCACGATAGACTAGACTGAAGATGACAGGAAGATCATAGTTCAATCAGGTCGGGTGTTTTTCCTAAAATTTCCCCCGCTTTCTCTCTTAACATAAATGCGGGTACACTCAATCTAGATTAAACCTTACTCATCCCTATCCCAATAACGTAATTAGTACATAAGCATGTAAAACCCATCCCCCCTTAATGAAAATAACAAAATAATAATTTTAATAAAATATTTGATTGGCTAGCTCAAATTCTGGCAGACATTTTATAGACTCTCCCATCTCAGGACCGTATGGGAGAAACGGGCAAAAGGTCAAAACCGACTAAATACTTAAATTGTTAGGAATAAAGAAAAAAACTCATATACCATAATCCTTTATATCACACACAAAAAAGCAACAAAAAAACAAACAGTTATGGGAATCACTGTACCCTATCTAAAATACCAAATACCAGTGTAATGCATCACAAAACAATATAATTTCGAAAGGCTCAATAAATGAAACAAGTACTATATGCCTTGTAATAATTAGTAACATAATATCACACACATTTATATAGCAAAAGGAATAACAATCAAAATGGCTTCACCCAAACCTACAGACCAAATAGAAGTGCACCAAGACATTACAGAGTCACACCAACCAGAAGGACAAAACTATAAACTTGGTATACTGAAGTAATTGGTCACCTAAACTCTATTCTCAAATAGGATCAGGCACCTTCCCAAGATTTCTGGGCAACTGAATGATTGTTTAGCTGTTTATGTAGGACGAATTATGTATTTTCTGGTATCACCAAATAATGTTTCCTTCTCAGCTAACCAGTTCTCCGGAATATATTAGAGAAGAGCGTCGGAAATCCGGACGTCAAAAATCCGGAGCGTCGCAAATCCGGATTGGTGGTGAGAGCAGATAGGGGAGGTAGTGGAAGGTGTCCTTGGGAGTTCAACGACATAGCCAATCACCTCTCCTTGGTCACGTGCTCGGCTCAGTTCTGTGCTATCATTTACAAACTGTACAGCAGTGGTGAAAACTTCGTCGTATACTTACCTTGTGACGTTTTAGTGTGCGAGTTAAAACGGAATATATTTTTACTTTGTTAATCATGTCATCATTATCAAATAAAAGGAAACATAAATTTTTATCTATAGAGGATAAGTTAGAAATTCTACGAAGACTGTCTAAAGGGGAAAGTGGTGCATCTCTCGCTAAAATACATGGTATGGGAACTTAATCCATTAGTGACATTAAAGCAAAGAAAGACAGTTTGCAACGTTTTGCTTCAAAACTAGATTCTGAAGAAGGTTCACAGAAGAAAAACCACAAGAACGGCAAAAAAACAAAACAAAAAAAACAGTGCATTGGAAGACGCTATGTACATTTGTTTTACGCAGAGGAGAAGTTTAAGTGAGCCTATTTCTGGTCCACTCGTTTGTGAAAAGGCGATCCAGATGAATGAGAAATTTGGCGGGCCTACAGATTTCAAAGCTAGTTCGGGTTGGCTGAAGAATTTTAAAATGAGGCACGGGATTAGAGAACTGGATGTACAAGGCTAAATATTATCTGCTGATAATGCTGCCGCAATGATTTTAGGGAAAAATTTGTTAGCATGACAATCGAGGAGGACTACACAATAGATTATGCTTACAACGCTGACGAAACTGGGATAAATTGGCGTTCTCTACGCCGGAAGTCATTGGCTTCTCGTAGAGAAAAATCCACTCCTGGCTTTAAGGTCGCAAAGGAAAGAGGGACAGCAATGGTTTGTGCTAACGCAAGTGATTCTCACGCTTTGGATCTGTTGGTTATAGGAAAAATTAAAAAGACACGATGCTTTAAGAACATTAAAACCTTACCTGTAATTTACAGGTCACAAAAAACCAATGGATAGATGCAGAAATTTTTACCGAATGGTACAAAGATATTTTCATTCCCGGTTTTAAATAACACAGGAAACAAAACAAAAAATAAGACAAGGTGGTCCTCATCATTGACAATGCCCCAACTCACCCCGGCCTTAATGTCTTGAACAAAATAGACGATAATATTCAAGTGGTTTTAATTTGATTGAGAGGGAGAATTATTTAATTAATATGTGCGTATGTATATCTGGTGAGATCCTACCTGCTTCTGAAGATCCGGTGATGCAGTAACCCAAGTAGGCCTACCTGGGGTTGTGATGGGATGATCTTGAGGCTTCGGATCAGACGCACATTTATACCAGTTAGGATGAGCGTGTGATTATTTTAATTGACGAAAGAGAGTGCAAAACACTAAGAAAAACTGAAGAGTTGAGCCGCGGTGGAGACGCACGTGCACCTTTGAGGAAAACACTTTGCGAAGTAAATAAAAACCGCGCGTAAAAATTACAAGAGAGCAATAGTACCACCCTTACAAAAACATAATTAATGAAAGAAAAAGGCGGTAAACATAAAAATGTTATAATTACATAAATTAATAATGAATGAATATAAGAAATATTTAATTAAGTAAACAATAATGAAATTGAGACTAAAATAATAAAATATAAAGAAATAAATACTAAACATCAAGTAATGTTCTTGCCTCCAAATGTAACCTCCATACTACAACTGATGGACCAGGGAGTCATAGAAAAAATGAAAAGAATTTATAGAAAACAGATGCTTCGTCGGCTCTTGATAGCTGAAAAAGACAAAGAAAGTGTATTGTAGTTTGTGAAAAACCTCAGCCTAAAGGACGCCATTTACATGGTAGCAGATGCCTGGAGATCTCTCACTGACGACAACTTAAAAAATGCCTGGAAAAAATTGTGGCCAATCCCCGAAACCTCAAATCAAGGACAAGATGAGGCAAACTCTCAAATTCCATCGGACGCCAACACTCCTACTGACACTGAAGTTGTGGCTCTATTCCAGACATTGCCTGGATTTGAACAGTGCGATGAACTTGACGCAAGGAAGTGGTTTGAAAGTGATGGCAATGACCCTGGTTAGCATTTGAATGATGAGGAAATAGCTCATCAGGTAATTGAGGACAATGATAATGGAAGCAATGTAAGAGGGAGTTACAACGATGAAGAAATGGATGCTGAAGAAGCACACTCAGACGCCTATGAAGCAATCCAGACAGCTATGAACTGGTTAGAGAGGCAACCTAAGGGGACGGCGACACAACTCGTACTTCTTAAAAGACTGAGAGATGTGGCTGCAAAGAAACGTACGCCAAGTCTTGTACAAAAACTATTAAGGACTTTTTTACCCAGTAAGTTTCCATTAATTACTGTAGATTCTTGTTTTTTTTCCCCCTAAAAATATTGTAGAGTTACTAATCTAAATTACATATTGTACATGGTCTTATTCAATATACTTTATTAAAATATTTTGTTTACTGTATTTTTCGAACCCTTCAACCTCTATTTTGCAATACAGTAGACTCCCGAGCGTCATGTATACTCTAGTCCAGCGGTTCCCAAACTTTTTGAGTCGCGGAGCACTTCTCAGGAGAGAAATTCGTGACGGAGCACTATCGTTGCCCTTAGACCATGTTCATTTTTGGCTGTTTTTACGTAACTGCATTTTCAAGTTGCTAGACAATTTTTTTTATCATATAACAAAAGCACTAATTATTTTTCGAATTCAAAATAGCTTATATTTTGATCCAAACTTAATGTTTCCCATTGAAAGACATTGAAAATTAGAACTTTACGTTTTTTTTCTCCAAACACTAATTTTGCACATACGTGTATTCGGCATAAAGGTGAAGATATTTTAACTTAGCACCTACATAGGTAGTATACGAATGACAGCATTATTGGGTCTGGAAACGAATTTTTAAGCATTTGGACATGTTAAGGTGGGGCTGCAGGGGACGCAAGAAAAGGCGAGTGTTTTTGCACTTTTAATAGCAATACTTTTTTTAGGATCAAATAAATTAAATATTGCTTCTATAGAATCATAGAGCTTAATTTTCTTCACATGGCGAGATCAACATTTCTTGAATATCATTCAAGGATGTCATGGAATTTAATAACAAATTTTTCTCTTCATTTAAAAAGTTTCTTAGATAATGCTGCTCTGTTCACGACAGATATTCAACAACTAATGAGGTCACCATGTGAAGAAAATTAAACTCTATGTTTTTATAGAAGCAATAGTTTTCTTATTTTGGCAAAAAAAAAGTTTCTCAAGATCTAGAAACTTTAAATTAACTCTCCTTAACTCGCGTCCGCTGCATACTCACCTTAAACATTAAGTTTTATTCATTATAAATATATTTTCTACACTAATTTAAGAAGAAATAAGGAACTTACTTAAATACATAAACGAAAACCAACAACAAAAAACATAAAGTAATGCAACACATTTGAGAACGAATTCAAAGCAGGTAGTGTAAATATACAATACTACTCACCTATATAAGGAATTACAGTTTCAAAATAAAAAATGTAGCTTGGTATCGAAAAAGAACGATAAAGCATAGCAAAATAACTTAGATTCTAATGAGAGGGATGGGACTGTTTTGATTTGCACAATGTGGCTATATCTGGTTTAATTTGGGACAGCTGCAACCGAATATCTGGCTCTGCATTCAGGCGGGATCTATATTTTGTTTTAGTAGCCACATAAGCAGAGAATCCTGATTCACATAAGTAAGTTGTTGTAAAGGGTAAAAGGATGATTTTAACTTTATCTGATAAAACTTTAAATTCGTCTTTTAGCTGACACCAAAATTCTGTTAGTGAATTCTTAGTTGCAAAATTATATTTTACCACAGAATCTGATGTCAAATCAATCATACACTCATACTGGTGTGATGTCAGACAGGCTGGCTTTTCCGACACAGCAGAGTATGGGTTTACAACCCAACAGTTCTCTTTTATTTTATCGTGGAATTCTTCTGGAAAATAACAGTTGAAACTATCAAGCAAATTTAGCAGATGAACGTGAAACTCATTTAAGATATATTCGGGTACGTCAGAATCTAGTTCTTCTCTAAATTCTTTTACCATTGGGAAACTGTCTAGATTTAGATTTTTCATTGAATCCGCCCAAAACTTTATTTTCTTTTTAAACGCTTGTACTTTATCGCTGGCGTCAAAAACGGTTACTGCTTTCCCTTGAAGTGAGATACTTAAGTCATTAACTTTTTTTAAAATGTCTGCTAAATACGCCAATTTCATAACCCAATGCTCATCACACAGCCTGTCTCCCAAAGCGAAGTCGTTGTCAATCAGGAAGGTTCTGACTTCAGCCCTCATTTCAAAGAGCCGAGTCAAAGCTTTGCCACGAGAAAGCCACCTTACTTCTGTGTGAAGAAGTAAAGACGTATGTAGACTCCCCATGTCTTCACACAACAGCTTGAATAGTCTTGTATTTTTAGGTCTAGATTTGATAAAATTAATTACTTTCACGCTTTCGTCCAAGACTTCTTTTAGGAAGGGTGGCATTTTTTTCACAGCAAGGGCATGGCGGTGGAGGATGCAGTGGCTACTGCTGCATTCCTTGACTTTTTGTTTTATTCTTGAGATAGCACCGGACGTCTTCCCAGTCATGGACTTTGCGCCATCCGTGCACACATCAACGCAATTATCCCATGGGATGTCACTCACTGTGAAAAATTCTTCTATTAATTTGAAAATTTCAGCGCCAGTTGTGTTAGTTGGTAAAGACTTGCAGAGAAGCAGATCCTCTTGAAAAGACTCCAAGTATTGGTAGCGTACAAATACTATTAAAATTGCCAATCCAGCCACATCCGTTGATTCATCCATTTGGAGCGAAAACTTAGTGCATTTTATTCGTGAAAGTAAAGTAGCTTTCACATCCTCTGCTAAGTCCCCGATTCGTCGCGAAATCGTGTTATTTGACAAAGGAACGGTGTCTACTAGTTTCGTGGCTTTTGCATCCAGCATACATTCAACTATGTCCTTTACACAAGGCTTTATAAGGTTTTCAGCGATGGTATGGGCTTCGCCAGCTTGAGCAACTCGGTAACTGACTAAGTAGGACGCCATCAAAGCCTGTTCATTAACTGTTTTTGAGTGATAAGATATAATTTTCTGGGCATGTGTAAGTTCACCATACTTCCTTCTGAAGAAATCAGTCGGTTTGCCCTTGCATTCTGGATGGACCCCCTCAAAATGACGGCGCATTTTTGCTGGGAGCATCGCACTATTTGGCAAAACTTTCATGCAAACTACGCACTGTGGTTTGTTGTCACTAGTCTCAACAAATCCAATATCCAAGTAGGAATCGTGATACTTCCTTTTTATAATTTTTTTACCTGTGGCACTGATCTCCAAAGAACTAGTATTAGGCAGTTATTTCAACAGTTCAGAAGTTTCTGTCACACCTGCTGTCGCTGATTCGTCTAAAAACCCTTCATCCTGTCCAGCAATTCTAGCATTGGCAACTGCTCCATCTTCTTCCACACTACAATATAAAAATAATATTCGTATCATCTGGGTAAATAATATTAATGATAATAATAAATGTCAAGTATTTAATAAAACAATTGATCAAAGAACCATTGCTCCTAAATTAACGTTGAATATTGTTTAAGAATGTAAATGTTTCTCGCATGTTTGCTCACAATGCTTGTTAAATGTGAGTAACCATCTTATCCTATCGCTTGGTGACATCAAATTGGCTGCAGCTTCAAGGTTACTACCAATTAACAGGCCAAAATTCGAAAATAACCTGAGCTGAAATCTATTTTTGTTAAAAGTGCAACAATATGTACAACATGCAATGCATATACTGAAAAGTCTTTATTTACTATTTAATTTGTATAAAGTTGTATGTACCTTAGTCCCTATCTCTTCTTTTAGGTCCTGTGTTATTGGCATCCAAAGCTGTTACTTGTTTTAATGACACACGCTCTTATTCTAGCAGACCCCAATAGATAAACACTATTCAACGTTAAAAAAAATGGATCTAACATAATATTTGTACATACCTGTTAGCTGTTGATGCTTCCATAGCTACTGGAGGAACTGTGGCGGAGGTTTTAATAGTCTTTTTTAAGGATCCAGACTTCAGCCAGCGATCCATTGAAAGAAAATCTATGATATTTTCTAAATCACTACGTAGGTGCTCCAAAAAACCTGTAATAGGCAGGTGTTTCGTCCTCAAGAAGGAAGATCCATTAAAGTTACTAACGTAATTATTTTAAAAAAAATCACACAACAAAAGCACTCGTGAAAAAATAACACCGCACTGCAATTTGACTTGTTTCGACTCTCGACTAAACATTGAATGAACTGCAACAGAATGAAGGAGCGAAGAAACAAAGAGTTTTTAATATACAATAAAGACTTTCCAGAAAATTCTGTAAAAGTGTCAAAGCTAACAATCGGATCTTTAAGTAAGGTGAGGCTCTCATTGAGCCGGGATTAGCTGGCGCCATTGAGCCTATCTGTCTGGTTTCGCCGCGTGAAGTCTGTGTGCTTCACGGATTTTCTCAATGTTTTGTGTGGTTCCGAGAAGGTGCGGGCGGGTAAACCTGACTGAGGTGCCGCATGACAATGCACTTTGGATCCATAATACTTGCTATTTACACTGCTTTACGGCACGATGCAGGAGCTAAATTATTTCTACACAATACTTATCTAAAAACAGTTCATGACAGCACAAATAAACAATTTTGAGATCTTGTCACATTTATTTTATTTTTATTTACAATCTCTCCGCGGAGCACTTGGAGATGTTTCGCGGAGCACCAAGTGCTCCGCGGAGCACACTTTGGGAACCGCTGCTCTAGTCAATACATTACGTATGTATACAGTTATTGACAGCACATTTGAAAATCCGGACAATTCAGTAATCCGATGGGTCCCGGTCCCGATCAATCCGGATTAACGACGCTCCACTGTATTTATCATCATAGAAACATTATACAATAGTAGTCTTGGTTGTTTTGAAAACAATAACTCCCATTACATTTACAATACAAGCATCATGCTCGATTTCCATGCTAAAAGTAATACTTCACCAGTGAATAGTTTTACATAGTTTTCACACGAAGATTCAATTTCCACAGTTTAGTTGATCCGTTTAGCTTTAATAACTTCACAGTTCTAAGAGCTACAGATAATAATTATTTATATATCGCCTGATCCATACTATAACGGTTTGTGGCTTTATCCGCCATCCTAATCGCCTAAACTCACCGATAATCCTCTCGAAGGAACAGCCCTGCACATACCACCAAAGTGAAAAAAACCCAGCCTCGCATCCTTCAAGCTGCAACGGGAATCAACACAAAACCCATGATCAAGGCTAGCCGCAAAATACAAATATGGAAGCCAAATACAATGCTACAAGCGAATAACCTGAATGGGTAATAAGATGCAGTGCTAAAGAAAATAATTTAAAGCTGTTTTTACAAATAACATATAATTATCTAGAAAATTAATTAATCCAAGCTAAATATTATAACAGTACGAAGAGTAATCATCAACAGAAGCTGTATTAATAATAATTGGAGTAGGGGGATGAAATTTGTAGCTAACAGGAAACCTAAATATCAAGACCTAAGAAAAACAATTTTTTTATAAGAATTGTTAATAGGTATCAATTAATATTCTTAATGAATGAATGGTAGGTAACTACAATTAAGTGTTTACCTATAAGTTTATATTAAAACTACTGTTCACAGTAAGTTTAACTGTATTTTATAAGACTAAATAGCGTATGAACCGAACGGGTAGTAAGACGTGGTGTTAAAAAAACTAAATCAAAGTGGGATGAGGAGTAGATAATAACAGGATATAAAAGGAACCAAGTGGGATGAACAGTAAATATCGCAATAAATGACCGAAACGAACATTAATTTGGCAAAACAATGAATAAATATAATAGTTGGTTTCAGTAAAAAGAGTAATGAAACCAATAGTTATTATTAGTAACTGACAGAAACGAGCATGATTGAACATATAATAAGATGTATATCACAGGAACTCCTTATAATATTATAAAAGAGGAATTGTGAGGAGTAAAGTTCAATAGTGTAACAATTTTACCTTTGCATACAAATTTAATAATTTTTGGTTAAAACAGTCAGCAACAGGTACACAAGTACACTGGTGAACCGGCAACCTAGCCCACATGATCCCAAATCTGGCAGAGTTACCCCTAGACTTCACTGTTGATTAGTCAGCCACTATGGCTGAATCCCCTACGTTTTATCCTGGCCCCTGGCCTGGTTTCTCACTAATGAATGCTGACACTGATTTTGTGGTCAGCTCCTACATTATATTGGTTTATAGGCTAATCAAAACAACCTGCAACGCTCGTTTTGTCATTCGCAACTCATAACCCACAATATTATACAAACTCGCCTTCCAATTTAGGCTGTGCGGTTACAAAAGTCATAAAAATTTACACTTTAAAATGGTATTCCATTAAATAGGGGGAGAGGAGTGTGAACAGAAGTTTTTTTTAGGTTAGATAGAAAAAATAAATTTGCCGGGCAGGTAGAAGCGACAGTTCTCTAAAAAATTCTTTGGGAGCTAGTTCATTGGGAGAGGGGGAGGTAAAAATTAAAAAAACTAACTAAACAACTACTTTTATGCGTGGTAGAAAACTGAAATTTGATAAGCAGCTAAAGAGATCCCTTCAAAGTTCAAATGACCATACAATCCTGAAATTTTAAATTAAGACTCCAGAAAATAGCGAATGAGGGTGAGGGAGGAGCGGAGGGAAATTAGTGCATTTAAAGATAAAATAAAACTGTTAGGTGAGCTAGAAAATTTATTTGTGCTAAAATGTAGAAGGGTTACACAAATGAGTGTTAAACACTTGATATCTCTCAAAGAGAGCCTGGAAATGGCATATTAGAAGTTAATATTAAAAAAAAAACTACTTTTTGGTGTTGTCAAAAACTAAAATTTGACAGTAAGGCTCGTCTGTCGTCTTTTAGTTATGTCAAATTGAATTGCATTGATAGGATATTACTTAAAGAAAAATACTTATTCACTTGTTGATATTTATTTAAATGATTACGCATTGTTTGTTACACTATTTAACACTCAAACATGTTGGATAGACATTTTATAACGAGAGTTCAAAACACGTCTGTTTCACATGACGATTCAGCGGAATGATATTGATTTTTCCATTCTTATTAATATTTAAAATCATATTTTAACATGAAATATTTTCAATTTTATTCTTTTCAGTTATTTTAAATTAAATGCATCTTTTCTAAACGACATCCATATTTCTATTTTTCTTTCTTTTAGATACAAGTGTTCGAAGCATGGTTTATTTTGGTTTTTGCAATAAAAAGGCACTTTTGGTTTCACAATTATTAGAGTTTATTCAAAACGTTGTTTTGGAGAATGGAAACGATACAATTATTTTTAAGTGTGTAGTTGTTTACTTACTGTTGCCTTAGGGATATTAATTTAACCATTGTTGGGGTGCTGTTTCTTAAGAGTAAATCCAGCATTATTCAAGTAAGGTGCTGCGTTAGCAAAGGATGAGAGATAAAAGTTAAAAGTTATCAAATAATATAAAAATATGTTAAAATACATCAACACTCTCCCTTATTTTATAACTTGTAAACTCCCATTTTGTTACATAAAAATTTAAAACGAACTGAAAACAATGGTTTTGTAAAAATGTCCGCGAGCTGATTTTTAGTGTCAACTTTTAAAATGTTGATTTCCCCATCGGTGACCAATTCGCGAACAAAGAAGTGTCTGATCCGAATGTGTTTTGTTCTTCGATGAAACTCAGGATTTTGTGCAAGCCGGATGGCTGCTTCGTTGTCAACTTGCAGAGTAGGTGTCGACTTCAGATGGCCAAGTTCGCTCAGAAGCCGCTTGGTCCACAGCATCTCTCTCGCAGCTTCACTGGCAGCTACGATTTCAGCTTCGGTTGTGGATATGGCAACAGAGGCTTGTCGCTGACTCATCCACGAAATAGGTGCCCCAGAGTACAGGCAGAGCACTCCTGAGGTAGAGCGTCCTGTAGTTAGGCAGCCACCATGATCTGCATCGCTGAAACAATCAAATACACCTTTTTCCAGGTTGGATTTGTAGACCAGTCCGTAGTCTGTCGTTCCTCTCAGATACCGCAGAATCCTTTTTACTTTCTGAACATCACGGTTGGTTGGATTTTCGAGGTTTCTGGACACCACGCTGACAGCATATGCGATGTCTGGTCGTGTGCCGCACATCAAGAACATAAGTGCTCCAACAGCTTGTCTGTAGGGGAAGTCAGGATTTGGAGGACTTTCTTCTGCATCGTTGTCCTTGATAATTGGAGTAGATACAGTTTTGCAGTTGGTCATTTCAAATCTCTCGAGTATGGTCTCCGTGTAGTGTTTCTGGCTCACACTAATTGATCCGTCCTTTTCTCGGCTGATTTCCAATCCTAGAAAATAAGACGCCAGCATGGAGGTGATTTTGAACTCCTTTTTCAGATCGTTGATGAACTTCTGAAGTTCTTGCTCATCTTCAGCTGCAATCAGTCCGTCGTCAACGTAAAGAACGAAAAACATCTTCTTCTGTCCTTTTCGTCTCACGAACAGACAGGGATCCGCTTTACTTCGCTTGAATCCCAAGCTGACGATGTAGTTGCTGAACTTTTTGTTCCAGCATCGAGGAGCTTGCTTCAGTCCATATAAGCTTTTCTTCAGGCAGCAAACCCGGTTGGATCCATCACTATGTCCTTCAGGTTGCTGCATGTAGATGGTTTCCTGGAGGTCACCATAGAGGAATGCTGTTGAGACGTCAATTTGTGCTAGTCTCATCTTCTCGTTGGCAGCAACACTGAGTAAAGTTCTTATAGTTGATGTTCTTGCAACTGGACTGAAGGTTTGATCGTAGTCCACTCCTTTCCGCTGTGAAAAGCCTTTGATGACCAGTCTGGCTTTGTATTTATCAATCGATCCATCGGCGTTGGTTTTGATCCGGTAGACCCATTTATTCGAGATTGCTCTTTTTCCTGGGGGTAGATCAACCAGTTCCCAAGTCTTGTTCTCTTCAAGAGCTTTCATCTCACGACTCATAGCTTCTTTCCAACGATCTTGCTGATCCGATCGCATGGCTTCTTTGTAGGATCCAGGTTCCTGAAGAGGGCTAGAGAGAAGCATCACGAAGTCCTGATATTTCTTTGGAGGTTTGAGCGACGAACGATTACGAAGGCGCTTGACGATGGCTTCTTCATCTGGACTTGGAGCACTATCTGGGACTTGTTCATCTAGACCTTCTTCTTCATCAGCAGTACTCATATCCCAGAGTTCATCATCATTTTCTTCGCTTTGCGTTTTGTCATCATCTTCTTGACTTTCTTCAGAAGTTGAATCCATTGGTTCAGCAGCAGAGTCAAGACTTTCCGGAAGATAGTTGTCGATTTTATGCTCTAGCACCTTTTCCTCGAAGATGACATCTCTTGATCTGATGAGTTTTCCTTCCTCTTCACAGAAGATTCTGTAGCCGTCGTCTTTGTCGTATCCGATGAGAATTCCTTTGATTGCTTTTGGATCCATCTTCTTCCTTTGTTGTTTTGGAATGTGTGGATAGCAGGTAGATCCGATCACCCGAAGATGTTTCAGACCTGGTTTACTGCCATGCCACAACTCGTAGGGAGATTTTCCATCAACTCGGGAAGGTCCTGTCCTGTTGAGAACATAGGCTGCTGTGTTGATCATCTCGGCCCAAAGCATCTGAGGCAGCTTTCCATGAGCATACATCATTGCTCGAGCAGTTTCAACCACGGTGCGGTTCTCTCTTTCACTGGAGCCATTCTGCTCTGGAGTGTAGGGCATCGTAATGCGTTGAACAATTCCTTCCTTTTGTAGGATTTTTCTGACATGCTTGTTGTCGAATTCCTTGCCACCGTCGCTTAGCAGCTCTTTGATGTTGTGTCCAAGAGTCTTGACTTCCGCAACGAATTGAGCCAACTTCTCTGCTACTTCGGACTTCTCTTTCAAAAAGTAGATGGTCCTGAACTTCGTGTAGTCATCCTTGAAGAGGACGAAGTACAAGTATCCTGACATGGACTCTTTGAATGGACCGCAAACATCTGTGTGGATCCGCTCTCCCGGTTCCGTTGTCTTAGACCTCGTACCGAAAGGCAGACGATGAGCTTTGCCATAGACGCAGCCTTCACAAAGTTCACTGTCCAAGTTGACATGAATTCCCAGCTTGTCCAGAAGGGATTTCACGTGTCGCTTGTTCTGATGTCCGAATCGTTCATGGTAAAGTTGGAGAAGATTGTTTGCTTCTGTTGCGTTGACTTCATTGGATGGAATGTCGTTCACGTTCTTCACGTTCAGCCTGTAGAGTCCACCAAACCGCTCACGAACTCCAGTCAGTTTCACTTCGCCGCTGACGATGAAGTTGCAAACCTCTGGAGACGAGATGAACCTGCTTTCCTTGTTCTTATCCTGCGCTGCAAGGACTGAGAATAGATTTCTCTGGATCCCGGGAACACACCATACATCAGCCAACGTGAGCTTGTGCATCTTGCCGTTGACTTCTGCTTCGATGTCAATGTCGCCTTTACCAATAGCCGCAACCTTCACACCATTCGCTGTGATCACTGTGTGGTTTGTAGAAAAAGACTCGAACGTCCTAAAAATTTTTTTGTTATTGGAAACATGACTTGTTGCTCCATTATCTACATACCAGAACTTGGAGTTGCACTCCAAGTTCATCACAGTCGAGGCTACCGTAGTCAGGATCATATTTGCACCCTTTTCCGGATTTTCCGAGTTGCTGGCTTTGTTGCCAAGTGCTTCATCCGCGATTCGCTTCCTGCATACCTTTGCTAGGTGATTTTTCTTCTTGCAGTAGGTGCAGAATTTCTTTTTGTCACCCTTTTGCTTATTCTTGTGCGAGTTGTTTGGCTGCTTTGACGAATTAACATAGAGGGCTTCTTGTTGAGATGACTCTTGTTTGCCTTTCAGTGCATTCTCGTAGGCACACAGCTGGTTCGTCAAATTGTCGATTGTCCTGTCAGCTTTTGACATCAGCATCCAGCTCGACTTGAATGAAAAGTAATCTTCAGGCAACGTACCTAAAATTTTACAGATCATAAATAAATCTGGCAAATTTGAGGTTAGCTCGGCGTCGTTACTCATTTCCTGCTTTAGTTCGCTCCACAAATTCTTTAATTTTGAGACATGCGTAGCGATATCATCTTCAACGGCTTTTTCATAACTAAAGAACTTAAGGCATAAATTGTAAACCTTGTCTTCGGAGACGCCGTCGAAGAGTTTGTGCAGTTCGAGCCACACCTCCCGGGCTGACTTGAGACGCATTATTTTCTGAAGTGTCTCTTCCGTCATATTTGCGGTTAAAACGATCAACGCATGGCTGTCTGCCTTATTAAAAGCGTCGAGCGATGTCTGGTACTCCGCTCTTTGTGCCGCGGTCGCTTCATCAGACAACGCCCTTGGTTTGACTAACCTGCCTTCAATTACGTCTGTCGCTCCGGGGATACCTCGTAAACAAATGCTCAGTTTGTATCGCCATGTATTCCAGTTTCCTTTTCCTTCCAGAAGTCCAACGTTGATAATCTTCGTCGAGTCCATTGTGAGCGTGGCGGCGTCGTCCTAACCTCAAAATGTCTCGTCGGATTTTCTCCAAAAATATCGCACTAAGTGAATTTATTTTAACAAAATCAATCACGCACTAATGTCGTTACGTGCCTGAGCCCATAACCTTTTGGTTTTTGCAATAAAAAGGCACTTTTGGTTTCACAATTATTAGAGTTTATTCAAAACGTTGTTTTGGAGAATGGAAACGATACAATTATTTTTAAGTGTGTAGTTGTTTACTTACTGTTGCCTTAGGGATATTAATTTAACCATTGTTGGGGTGCTGTTTCTTAAGAGTAAATCCAGCATTATTCAAGTAAGGTGCTGCGTTAGCAAAGGATGAGAGATAAAAGTTAAAAGTTATCAAATAATATAAAAATATGTTAAAATACATCAACAGTTTATTTCCGGGTTGTGTTAAGCCATGTCTATTTTTAGTTTTAGTGCTCAGATAAAATAACCCCATTGGTAGATGAAAAGAAATCAAGTAGTGACCTGGGTTTGAGAGTACAAAACTACGGAAAATACAGACCCAAACCTTGAAAGACGACATAGTTTTGTACTCGTCTTGCCCGTTTACTATAGTTCAGTGATATAATTCCTGGCACCACAAGCACTAATCCGCTAAAAATCTCCATTCTGTGAAAGACGAAACCGTGAAAATAAAAATGCTAGAACAATATAGCTTTGGATCATTTCAAAACAAAACCTTTGTTGTAATTTTTTTTTCAAAACATTATAAATTATTAATATTAAAATTATGTTTTCTTAGCATTGCATCTTACTATCCGTCCAAGACTCCAAGCTAATTACACTTATGGGCTAGGGATGAGGAAGGCTGAATTTTGAGGAAGTGCACCCAAATTTGCATGACAATAGAGAGTGGAAAAACATTTAGGGAAAACAAACCCCAGTGCGCCCGACTGGGATCAAACACCGATCTCCCCATTCTCGGCAGTCTAGTCTGTTGTGAGAGTAGCACCTTAGACCATGCAGCCACAAATCCAATAAGAAGCAATGTAATATCGAGCAAAACCATTAGTAGGCTGTGTGTTTTAAAGAAAGCCCCTCAGTTTCTCATAATTGATATTCACTTTAAATTATGGTAGCGAAAAACAGCAACAAAAGAGAGCATGTGGGCTATATTATATTTTATACTACATTCAATGTTTCTGAATAAGATTACTAAATGGTGATCGTCCTTGAAAAACCCTTAAAACTGTTATGTAAGTAAGCATATTATACCTAATACATTTGTTTAGAAAAGTGACTAAAAGTGAGTGTTTGATTTAAAAGTGTCTAAAAGTGATCCACTGGCATCACTGCGTTTGGAACTAAGAGTTGAAATTTAAAAAATCTAGGTGTTCAAATTGTGAAATCAGCCCCTCATTATATACTTAGAATGATTGTAATATGTTTGAGTAGATGAAAAATGTTTGGTGAAGATGATCAAGGCCGTAGCCAGGGGGGGGTTTTGGGGGTTCAAACCCCCCGCGAAATTTTATGAACAAAATATATATAGCTTTATTTATGGTTCAAACGATATAAAAATTAAAATACAAATACAAATTAGGCGGCTGTGTTATTATAAAAAGCACTTCAAACAGCTTCTAGAGGTGTTAAATATTTAGAAATTTTCCTAGCGTTCGGCATTTTGGGGGTTATTTTACCATAAAAAACCTCACAGAGCTTCAAAAAGTGTTTAATATTTAGAAAATTTCCTACCCTTCGGCAGCTAGGGGGTTATTTTATCATAAAAAAACAATTCAGAGAGCTTCTAGAACCGTTTGTCATTTATAATGTTTTTTATCTTCCAGCAATTGGGGGATGTGCTCACCAAACCCCCCCTGAAATTATTGGCTGGCTACGGCCTTGAAGATGATTATAACGTATTTTTAGACACCTTGGAAGGTAATTTGTAAATTAAATAAAGCGAAGATGGAGTTGAATCAGGCATGATTCCACCTACCTTCCAGGTTTTATTTGTTCATTCTAATACTTACACCTAGGCTTAATGACTTAATATCGTCTCAATGAATTTTGTCAGCGTCTAGCCCTGACTTCCTGGATTGTTTTTAGGATTATTGGTATTTTACCAATGTGCACCTATCATGATAATAAAGGTCATAAAACACATTATAATTGCTAAGATATTCAGAGCTATAGTTATATTCTCTTCACTCGGTCTCTGGTTCCTATACTTTTATATACTTTATTTTGTCATTTATTTATGTTATGATTATTAGTAATTTATCCCAATAGATTCAAAGACAAACAAGCTCTAGTTTACAATAAAAAATGCTTTACCCTGTCAAAAGCCGAATCTGGGACTCTCATCTCAGGATGCTACTCTGGGCAAACTTGATGTTGATATTATTTGTATTTATTACTGTTGAATACTCATTAGTTTGTGTATAAGTTTTATCTTAAAAAGGTGACCTGGTGGTCTAGGGGTAAGGTGTCAGACTTCTATGCTGGCGGCCGGGGTTCAATCCTCGGTCCCGGCACAGATTTATCTGATTACCAAACCCTTCCTTCACCTCTGACAAGACATCTTGTGAATGTGGGGAATGCCAGGCCTCCACCGTGGTTCGGATTCCACGTTAAACTGTAGGTCCTCCATTTCATCTCACAATCACCCTACCATTACACATTAGCGTAAGTGCGTATAACCCGAACGGGTAGTAAGACGTGGTGCTAATAATAATAATAATATCTTAAAAACGAATATTGATAATGTCAGAGTTTAAGAAGAAATATTTCAGTAATGAGTTCTAAGCCCAGTGCTTCTTGATTTAAATTTGTTCGGTGTCAGTTCTGCATATTAGGTTTCTTCCAATAATGTTCCCCGGTGCTGATTTTTTATGTTCCTTGACATTACTACATTTGGCTAAATACGTCCATATAATAAAACCAAGGGATAGTGTGTAATGAGGTTGACTGAACAGAACTAGCTCGTGATAGTGATAGGTGGCATATTCTTGTAAGTGCGGCAATGCACTTTTGAGCTCTTAATACTATAGAGTAATTAAGTCACATAAACAATTTTTTTGACAGTATTAAGAGTTCCATTTGATTAGATTTGGGTGAGAGAGGGGAGTCATCCCTATCCCCCCACTAGTATTGCCAATATTTCCTATTCCCAATTTATGCCAACATAAATCTTTTTTTAAGTACAGCCATTTCAAATAGTTTCAAATTGGAATCCACAGTTGGATTGGCCAAATAATATTAAAATAGTTTAAAGGGAAGACCATTCAGGGATAAAAAAAACACATATTATATTTGTAAATATAGTGATGCACATTTATTATACATATTTATATTATTTTTAAAAAATTACATACTATGTATATAAGCAACAATAAAGAATAGAGATGAATACAATAATTTTTTTTAAAGATTTTATTTTCACCTATAAACAAGTACTGGAATATCTTTGAGTAAAATTCAAAAAGTGTAAAATACCAATATCACTGCAATCACAAAAAATGATGCCTGTATATGAGAAAAAATACTTGAAAGTCACACAACAACATTTGTTATATTAAACACAATGCTCAAAATGGCAGCAAAAAGCTGTGAAAACATCAACTTGACTAGACTAATTTTTGAACCTTGTGTTCTCTATGATATGAAATTTGGTTATTTTAATTTTTAAATATTCTTGTTAAATCATATTGTTTCATGATATAACTTTTTTTTTATTATTTAGCCACCTCAGAATGTTTAAAGTCCATTAAATACTGCAGGCCTATAATAATTTTTATAATCTGGTCCATTGCACTAAAATGCAAGAAGTGATTTTTTTTGTCACCCTTCTAACTCTGTTTAACTCTTTATGTTTAAGACATAATACATTCTAAATCAATTTTTGTGTCACTATATTAAAACACGGTGAACATTCTAAAGGTGAGTTCATTTACCAAATGAAATATAGCAATAACATTGTTTTTGAACATATGTTTTTCCAAATGTAAATAAACACACATTTTTATCAGAATATAATTAAAGGAATGACAAATGCAATCCCACATATCTGAAAGAACACATTTATGAAAGCCATAGTTGTGGCCTATCAATGTAATATTAGTGCAGTAATATTCTTACTGATCTGTGGCTATCTTTGAAGATACCGGTAACCTTCGAAACAGTAGGTAACTTGGTTGACTTTTATTAAAACCCACATAAGCACATTGTAATTATTATCACCAAATCTTACTGACCCATTTTGAGCATTACAGCAAGCAGATTTAAAAAAGAAACGAATAAACACTATTCCCAACTAAATTAATATACAATAGTTGATAAATAATGTACAGCTTGGGAATATCTTTTTTAATGTATGATAAATATATATCTCTCCAATGTGGAGTATGATACAATTATTTCATTTTCTTAGTTTCTCCCTGTAGTTTCAATATTATTTACTAGATATATTTACACCTTATAATATTCTGTCTGTTCACACATTTAATAAAGCAATGTGTTGTTATGCGCCAACCTTGAATTTTTTTTTTTCCCCAAGTGAATCATGATTTCTTTTCTGAATATCTTACACACCTTTAGGATTAGATAGAATGTCATCTAAGCTCAGGTAATACCGATACTTGCAGGCAAGGCCGTAGCTGGAGGGAGGCGGGTTAAATCCACCACAAGCACTTCCTAAAGTTGATAAAAGAACGAAAATAGTCACCTTAGTTATGGTTTGAACAAAACCAGAAAGTGTTCATTAGTCAAGCAACAGAGATGGGTACGCTAAGACAAAATATCGACAAAGGAAATAAGATGTGTTAGTGTGTTTGGGGTGAACTGTGAAAGTATGTAAGTCTTTGAGATTAAGAGATAACAAAACATTCAAACTAAAAACTACTCAAATAGTATCTTGAAAAACACATCTCAAATGAGCCGGCAGAGAAATAAGAATCGGTAGATGGGAATAGGATAAATTATGAGGGGTCGAATTATCAACCCCCAATTTGGTGTACCTAGTTTCCAAAAATATAAATAGGGTAATTTGAGAAAAGCCTGGAGATAAATGTGTGTTATAAATACTGTGACGTGTGAATGCTTTTAGTTTTGTGAGTTTAGTTTGTAGTGTAGACTAATATTAATTAGTTAGTTACTATGTAGATTAAACTGGCTTATTTATCTTGGATGTTAAATTTTGTTTTTTTAGTTAACAATATAAATTTCAGTTAATGAACAAAACTATCTGGTCTAGTTTCATTTTTAGTCATAAGAACCTTTTAGAAAATACAAACATAATTGTTTTGTGGTACCTAAAAATTGATAAAAGTTTATTATATTATTGTTATTTTATAGGTATTGATAATATCTATAAAACGGGACAACTGCAGATAACATGAATTGACACATGCATACCTATATAAGACAATTGTTTTAAGTGACATTTGTAAATGTTAAAAAAATGTGTCTTTCCATCTTAATCTGAATGTAGCCAAGGATGTTGAAGTAGCGAGGGCTACTTACCCAGGTCCCAAACATTCTCAACCTTTGCCCCCACCTTCCCTGACATTGGTCACCCTTTTCAATACCTTTTTGTCTCATAGCTATTAAAGTCTTCAAATACATTAGGTCAAATCGGAAATATCTTTATGTTAAAAAGTGTACAATTTTGGAATATGTGGTATGAGGTGAATCAACCTAATCTCTAAGCACTAAATTTTAAATCTCAAAATTTATTAGAAAATAAGAAATTATTTCTAAAATTATCAACATGGGACAATAGCGCCAGAACCTTATTTATGTAGAGGGGAGGGGAAGGAACCAAAACCGGGATTTTGAGTGACTTGCACCCCCTTTTCCAAGGCCTAAATAGTCCCATGCCCCCTTACCTCGAGCATAGGTTTGACAATGTGGTTCCGATATTGGAAAGGTCCTTCCCTGGAGATTTTTTTAATTTTTCAAACTTATACTCCTCTAGAATCTATTTAGAGTGGTCTTCCCTCAGAATTTTTTGAAATGTTGATGCCACTAGATTATATTAAAAAAATAATAATAGGAGATTGAAATAAATATATAAGGGGCAAATTTATTTCAGGGGAAGAACTATTTTCATGTGGCAGTCCCCTCACAGCCCCATTGCCTATGTTTTTATTTAAGAAGCACTCAATGTAAATTTTTGGACTTGGAGGGAAGAGGCGCTATGTCATTTTCTAAATGTTAAACAAACTGATGGTTTCTAAGGTATTTAATCCCTGCCATTAATTAACATAAAAATTCATTCCAGATAGTGTCGAGAATTATTTTAAACTTAGTTATCTTTCTTTGATGGTGGCGGTTGGGAGGTGGTGCCCCCCTACGGCCTTGCTTGCAGGGCCATTGATGGTTTCCTTTCCTAACACTTCTAATGGAAGGTGGGAATGCAACATATATGCGGTTCAAACCTAAATAGTTATCATATTAATTTGTCTGCCTTTGTTTTAATTTACAACAATTTACAGTTAACACAAGTAGTTTTTTCCAGTCAAAATAACTTTTAAGAGCAAGAAAGAGCATATTTAATATTTAGTTTCAAATGTTGGGAAAACTGACTTAGGCCATAGGCTGGAAACAGTAATGGATGTAAAGTAAATTAAAGTACCAAATGTGGTATAGGGGGCAGTCCAAAATTGCTCATAAAATTATATCAGAGTAAACTCACGATTATTTTGTGTTCAGGCTATCTGGTTGATGGCTTATTCTTGTGTCCCTCCAGGAATTTTTTATGTTCTTATGTTATAACTACTTGTGAGTTGTGACCTATGATATTGAGCAAATTATGTATTTTTCTAGAGTCACTGATGACCTTGTAGTCCAACAAACCTCACAAAAAAGTTTTTCTAACTAAACTTGTTTACAAAGGAAGTGCTGATTCCCTATGAGAGAAAAGATAAAACTTGCTATTGAAATGGATCTATTAACTTCCTACCTTTTCTTAACGCTGATATAATCGTGAGTCTACTGTTTCTTACAGATTTCCAGTTAATTGCAACACGTGCTGAGAGAGTAAAATGACCATACAGCAGCACCTACACACACATTTGCTTGTTGCTTTTATGTCATAAAGCAAACACATCCAAATATTAGCCATAGGAACCAGGCACAGCAATGGATTCCATTCCCTTCAAGTAGTGGCTACAGTAGCCCCATGACTTATTTGGTGCTGACTGACAGTTCACAGCTGACAGCTGACGGCTTTGAAAAGTTACTAGACAAAATTATGTATCCCTATGCCGAACCATATGATCTGCAAAAACATGTGTTTAGCAGCTGTCACTTCTGACAGTCAAAATTTAGGTATATACCTAAATTTTGACTGTCATAAGTCAGCTGTGAGCTCTCAGTCAGCACCAAAGAAGCCATGAGGCTACTGTAGTTATGAACATATGGGTATTAATCAATATTTTCAGGGTTTTATATTGTTTTACATAAGTAATCTTAAATAATGTAGAAATTTCGAAACGTTTATGGCCTTAAATATGTAAATTTTTTCTAAATGAACATTACAATGGAATGAAAATTATATTATATTTCTCAAGTTATGTCATGTTATAAAGCAGTGAATATCTTAAAGAAGTGAAACATTAAAAAAAAAGTGTATGGTAATCCTCACTTATTTTGAAATAGGCCTACTTAGAATATTATTGAAAAATTAAACATTTCTTGCCAATTTCACAATGTGACTTGTATTGTTAACTTTCCATTCATAACAAATTACAGTGCACACATTTAGTTTTATAAAAACATTTTTATAATAGATCTTTTTTTTTTTAGCTTTATAAATTAATAAAAATAAAATAAAGCCCACAGGCTTAGTTAATTGCCAGCTAAATGGGGTTCTAATTGAGTTTAAAGACTACAATATATTTTCAACCTGCATGATAGTATTGTGTTTAATTCTGGACTCTCAATATAATTATTTATTATAAAACTATTTAATGATAACAATTTAAGTTTTACTTTTTTTCTCTCTGGATAATTGATAAATTAGGTACATTTCTGCACCAACTGCTATCTTAAGCTATTGGTTCATTTTGAATATTAATTTGAGACAATCTTTTTTTGTCCCTTCACATAGTTAAGTATTCAAGCAGAGTTCTGTAGTTAATCTTTGAAAACGATTGGAAATAATGAATTATCGTGTTATGTGAAAAAGCACTCTGTTTTTTTAAGAACTAGTAGAACATGTTTTTCAAACATCACTATATTTTTAAAAATATTTCAGCAACATTGTTAATTTTCATAACACGAGAGAAACATCCAATAAACAGCATCATGTGGGGCCTTTTATTATTATTATTTCTAATTGTTTCCAATCATTTTCCACTCAAAGGTTTCTTTAGACAAGTATTGTTAAACAATGTTTCAAGCTATAGTTCTGGTTTCATATCTATTACATGTAGACACACAATATTTTATCCAATTTTATTTAATAAAAAAAAATCCATATTTACTAGTGAAAATAAAAAAAAAATTGGACACTTTTGGTTTTTATTATTTTATTGTAAGTTTTAATACCCTCTTTAAACCTTGGAGAGTAAATATAGTAGACAGTGCATTGTATTTGACGATCACCAGCTAGGTTATTCATCATTAACTATTTCCATATATTTCCAACTTTATAAAAAAGAAGGTGAGATTTTCAATGAATGTATTGGTATCAAATGATTCTAAAAAAATGGAAGTGCGAATTTTATTTTTGAGCCACCTATCAATGTTCACATGTCTTAGAATTTAGCTTATTTTTGAGTGTTAATTTAATTGAATTTAAATTATCTATTAAAAGCTTTACAAATAGCCATTGTACACTATTTGTTATGAATGAATAAATAAATAAGCAGGTTAATTGTTATCAACAGAACTTGATTTTACAGATTAATTTTCGTTAAAATTTCTTAACTATTTGAAATTGGTGCACATTTTTAAATGCATCAGGGTAAGTCAATTGCAACTTAATTAGAGCTTTAGTATTAATCTATTGATACAAAGTGGTAACTACTATCCAGTTATGTTAACACTAGGGCCAATAAGCTTTAATCATTAAATGTGTATAACCTGAACGTATAGTAAGATGCGGTGCTAATAATAATAATAATAATTTAATCATTAAACCAATATTGATTCAAAGACACAAAATTACCTAATGCTGGAGTGCAAATATGGCAAAGCTTTGAATATGAAATAAATGTTTTTTCCAACCCATTTTTTGTAGCACAGGAATGTGAAAAGAACATTAAAATCTTAAGGTTAATATGGTTTTTAAATTAAAATATCTTGGAAAAAACAAAAAGTTTGCTTTGTCAGCACTGCTTTCATTTATTTACATGCATACATGTATAACTAATCATGCCATTCGTTTAAGAGGTAGGAAAAAAATTATGCATATAGATCAAAAACAACAACTCCGTACTTAATCAATCCTTACTAACTTTCTCCACACTTCCCTCTCTTTGTATACTCCCTTTGCTTCAATAACATCCAGGCACCGAGTCATACATGCGTTTTTATTCCTAAAACTATTAATGTTTCTCTTTTTCACACATTTGTCTACAATATTTAGCCACGTCTTACATAGCCTATTCCCTCCTTTTGATCCACACACTCATCCTCCCAACATTCCCAAACCAACGTAACATTCTTCTTTCACAGTGACGTATCGGATTCCCTTTCAAACTATACTCCTTCATCACCCATTCATTACTGACTCTACATATACATTTTTCAACATACATTTTTTAGAAATCTCAATCCAACCGCATTCACCTTGCTCTTGTGTTTCTCCTGACAAACCCACTCTTCCCATCCATAAAACAATGCTGGCCTTATCACACTTTTATATACTACCAGCTTTGCCTCTTTGATACTAATTCATTATTTGCACTACATCCAACTACTCTCCAAGGTGCATTCACCCGCCTGTCGATTTCACCCTATATCCTTCCATTTTACAGAACATTCAGCCCAGATACACAATATCATTCATTTGTTATAACAGTTATTTCCTGACCCATACTTATCAAAAACTATCACCTTGGTTTTGGATACATTTATACAAAAATCCATTCTACCTGTAGCCACATTCAAATAATTTAATGGATTCTGCTCACATTAAAATTGTCCATTTGTACACCAACTGCATCCTTACAAGTATCACCCGCCTCGGTGTCGTAGTTGGCTAACGCGCTTGTCGTGTTGAGTTCAACTGCTGAGGACCACGCAAATGCGGGTTCACTTCATCTAATTCAACCTTCTCAATTCCTAATCCATTAGATTAATTAGTACCCGAATGGGTAGTAAGACGCGGTGCTAAATATTATTATTATTATTATTACTTACAAGTATCCCTCATACACTTATCCATGAATACATTAAACAACCATGGAGAAAAAACACAACCTTGTCTAACACTCTATTCAATGTCAAACCATTCACTCAAATCTCCATATTCTCTCAGAACATTCCATTACAGACTCCTATTCATCTGATCATACACTTTCGCCAGATCAACAAATCCACAGTAAACCTTCTTCCTTACTGCCATACATCCATCAATCACTTGCTGCAATGAAAACATATGGTCCATGAAACCTCTACCTGTCGTGAAAACACATTGCACACCCCAAATTTTGACATAGTTGTCAAATGGTTTGGTAAGTTTCTGGGCTAGCATATTAATAAATCGGTATCACTCTTAATATTAAGCATATAAACAAACAGTTATATAGTAAACATTACTAAACTAAGTATCTTCATATTTAATATATTGGCTTACTAAATTTATATGCAATATTTTGTGAACAGTTTTGATTTTTTTTTGTATACTTGGCAACGTTGCAATTTTAACTCTTGACAAGGGTTGTGGCATAAAGAGGGCTTTGGAAACTTTTGGTGGGCTAAAGGAGGGGAGGTTACTTATCGAAAAACGATTGCTATGAAATAATCAAGCATGTAACTACTCTACTAACTGGCTTAAAAAAAATTCCCATATACGCCTTCGGTAAAAACTATTTAATGTACAAAGAACACATTTTACTAAAGGTGAATCAAACAATAGAGCTAGTTTTTTTAAAAATTATAGTTTCATGAGGAATATTGTAGATTTAATAGGTAAGAATATTTTATTTGGTTAACGTTTCAGTTCTCCCTTCTTCACAATGTTAGCCACACCACTGATAATAATTTAGGTTTTGGGCATTCAATGTTGGCAATTGTTTAACTATCTCATTCACTTTCTACTGTATTTTCTCCTTAAAGTTTAACAAAATATTTTGTTCATTGTCATGAGGATAAAATATTTTAAGAATTATGAGAACTTAATTTAATGTGAGATAGTGGCATGTCTTGGGTGCTGCAAGGGAAGAAGACCTTGTTAAAACTGTACCTTTGATATGTTCTCACACACTTGGGCTCTATTTGACCCACTATACATATGCTCTGCATGCCTCACACGGGAATGTATTCCCCTCTGTACCTGACCAATGAGTGTTATCCTGAGGGTTGTGAACAATTCACACATACAATTTAAATTAATGCTGCTTACCCTGGAAACACTTCACGACACGCCACTTTGTGAGCTATGGTCTAAATTTCAATAGTTGTTATTATAAGTACCTATTGTTTAAATTACACACAATAATTCATTTTCAATTTTATTAAATATAAGTAAAAAATTGAAATTTATATTACACTTTAAAGGGCAACATTTAAAAAATAGTATTTTATGTCTAGTTTTTAAATTGCCAACAATAAGACTGGGCTTCATACTTATGATTTTCCAGTTAATTTTTATGGTATGTTTAAAATTGTAATAGAAGGAATACTTGGTGTGTACCTTTTTAAAAGTTTCTCGTTCCCTTCATATCTTAGATGTGATTCTGGATATTAAATTTCAATTTCTTATAGCAGACAGTTGCTAATTCATATTGGCCTCCATATATCGTAAAATATTTGAAAGAAATGTGATACAGTTCAATAACACATCTTTCATCAAAGACTGCCTCCGATCTTTTATAAAATATTTTATGAAATTAATATTTTTCTTTTATGAAATGAATATGTTTTTCTTATTAAATAAATAAATACTGCCTTAAGGCTGGTTTTATATGCATGCCTTATGTATAACTGTTTGTGAATAGGTCTTAGCGTAAACTGCACAATTCATAATAAAAATACAACAGTTTATAATGAAACGTTGTAGTTAAAGTCTTACTTAGATCAATTGTTTTTTTATGTAATTTAACCTCTTGGCTCTACTAATTAAGGTATTTGAAAATACTTCACTAAAGGATTCACTTTTAAAACAACCTTCATTAAACTGTGCCATTTGACACATAAAATTAATCTAATTAATTAAGCTGTGTCTATGCTATTAAATCGTATTTGATATCTATTTAGTTTGATTTTATTATGATCATTATTATTATGATAGATCTACTTCCCAGTAACATAATCCAAGGTTCAATATTTCCCCTTTATTATGAATATTTACAATCATAGTCATTGACACTAAAACAAGAGTTATTTGTTCATAACAATCAAGTATAGCTACCACAATGAATATTTTGAATGATATTTTAAATCTGCTAAGTATACTGACGTTTAGTTGGCTATAGCCTCTTCTTGCATTTAGATTGGCTAGTAAACCTCAAGTTCTTGTGTTGTCTCTTCTCAACTCTATGCATAACACATATGAAGTTTAAAGTAAATTAACTTCATGCATTGTGCACTATATATTGCATCGACTATGGATGCTGTCATTGAAAATAGTGGATTTCATCTTTTTAAGCACTATGTGATATGCACTATTTGCGTTAATATAAACACAGCCTTAAGGACTTTGAACATTCTTAAATGTTAAGTCCATAATCCTTTATTTGTTCAAAAACAATGTATCCTGGTCAAATATATAAAGTTTACATTGAAAGGAGACCAATGACCATAGCCCAAACACAGACTATGCAAGCTTACACAATGTAGATGCAAATTAAGATCTTAAACTAAATTTAAATAACAATATTTTGGTTGCTGGATTGTTAGATGTTAAATAGTGTCTTTCAGTGTTTACACAACTTGTCTTTATCACTACAATAGTGATTTCGTCTTCATGTGTATCATTACAACATTCTCATCTCATTCCAATTTGCCAATGAAAAGTTTTAGCACCTTTTATTTTATTTTACAAAACATTAATATTTTCCTTAAAGGTCACAAATTAACAAGCCATTATTCTAGTTATGACATTTTGAAAACAAACATAATGTTAACAATAAAATAATATTTAAAAAACATGAATTAGCCCAAATTATGAAGAAGTGCTTAAATATTTTATTTTTGTTTAGTGGGCTGCATTCAATTATTAACAATTTCATCAATTGTGTATTTTCCAATTTAATTAAATATGCTGTTTTACTTTATAATTAAAATATCTACCCTTTAGAAACTTTGAAAAAATCCTAACACATTTAAATAATGAATGATTAACTAATTTTAAAAACCAAAATTTTGTGAAATGTTCGTATACCGTTTTCCTTAAATAAAATTAAGTTTGTTTCTAATGCAACTTGTAAAATCTTCCTCTTGCTTTTTAAATTAGTGGAGCGTGATTATCAATACTTTGGTTTGATCAATAATGTAGATTAGATTAAAATGTACCCATTCTCTTACCCTTAGCTTTTTCATCAACAATCATAATATAAATGTCAGCAAAATGATCGATGCATCCTCAGTTTATATATTTTCATTTTCTACCAAAGTTTTATATGTTTCTTTCCAAGGCAGGCACTTACAGCTTCCTTTTTTATAATAATTTCATTCATTTAATATATTTATAAATGGACATTTATTTATGGGTACTTTAATTTAGTGTGCCCGTTTTAAAAGTAGTCGTAATATCCCATAGATGCTAGTCGGTTGATACATTTAGTTTCGTGGTCCAGGTATTTCAAATACTCAGAAATTGGCTAAAAAAAACTTTTCTTTTAGAACACTGTACATTATGAGATGTCTACCATCATCTTGAGTTTACCGCTGCGAACAAAAGGATCACAGAGACTAGTGAGGACAGGGGTACCATCGACTTGGTTGTGCTGGCTGATTCCGCGCACTCACCTAAAACAACAAACCACAATATCATTAGCTCCTGTGTACCAAATTCCTCATGATAAATAACTGGAAATTCAATGGTCGAGAATTATTTAAGTCTATTCTCAGTAGCGCTGTCCTATTACATACTTAAATTAATAACTGATAATAGTTTCATATTCACAAGCGTGATTAGTACCAAGATGACAATTTGCTACACATATAAATGGACACCAGCTAACAGACTTGCTTTCGTGGCCAGCCTGTATAAGACCTTGATGGCTTCACAAATGAAATGAGGTCGTCACAGAATTAATGAATTTTTTTAAATTTATAGTTTATAGAGTTCGTATAGTGGCTGTGTTGTGTTGGTTAAATTAATAAAACATTTTTAAATTACTATTTATTATATTGATTGGCTTCTAAGTATTTCAATAAATACATGCCACATGTCTTGGTTAGTGTGAGTGTGGCCGTCAACATATTTTGTGTATATTGACAATATCAATTGATTTATATGTGTTGTAATGTAACTATTAACCACTAAGCCTATTTTTTATTATAATAATTAGACTCGCGGTGAATACCCCAGTGGCTAACGCGAGGCGCCAAAAAATAATTTACAAAAACATGACGCCCAAGAGTTGACCCGAGAGCGTCCTTGCCTCAAACCCAGTGAGACAAGAGTAACGAGTCTTAATTTACTCAACTCAATTGGCATTTTAAACATTATCAGAAAAACACTTCCATTGGTCCTCATGACCAAACATGGACTAGTAAATCCTCCTGTGCTGTTAGCGGCTGTACCATGTGTGGTCTGAGACAAGTAAAGCAAACCACCCCACCTAAAAGTTTTATGGCACTATTGTTTTGTGCCACGGCACTCACAATAAGAATGGTTTTCCTTAAGACCTGGTTAGCAGGTTATTAACCTTGCAATATCCTGTTCTTGCCTACAAGGTTGTTAACACAACTTATTTGATAAATGGTCAATACAAATTGCAGCAAAATGATGTGAAAAGACTTCACTCATCAAAGTGAAAACATTTGTTTTGCTAGCGAGATATATTGTAGTTTTTAAGTAACTTTTCAAATGTAAGAAAAGACCAAAGTTACTGTGAACAAGCTAGACTAAATTGACAAAATAGACTAAATAATTATGAGCCTTTAGCCCATGACATTACAGTCCTACCAAACAATTCCTAGGATGAAGGGAAGAATGGAACTACCTCTGTCTTTATTATTATTATTATTATTATTATTATTATTATTAGTACCGCGTCTTACTACCCATTCGGGTTATACACACTTACGCTAATGTGTAATGATAGGGTGATTGTGAGATGAAATGGAGGACCTACAGTTTAACGTGGAATCCGAACCACGGTGGAGGCCTGGAATTCCCCACATTCACAAGATGTCTTGTCAGAGGTAAAGGAAGGGTTTGGTAATCAGATAAATCTATGCCGGGACCGAGGATTGAACCCCGGCCACCAGCATAGAAATCTGACACCTTACCCCTAGACCGCCCGGTCACCTCTGTCTTTATAAGTGATATGAAGAAATGTCCCATCATGTGTCCCAGAATGAAGGAAAGAATGAAACTACCTTTGTCTCTATTAGTGATGTGAAGAAATGTCCCATCATGTGTCCCAGGATGAAGGAAAGAATGAAACTACCTTTGTCACTATTAGTGATGTGAAGAAATGTAACATCGTGTGTCCCTGGATGAAACAAAGAATGAAACTATCTTTGCCTCTATTAGTGATATCAAGAGATGCATCATAATGTGTCCCAGGATGAAGGAACGAATGAAACTCCCTCTGTCTCTATTAGTGATATCAAGAGATGCATCATAATGTGTCCCAGGATGAAGGAACGAATGAAACTATCTCTGTCTCTATTAGTGATGTGAGGAGATGTCCCATCATGTGTCCCAGGATGAAGGAAAGAATGAAACTATCTCTGCCTCTATTAGTGATATCAAGAGATGCATCATAATGTGTCCCAGGATGAAGGAACGAATGAAACTATCTCTCTCTCTATTATTGATATCAAGAGATGCATCATAATGTGTCCCAGGATGAAGGAACGAATGAAACTATCTCTGTCTCTATTAGTGATGTGAAGAGATGTCCCAGGATGAAGGAACGAATGAAACTATCTCTGTCTCTATTAGTGATGTGAGGAGATGTCCCATCATGTGTCCCAGGATGAAGAGAACGAATGAAACTACCTCTGCCTCTATTATTGATATCAAGAAATGCATCATAATGTGTCCCAGGATGAAGGAAAGAATGAAACTATCTCTTCCTCTATTAGTGATATCAAGAGATGCATCATAATGTGTCCCAGGATGAAGGAACGAATGAAACTATCTCTCTCTCTATTAGTGATATCAAGAGATGCATCATAATGTGTCCCAGGATGAAGGAACGAATGAAACTCCCTCTGTCTCTATTAGTGATATCAAGAGATGCATCATAATGTGTCCCAGGATGAAGGAACGAATGAAACTCCCTCTGCCTCTATTAGTGATATCAAGAGATGCATCATAATGTGTCCCAGGATGAAACAAAGAATGAAACTACCTCTGTCTCTATTAGTGATATGAAGAGATGCACCGTCATGTGTCCCTGTATGAAACAAAGAATGAAACTACCTCTGCCTCTATTAGTGATATCAAGAAATGCATCATAATGTGTCCCAGGATGAAGGAACGAATGAAACTACCTCTGTCCCTATTAGTGATATGAAGAAGTGTACCATCATGTGTCCCTGGATGAAACAAAGAATGAAACTATCTCTGTCTCTATTAGTGATATGAAGAAGTGTACCGTCATGTGTCCCAGGATGAAACAAAGAATGAAACTATCTCTGTCTCTATTAGTGATATGAAGAAGTGTACCGTCATGTGTCCCAGGATGAAGGAAAGAATCAAACTATTCTCACCCCTATTATTAATTGTTCTTTTGCTCTGTGTCACAGAAGGCGCTAACTTCTCCCTTATTAAAAGGATCAAGAGGTCCTTGATCATTATCCTCTATTTTTTTTAATGATAATTAATTTTAACAATTAATAATAATAATATTTATCACCGCGTCTTTCTACCCGTTTGGGTTATACGCTTTAAGTACTAATTACTCTAATGGATTATAAATTGAGAAGGTTGAATTAGAGGAAGTGAACCCGCATTTGCGTGGAGGGAGAGTGGAAAACCATTTAGGAAAAACCACCCCCAGTTACACCCGACCGAGATTCGAACCTCGATCTCCCCGTCCACTGGCGGTCGAGTTCAACACGACTAGCGCGTTAGCCAACTACGCCACTGAGGCGGGTTTTAACAATTACATATGATATTTTTAGAAGTACAATCCAATCAATATTCTTTACTAGATTACCTACACCAACTGATATCAGGGATGGACTGAGCCTTCAGTAGACCTATACACCCCAGCGGCTCTTTTAGTTGTTTTGCTGCAACTACTTCAAACTAAAATAAAGTCATCCATTCGCTTTCAAAATTATTATTTTTATTACATTTTAATAAAGGCTGACAGTTATTAAGTGTGAGGGTGACTAAACATTTTTGTGACGATGTAATATTATGGAATTAAAAGTAAAACTATCTTTTTTTGTTGATTATTGATGTTTATAATTAATTTCCATTGTTATCAGTGTTATCAAAATTAAGTTTTAATATTATTGCTTGGTTATGAAGAACAATCGTTTAGGAATATTCTCACAAGTAAACCTTGCCTATCGAAATAAAAGGTCTTGAGCTATTTATTTTCATGTGTTTATGTGGGCCATGTCAATTTCAATTTTACTAAAAATTTGTTTTATGTTTTAATGATGCTAGCTATTTATTTTCACTCTTAGTCTATATATTGTTAAATAATTTTATTTTTGGCATAAATATTTAGTCAAATAGGTTGTTAATTCGTACACATTCACAGTTTATAAAATAAACCTTGGATTGGTTTACTGTTTTCTTTACATGTGTGTCACAATTCTCTCTATACAGGGTGTTCGGAAACTCGTAGCCCAAACTGCACATATCATTTGGCGGAACTAAAAGTAATCCAAAATCCCTATAAACTTACATCCGAAAAACTAGGCTAATACCATAAAATTGTGTTCAAAGTTTCGGCATACAGCGCTGTGAGAGCAAAGCTGTTCAAGCATGCATGTACAACAGGTTGCATAGGAGTTAGGCGCGTGGCACTACACACCTCGACATCTTGGAGCACGGCTGAAAAACATACCCCAATTAATAGTAAAGAGCACACCAGTCCATCTATAAATGCGAATACGTTCTGAGGGTCATCATAAATGGTCCTACATCATAGGAAGGGCTTGCCAATATTACATGTGCAGTACCACGCACCTAACTCCTATGCAACTTGTTGTACACGCAACAAGCTATATGTGTATTGTGGGCTATAAGTTCCCGAACATCCTGTTTATGTAATATATTTCAGGACAGAATGTGCTGGGGACAGTTTTGTGGTCGGCGCATGGTTTCCAAGGTGTGTGATTGCCACCAATCTATAAAATATGGATATCTAAATAAGTATTGTACAGGATGATAATGTAGGTGTGATTTATAAAGGTGTACAATTTGGTTTTGATTTGATTAATGGTTTATGATCTGGAAATTGGCCAAACTATGTTTGTACGGAAAATAAATTGATTTATTTTATTAATATGCAATATTAAGAAAATACAATATTTTCTTGTAATTTAGTTAGCCTAATTTGTTTATATATTATTTATTTAACACCAGTAAAAAATCTAATTTGTTGCTAAACAAACACTTTGTAGTACAAACCTTTCTATGCAGACGTATTTTAAACACGTTTCAAGGGCCGATAACGCTGAGCTCCCATTGCCAAATGTAACATAATTTTAGTGAATACCGAGTGTTACTAGCTTTGTAATCTACACAAGAAGGGGAGAGGAGATTCATTTTAAGAAATTATGTTTATCAAAAATAGACACTCTGCTATTTATTAACAATTTATAGGATTTTTTTTGCTCATGCATGTAAAAAGTAGTAAATGATAATTTAAATGAACTTAATGATGAAACAATCATCAATAATATGGCTGATATGAGCTTGGGATATAATTAACAAAAAATTAACCTCAGCACTTAAGATCACATGGAAACCTAAACACCGATTTCTTATAGGAAGCCCACTTTCAACCACCAATATTTATTAAGAGTAGGCCTAGCTAAAATTTGGCATTGTTTAAGTATGAGCCCGCTTTGGTGGCCACGTGATCTAACGCGCTAGTCTCGCAGTGGACTAGACTGCCGATGATGGGGAGATAAAGGCTCGAATCTCGGTCGGGTGTACTGAGTGTAGTTTTTCCAAAATGGGTTTCCACTCTCCCTCCACGCAAATGCGGGTATACTTCCTTTAAATCCAAACTTCACCATACTTAACATATTAGCGTCATTGGTAGTAGTAGTTGTAATGTTCTTTGGTCGAGTTTTAATGAGGAATCACCCGGCTCTAATAAAACTGACAAGCAAAGAACAACCATCAACAAGCAAGCAGTCTGACCGTAAGAAGTGAGGTTGAAGGTCCACGTCATCCCGGAGAGTGGCAGATTGCGGTGGCAGGACTCGGTGACGCTCGCCACTTGCAGCAGGGAGGCCCTCTCGTCCACCCCCGCCGCCGCCTGGTTGGTCCCGCCTCCGGCCGCAACTCCGGTGTCCGTGTAGATGAAGCAGTAGCGTCGCGCCCCCACGGACTTGCGACTCGAGGGGGAGGCTATCAGGTAGCTGGTGCCATTGTCCTCCCAGCTGCCGTGACACGAGTACGCTGGAACAAGACGTGGTAGGTCAGATATGACTAGTGGTGTTGTCCTCCCAGCTGCTGTGAAATGTCATAGAGGACTAGTGTCAATGTCCTCCCAGCTGCTGTGATAGGTCAAATATGACTAGTGGTATTGTCCTCCCAGCTGCTGTGAAATGTCAGATAGGACTAGTGGTATTGTACTCCCAGCTGCTGTGAAATGTCATAGAGGACTAGTGACAATGTCCCCCCAGCTGCTGTGAAATGTCATAGAGGACTAGTGACAATGTCCTCCCAGCTGCTATGATAGGTCATAGAGGACTAGCGACAATGTTCTCCCAGCTGCTGTGAAATGTCATAGAGGACTAGTGGTATTGTACTCCCAGCTGCTGTGAAATGTCATAGAGGACTAGTGACAATGTCCCCCCAGCTGCTGTGAAATGTCATAGAGGACTAGTGACAATGTCC
>CABEEJ010000580.1:200399-218648 GCA_901482245.1 Timema douglasi
AGAGAAGACTAGTGCTATTGTCCTCCCAGCTGCTGTGATAGGTCAGAGAAGACTAGTGGTAATGTCCTCCCATCTGCTGTGAAATGTAAGAGAAGACTAGTGCTATTGTCCTCCCAGCAGCTGCGATAGGTCAAATATGACTAGTGGTGTTGTCCTTCCTGCTGCTGTAATAGGTCAGATAGGATTAGTATTATTGTCCTCCCAAATGCTGTTGATAGTTCAGAAAGAACTAGTGGTATTGCTGTGTATTGACTGATAATATGATGAAAGAAACACGCTTCAGGTGACTAAATATAATACATTTACTCGTACAGGTGAACACGTGGATGAAGGTGATAGTTTAGTCTAATTTGGTTTCCTGTAGTGTAAATGTCATGGCTTAAATCTAGGCTAAGTGATCCAAGGTGGTTTTCCCTGAATGATTTCGCAAATGTTGTTAAATTTTATATTGATTCTATCCACCTCAAACCTTATCTCATTAGTGTGAATAGTGGGTAGCCCAGATGGGTAGTAAGACGAGATACGCAAATATTAATATATTTTAAAACATGTTTTCAGCACAAAATGGGGTGAGAGGTTAATCCTATATACATTTACACTATAAAAATGTATGAATTTAAAATATGATCTTAAACGGATGGCATTTTTTTACTTGCTCGTGACATCTCGATCTTCAAAATCGGATTCAAGATTTTGATGGTTATCAACGTTTCATGAACCACTGATCCCAAAAAAGTGTTTTTAGCAATGCTGAAGTGTCTTATATGTGTGGCCATATCTTGATATAGAGCCGAAGAGATTTTTACCGATTTGAATAAAACTTAGTATCTATGGTTTTCATAAGGAACCCACGGGGGTATTTGGAATTTGCTATCAAAGCCTAAGATTAAGGATAGATAGTTTATTTAAGGTAGAAAAGAGAAAAACATATATTTGATAAAAATCTGCTCTAAGGATTTTGATTAGAATTCGTATTTAGGTACTTTTTAACAATACAAACAAAATGGCGCATCTCATTTTCCCGCTAAAAATGACTTCAAAGATTCTAGATGCGAAATTATTGATCATTGCCCATTTAATTAGATTAAATTAAATTAAAAATAAAACACTTTTAATTGAAATATATCTTTAAGAAACCACTGGTTTTTGACTCATAATCAATTATGTATTTTTTTAAATGAAGGTCTGGGAAATGTATAGTTTATGGTTATTATTATCTTTGGTGGACAATGTTTCTGTAACATTGTATATTATTTAATTTATGTTATTTTGTGGAAAATAATGCGTGGTGTGGGTCCCAATAAATCACTTTAAGAACAACTAGTAATGTCGGTGTTACTTGAGACGGCCTCTGTGCTGCAGGCTGAGTGGAACTCCATCTTATCCTCCGAGCCGCAGCCTACCGCCAGGCTCTGGAACTGCTGTTGGTCACTGCAAGGTGCCCCCTCCTCCCCGGGCGTCGCACCCACACCCACCCCACCCACCTGGGCAGCCGCGTGGCGTCCCATCAAGCCCGACACAGAATAGCGGCCCAAGTAGGGGCACTGCCTCGACCGTGGGGTCGCCGCTGAAACACACAAATATGGCGGCCAACAATGACATGATGGATCTCGTGAAATCATATGAACGTTTTAAATCTAATGACATCTTGTGAAATTGTTTAAAGTTGTGTAAAATCTTGTGAAATTGTGTGAAATATGGTTAGGTACCGTGAAGTATTATAAAACTTAGTACTGTAATATATATCATTCTTTAACCATCTATACAACTTTTTTTTTACTATGGCGGAATCAACCGTGGGATGACTATTACATTATGGTTTCATTAATTTCTTCTTTGACTCAACATGCGATTAGTCTTTCTTTAACCATTTAACCATTTCGACGTGTTTCACCATGCTGGAATTGACATAGGTGTGCCTACCTTGAATGGTTTCAGTAAGCTCATCGTCATATGTTAAAGTATAAGCTCGACGCAAGCTTAAGATCAATGATTATATATTTTCTAAGTATAAAGGATAGATCAAAGCGATGATCAGATGTCACCATGCCTGGGTCTGAACAACAATCAAATGATGTAGTAGGGAGTAATGCAGGACTCGGTTGAATGTTTATATGTCGACTTAACATGAAGTGAGGGTTTTGATAGCGTATTTTCTATGAAAGACGCATCACTATAATTGATGATCAAATGACATGTAGGTATCATGCGTGTCTCTTATGTCTTAAATATAATGCTGAACTATGATCAATGGTAAATATGCCGTTAAATTATGAAGCATGGCTTAGATCAATCATAAAATGTAATGTAAGTCTCATACCCGGCTATGATCAACTGTCTATGATCATCAAGTCTAAGCATGGTGTAGAGCTCTGATCAATGATCAAATGTTGCATGACTTTGGCCAACTATTATTCTTACTACTGAGATCTGAAACTAATCCCTCCTAACATATTATATTGGATCACGGCAGCAGAGGCAGATTAAGGGAGCATGGGAGTAGAGGTCAGACCTTCCCACCAATATACTGTAATTTTTGTAACCTTGTGACAGAATGTTGTCTCTCATGGAAGTGTGTATGAAGCAGAGGTGTGTGTCAATGAATTGCTCCACGTACCAGAAACTGCACCCAATGACATTCATTGACGCTTGCTGAACGCTTACGAAGGCCAAACAGTGGATGTGAGCCCAGTGCGGCAGTGGGTGGTGCGTGTCGTCAGTAGCAACAGCGATGTGATATGTGATATACAAGCCAAATTCTGGGTGCTCGTGCACAGCTGTCACCCGCCTCGGTGGCGTAGTTGGCTAACGCGCTTGTCGTGTTGAGCCCGACTGCTGAGGACGGGGAGATTGAGGTTCGAATCTCGGTCGGGTGAACTGGGGGTGGTTTTTCCTAAATGGTATTTCCACTCTTCCTCCACGCAAATGCGGGTTCACTTCCTCTAATTCAACCTTACCAATTTTTAATACATTAGCGTAATTAGTATTTAAAGCGTATAACCCGAACGGGTAGTAAGACGTGGTGCTAAATAATAATAATAATAATAATAATAATGCACAGCTGTCAGCCCACGAAGAACGACTTGATAAGCTCATCCACGCAAATAGGTGGATTACGACCGAGGAATTGTGTACGGAGCTGAATGTCAGCTTCAATACGATGCTGGCAACGTCGGGATATCGCAAAGTTTATGTCAGATGGGTCCCACGATTGCTCACACAGGGTTAAAATCACCACCTAATGCAAGTCTGTAAGGACCTACTGAACCCCCACGAGGCTAAATGTGATAATTTCCTGGACCATATTGGCACCAGGGACGAGAAGCAGTGTCACCACTACGAGCTGGTATCAAAACGACAGAGTGGCGACATGCTAACTTCCAAGCATATAAAAAGTTCAAGACGAAGCCGTAGGCTCGTGAAGCTATATGCACTGTTTTTTTGGTTAGGAAAGGCGTGATCCTTCTGGCTTTTTATAGAACCCGGACAAACCTTCGACTCTGAGCGCTAAATTGAGACAGTGACTAAGCCGAAGGCCCTGAATTTACAGTGTCCGGCTAGAGAAGAAGACAACCTTTTGCTTGCAAAAAGATAATGCCAAGCCCCATACCAATTTGAAGACCATGGGTCCTGTTGCAACTTTTGGCTGTACTGTCCTATACCTATAGTCGGGATTTGACGCCTTCTGACTTCCATCTGTTCGGTTCGATGTAAGACGGACTACGTGGGCAAAATTTTCCCTACAACGACGCCATCACCGCAGCTGTGACAGGGGGCTTTCTTCCACTAGTGCAGATTTTTACGAACGTGGAATGCAGACTCTTGTTCATCGCTGGAGAAAATGTATAACCAACAGCGGTAAAGGTGTGGAAAAATGTTTCGTAGCGAATAGCCTGCTTTATCCATTGGTGTTTCTGTTATAATTTATGTGGAAAAAACAGGAGGAATTAATTTCGGAGCGCCTCTATGCTTTTTTATGATGAAGAGCTCTGGTCAAGTTTAAGTATGATTTAAGGGTTTGATCAAGTATAAGTATGATGCATATTTAAGATAAATGATCAAATGTTGTTTAATTATGGAGAATAATTTTGATCAATCATCAAATATAATCTCGGGCATGGTCAAGTCTAAGTACGTTATAGAGCTTTGATCAAATTCTGTTCAAATATGATTCATGGCTTTAGCCAATCATCAAATGTAAAGTAATTATCATGAACGGTTATGATCAAGTCTATGCCTGATGTAGAATCCAGATAAATTATAAAATATTGTTTAAGTATGAAGCATAGCGTTGATAAAGCAACATGCATCGCTATGGTAAAGCGAAACTAACTGTCCAGAAGTACGATGTATAGCTATGATAATTGAATGAGGGACGAATGTTTAACGTTTCTGTCATTGTGGGTTGTGTTAGCCTGATACGATTATCGAGCTAAATTTACATGGCGGGAAAGTTCTTATAATTCTGATGAGCCAGTTTCATACAGTTTTAAATAGCCCTGGGACTGCTGTCTAGACGCAAGAATAAATATAAAAGGGTAACTACATTATGCCACCATCGATAACAATTTTGGCCTGGAATTCCTTTATTCTTTTTACCGATGCTCACTGACCCAAAATTCTCACTTTTCCTATACCCATTATGTTCGTTGAACTGCTGAGTTTGATCATAGAACAAGGAGAAATGCTTCACTTTATATTACTCCCTCCTATAAAAATTTAAATTAATTACGGATGCTATGTTATTTTGTTCTCCTTGTATATTTTCCGTTTGTTATAGTACCTTGCATTTATGAATATGGCTATTCGAATAGTGCTCCTTCTCCAAATGTAAGTCTTAGGACTCATATATTGATGATGGAGAAAATTGAGGTCGTAATGCATGCCATTGTGTATTCATATATTTGTTATTGCGTAGGTTAAAGGGTAATAGAGAGCGTACTCATATGGAAACTATCATAGAGTACGAGGGTTAATCTATACATTTATTATTAAAATATTTCCCCAGGCAGCTGTGCAGAATTATTTGTCAACAATGCAGTGACAGGTTCAGAAACTCGATCGGTGAGTAACAAAGTGATGACAGGCTTTGGGACGGATGAAGATGGTTTTCGTTATTCAGCTTTACTTCACCCCATTAACATTATTTGTTCATGTAGAATATATCGTTTACTTCCACCCAAAACTGAATGACAAGATGTATGACAACAGAGCCATCTTCTATTTGAAACAGAATTTTAACCTTGTTCGATCATTAGAAAGATGACGTTTACGTCCAGCTGACAGATGATAGTGGTTCGGGGTGAGAAGGAAATCATCCCTCTCTCAAGGCACCGTCTTCAAAGGTCACAATCACTCAGCATGATGGGCTAACTGGCTAGGAACTGTACACAGCGATAAAGCCTATACCCTCGTCTGGCAACACTCTCTGTCCTTGTCTGACTGTTGGCAAATCCTTTTGAGGTAGGAATGATGTCTCCCGGCTCGACATTATTTCCAGAACGAGACACAAAGGATATTTACACCTGATTTAACATTAACAATGGGTGGCAAAGTACTACAATTTACACTAATAATTAATATAACTCATAAATACTCATAAAATTAAAAAGGAATACTATTTGGATAAATACAAAATAAAAATATCGTCAGTACAAAACATGAGTTCCAATGGTTAAAAATCTTCGACCTTCGTAAATGGGGAAAACATTGAACCCTCGACATAACAGTTGAGAGGGTCGATATAATGTTACAAAATACGACAAAGGAAATTGTTACTCACTTATTAACGTGGTGTAAGGGAGGACGGCTGGATTGAAGTTCTGGGACGTGCACGCCTCCTCGGCTATCTGCGTCCAAGTGTCTGAAACAGGGTGCTTCATTGAGTTACGGGCGCCGCCAGGGACAAATCCTCACACTCCGATATTTATTGTGAGAATGGAAGTAATGAAGTTTATAAACCACTAAAATGATCAAGTGTATTAATTGTAATCAAATGTATTGACAACCCTATTTAAAGTCATTATTTGTTTAACTAGAAAGGGCAACCCTCTTTAATATCCGTGAATATATTTATGACCAATGATCGTTATTTCAAAACCACCGATTCGCACGAATATTGTTATTATTAATTTATTTTTGTTTTTAATAACGACATTTCTTGTGAACATGTCCTTGAAAATGTAGGCATTCATGTTCCCTCTCTGTCAGTCTGTTGTTCACCACCACCAACAAACTGTATGTTATTTGTTTATGTGTGTAGACTCACGTGATCTCTGCAGCTCTATGACGTGCCAGTCTCGCTTGTAGAACACCATGCAGACATAACCGCTCTGGCTGCAACACAAGGACATCACAAACAAATTAGTTCACTTCTCACAATCGAGGACTAAAGGTGGAAATGTACCCAACGATGAATACACAATTATTGTATTCTTTGTCAAATTAAATAGCACATTTCAATTGAAAGAGTATTACTATTTTAAAGTTTTAAGATGTTAGTAATCACTCACCAGTCCAAGTAGCAACACTTTAATTTTTAGCCACTAGTGATTTCTACATTCACTAGATGGCAACGATGACAAACAAAAACGATAGGTACAGTAAACTGCGATGACATTTATTTTGTTAAGAAATTTATTCTAACAATTTTTATTTTCTCCCTCTACAGGAAATTTTGTAAAATTAACAGATAAAGTAGGTCCTAAATTAAAAAATAAATAAATTACATATGATATTTAAAAAAACTAGAACATTATTTAGAAATCACTTTTATAAGTTTATGAAATTAATAATCTTAATAAGTTTGGTTATCTCTTCTCAGACTATTTTTGGCAGACAGGGGAAAATTAGCAATGAGCTTTGTTTAATAATTTATTACTTATTTAGCCTACTACAAACAAGAACTACAACTGCAAAAGCCTCGTATCAATATTTCACCTAAGTTTGTGGAGTTTTGAATGGTATTTTCAGATGATCTGAGATCTCTGGATCAGAATAGTACATCTTTTGACGGTAGAATATCGATGCGGCGGTAATACACATGTTCTGTAACCCTGATTGTCAGAAGATTTTCTCACCATATATAATTGCATACTTAGCTATAAGTGCTTTTAAACTAAAATTATAACTTATTTATTATCATTTTTATTAGTTTTCTTTCATCCTGATATGTAATCTAACCTATTCAGATACCCCCCTGAGTCATGAAAGGTCAGATCACACCAACATTAGGTATATGGAGTAGGATAATTGTTTAAAGGAAGTGCACCCGCATTAGTGTGGAGAAGAAACAACAGTAATACATCGCAAGTGTGAAACAAACCTCATTGTACCCAGCCAAGATTAAAACCCCGACCTTTTGGTCACCAGCAATCTAGTCTACCACGGAGCTCACACCTCAGACTGTGTGACCCCTGGTGTGGAAGATATGAAAGTTTTTGTTATTGTAGACCGGTGTTTCTCAACCTTACCAGAGCGGAACAGTTTGACATATCCCCTACGTCTCACGAAACTCTTGTTATGAAACGTGTTACTACCCAGGCACTGCGAGTCAAATTGACCGTTTAGCTAGTAGATAGTTAATCCAGACTTAAAAACACAAACATCTTCTTTATAAACAATAATTAAGTTCAAAACCTTCCATAGATAGTCAATTAAAAAAAAGTTTGATATAAACTGCAAAAAAAAAACAAAAAAAACTGGGGAAAAATATAAGTCGAATCAAACTGTTTATGTCTTAATTTTCTTTTTGTAATGAAAAGAGGTTAAGTTGGAGCTATATTTACTTAAAATTGTGGAAATATTGCTTGCGTTTTAATGCTGTCACCTCGGTATTTTATGTTTTCAATGTGCTCCTTAAGATCAAATGAGGGTGACATGCCTGTCTTAGGACACGGTATTTATACAGCGTCGTCTAATAAAGAACTGTGGTATGGAGGTTAGTCAGCTGTGCCACGGTCGAGGCGCAGCGTAACTACCAGACTTGGTTTTACGAGGGCGAGTCATAAACATGCTCATAAAATACTCTCTAAGAAACGGACATGGGGGCATAGAAAAGAGTAGTGAAGAACGAAATTATGAGAAATGGCAACCACAGGGATTCGTCGGCCCAGTTGTACTTGCTGATAACAGCAATTGCAGGGGCAGATTCTGGATTTATTTTATTATTGTTTAATCCGTGAGGCTATTTTGTATTCGATTTGAAACGTATGACCATAATCCAGATGAAAGAAAATGGAGAAAAGAGAAGGACGGGTTACCATGTATGTCGATAAGAACGAGAAGCTTGGGTATATAAAAACGTTTATGATGAGGCGAGAATCAGAGAGAACTAAATGTAAAATAAGATAGAATGTAGAACAAAGTGAGATAGGATAGGTATAGGATGGGAAAGAGTAAGGAAAAAATAGTAGTAACTATGGAACCAGAAGCTCGATGAGAATGTTAACAATAAAGTAAGGATAAGGGAAATTAATAAATACAAAGTAGTAAAATAAGATTAACTACGAAGTGGAACGACTTAAACAAATAATATGGATTGACTAATCATAAAAGAGAATAAAACAATTGATTAAATATAAATGACACAAAAGAAAGGTGTAAGAAAATCTAAGGAGGTTCAGCCAGCCAAAGGTATACAGAAGTTGTAAAACTATCTTGGAAGGTTGACTGGAATCAAAGACGTACCAAAGCGAAATAAAGAAGTTAAAACACTATGCAAAGTCGCATACACTGTAGGGAAGCCATAAGCAGAGTGACGACACCGGCAAAAAATGTGAGATGTAAAGTTTTCCCTTTATTTTATCCGGAAGATTTTAAATCATCATATTAAAGATCTCAGCTATTTAAATGAAACAGATGCGATTTTATACAATCTAAGTTTGATTTCTTTCAAAAACATTACTATCGGAAATATTATCAAATGAATAAAGCAATAACAGCGATTCCAGTTCTATTCACACACTCAAGTCTTGACTACAGCCCTCAGTGGTTAGATATGTCGCTAGCTCCGCGTCTGTGGCAGACAAACGACATTACCAGGACGATGTATACCACTTAGCTAAATTGAAATAAAGTTGAAGTCAACAAGTCGGAAATTAATAGCTGAATATAAGTCTTATTTATTAATAAAGGATAAGTAATAACAAAAAGATAAGCATGAAAAATGTGTATAAAAAGTATATATAGATATATATGAGTAATTGAAAACAGCTAGGATATTTACGTTACAATATTCTCTCTTTTCTATAAATAAACATCAAGTATGTTTAGTCAAAAGTAGAATTGATAAAGTACAAAATTTCTATATGCGTGTATATTGCCACTAGCCGAGAGGACTTGGAATAGCCAATAGCATTTCATTCCCTTAGTTTTCCCAAAAGACTAACAAGAAAATAGTTTATTTGTATTTTTTTTAAGTTAACAACTTCCCATAATTACATTTATATTCCACATGTTGGGAGGAATTTGAATATACAGTAACAATTTTCTCCTGGAGGGACTAATTGTCAGATAGTCTGAAGGACTTAAAATATATCGTAACATTTCTCTCCTGAAAGGACTAACTGAATTAGTACAATATTTAACATAATATGAGCATGAGTCAACTGGACTCTTATTTAAGTTTAATTTCCAACGCATAAAAGTATTATCATTATTATTATTATGGTAAAAAAAATTAAGGCCAAAAATTAATTTCAGTTCTTACACTTTAAAATATGTAGATGTGTCCAACATCGATATCCTGCCAAGAGTGAAGTGTCCTCCAATCTCCTGGCGGTATTTATTCGATGTAATTTACTCAGAGAGGGGGAAGGTAGGGGCTACACACAAGACAGAAACAAAGAGAAATGGGAGGGGGTAATGGTGAAAGGGAACATGTGACGAGAAGGCCGCAGAAAACTCTAGAACAGTCATCTAGGCAACGTGGAACAATATAGCGCCAGAAATGTCATACTTCCCGGCAGCTTTAGCAAACACTCGATGTTGGCCAGGTCAGTTCACTCGCGCGTTCAGTCTTGGCAACATGTTCGCGTAGCCTGTTGTGTGGCGTGGGAGATAGTCAGCTTGGAATGCACATAGTGAAATGGAGCACGGTTAGTTTAGAATATCATATTATTTAAGTTTGGTAGAATATTATTTGAAGTAATTTAGTGTCTTTTTTAGAATTTAAACGTTGTGACTATGATAAGACGATACAGAACCAAATAAGTCCAACCTGTTTCTTCCCTGAGAGGCACCCCTTTCCCTAGCATTTTACATCTCTTCCTTCGGGAACGTCAGTTTCCTAACAACTATGCGCAGAGTGAAAATGCGAAAAACTGTCGGGGCCTTTCTTTGCGCCTATTCACCTCTGTTGTTTGATACACCACTATAAGAACTTGTTCTTATAAATGATAACACCATCCATTTAACGTTATAACATAAAGTTTATTACACACGATGACACAAGAGGTTTCAAATACACAATACTTTTAAGGACATTTCGATACACTGTCCAGAAAGGAACGTTCGATCGCTCGACTAAATGAGGCCAGTCCTGAGTTTATCTATGTCTTAAGACGTTTCATGTGCAAGTTAGAATACCTGCAAACTTCCATGAAACAGATCACACGATACACTACCCCGAGCCTAAATCACCTGAATCCCGGCTTCAATTTTCCTATCGCTGAAACACCGTTCGTGATATTCCCGAAACGAGTTCGTTATCGGCAGCAAAATTAACTTATTTCGCCTCTCGCGGTCATAAGAGCGTTTCCGACCATCGCCTTAAGCAGATTGTTCTCCCAGTCATAAGACCGTCTCCAGTCATCGTTCAAGTCAAACTACCTTCCTACTGAGGATTCACACTTTCACCAAAAAACTAGCGCAGAACCGAAACGTGTTCTCGTGACGAGCTCTAAGCCAATCACAAGATTTCCACCTCATTGGTGCGAGCTGTTCGCTAAAGTTCAACTCATCCCTACTTCGCCCACTCTGGCTGAGATGTTTGACACAGGAGAACCAATCAAATCTAAGAACCAACCATCTAGAATCATTGCGCATGCGCTGTCCAGCCAGAAGCAAGCAGACAGCTTCGTCGGACGTTGTGAGGAGATTTGAAATAACCTGTTAATGGAAAGTGTGTGTATCAATGTTTTGGATTGTGCCACGACACAGCGTTATAATTTGTAAACAACCATCGGGAGAATGATCTAGAATATAGGTTTATCAACTAGAAAAGAGAATATGTTGATAATCAGCTGTTTCCATTCATCATGGGTCAATATACAGCGTGTGAGTTGCTGCGTCACTGAGGCGAATTCTGCTTTTTATTTTCGTTGAACGTGTGAATCAAACTTTAATCACTAATCAGATTGTGTCTCACCTCGTCTAATCGGACTATATTTTATTTCCAGGTCACGTGATCACGACTCGCAAACCTGGTGGATACTCAGATGACAAACTTTTACTCTATGCTGCTAAATTACATAGTCGTGACGTGACAGGTCGTCACAAATCAAGGCCTTAACGAATTCACCCCATTCACCCGTGGTTAAATGATCTGAGTCCATACTGTAACATTTTCATCTCTAATTGCCATTACTTGTTTGTATTTAGTATTAACAAACAGTTTTTTTCCTTCCTCCCACACCACTATTTGATGATTTTATGCATGTTATATGTAATAATATGTTTTGCGTGCCACCTCCCACAATCAGCACCTTCACCCACTTACAAACCCCAATCCACACCCACGGGACTTTTTTTTTCCGATTATATATATATATATCTTCTTCAAATCAGCTTAGCTCCAGCTAATGGAATCAGTTATCAGAACCATGCTAATTTAAGGATCACAGTTTACATTCGCAAAACAATAAATAAGACTGGGATATATAATGGTTAAATTCAATGGATAAAGATGATCAAAATAAATAATTAATACCTTGAAATAATATTGGATAGATTAGATAATTACAATGGATACACTGAATGGAAGTGACTGGGAAAAGCTTATTATGTGTTTAGAGCTAATCAGTATAAGATGCTCAAAATAGGATTAATAGCTATATAAAATTTAATAAATAACGCGTTAATATACCTGGAAATTTACACAATAAGCTGATACGAAAAACGCATTAAGATGGATAAAGTATTTCACTCAAAAACTCTTTTTGAAAATTATCTTCTAAGTCATAATACATAATATATTAGGCTTTGTGCAATGGTGTCGTACCATTTATTTTTTAAAGCATATTAAACCATACAAACGTAATTCCTGTGTGGATTTTTCAACCCAATTATACATACAATCCAATTACCATAGGAAGAGTCTAACAGCTGGAAAACCTACTATAAGATATATTTTCACGTAGTCAAGTCACGTGATATTCAGCTGTTCATTTTTTATAGATATTCTCAATACCTATAAGATAACACTAACAATATAGTAAAATTCTATCGACTTTGTAAAGTGTTTTGTACAAAAACGTATTTTAATCTGGCCCAACATTGTTCGCAGAATGGTTCGCGTTTCTCAAACTGACGCCCTAGAGGTTTCAACGTCTAAATGTATCTGGACACAAGCAAATATTTGCCAGGATTGTTAATTTACAGCCCGTCCCTTAGCTCTATAGTCCTAATACTCCCCCTCTCCCTCTATCTAACACGTTATATCCTACTAAGGATCCATATTAACCTCGTCTCTTGTGCTCTATCCAGACCTGATGGCCCTCTCTCGAAATGTCAGACGGAACCGCGGGGCACTGCTCACTTGTGTTGGCTGTCAGTGTGTCAGTGTGTGTATGTGCTCGCTGAGCGTGTGCCAGGGAAATCTTCCACAGGAGCGCGCACAACAGCCGAACAATGGACGGGCCTTTGCTGGCCGATTGTTCCGCTGGGAACTAGCGAACTAGCGAAGTTAGCCGATCGTCTTGGAGCGAGAAGAGAGACTGACTGACAGACAGCGCTTCTAATTGTGCGACTCAACAGCTCCAAAACAAGTGTTCTAGAGACTCTGTGTGGGTGAGAGTCTTCTTGTTGAGTATGGGAATACCGTCCTACAACACCTCGACAATCTACACTCACATTTTCAGAAGAAAGGCCTTTAAGAAAATAATAACTTATATTTTGATGACGAAATTTGTAATATTTTACTATATTATAGGTTGAATTTTATAACTTTATTTTAAATAAAAAGTGACAACTGTCAGATAAGTTTATCACCACGTCTTTCTACTTTTTCGCACTATATACATATTAACTAATTACGCTAATGTGTTTGGAATGAGGAAGGTTGAATTTAAGTAAATATACTCGCAAATGCGTAGAAGAAGAACGGAGAACCATTTTGGAAAATAAAAATATAGTGGGATTCAAACCTTGTCCTCCTTGTTACTGAAAAACAAAAATAAATGAGCCTGATACTGTTTCCGCGAGTCCCCAAATTCGGATAAATAAAATGACTAATATCATCACTATTTAATTGGCCTAAGAGAAGCTTTGAAAACTACGACTTGACTTGAAAAAAAGAAAAGTTGCTTAGACTATAAAAATAATCAACTCTTAAATATACATTAGTTTGTATTATTTAGTTCTCGCCATTCCGTGCTTTTGTGTAGATTACAAATTAACATGAGCTAATATTACACAAACATCTAGTTAAAGGCGACCTGGTGGTCTAGGGGTAAGGTGTCAGACTTCTGTGCTGGCGGCCGGGGTTCAATCCTCGGTCCCGGCACAGATTTATCTGATTACCAAACCCTTCCTTCACCTCTGACAAGACATCTTGTGAATGTGGGTAATTCCAGGCCTCCAACGTGGTTCGGATTCCACGTTAAACTGTAGGTCCTCCATTTCATCTCACAATCACCCTACCATTACACATTAGCGTAAGTGCGTATAACCCGAACTGGTAGCAAGACGCGGTGCTAATAATAATAATAATAATAATAATAATCTAGTTAAATTCCAAGTAGCGAAACTTCAGTTATCAGATTTTGAAAATAAAATAGTCTGTTAGCTATATTTATATTTAACGTTGTATAAATATGCACACTATAATGTGTTTATCAACATAAAGATAATTAAAGGATATTTTAACTTTTATTCGACTTGGGGAGTATCTCATAAATACAAACTGGCTTCGCTTCGAAGGTAAAAACTGGACTTCTCAGCACTGTTATTATTAACAAGACTTTCGTGATATAACGTTTACATAATGTTTTCAGTTCTGTTTGTTGTGTGTTTACAAATGTGAACGTGTTTTAATAAATCATTGTTCTCTAATGCAAAAATACAGGATACTAGTAGATTCAGGCCATCGTGTAAGAAGTTAAATATAGGCATAATTTTGGTTTTAAAAGAACTCAAATAAACTGAATTAAAACACGCTTGCTTGTAAAAATAAAACATTTCAAAATATCAAATGACATTGTAATGTATATAAACAAGAGTAGTTACTAAGAGTTAATTATAGTTGCGCCTCAACACCCTTTAGGGATATTTGTAATATGCAGTGACATGATATCATAAGATAAGCGTGAACTGTAATTAACTTCACTATCATCTTATAGAGAGGAGGATAAACCATTAATGAAAAACAAGACATTTCAATTACCACCATTTATAATTAAAAATTTCTAAGTTAAGAGAACTATTTCTTCTATACTTAAGAAAACATTATACAGTCAATTATAACGTAAAGGTTGAAATAATATTGGTTCTTAATGCATAACATTTTCCCACTATAATCCACGTTTAAAACAGTAATTATTGATTTATTACTTTAATTATTATTGAATAAATACTGTACGAGTCATTATTACTGGCACAGGCTGTCACATGATATAGGGCACTAGAATCTCAATGCTAATGATTTCCGTAACGGAGGAGGTCAAGGTTTGATACCCGGCTGCGTGTACTTAAATATTTTACTAAATAGTTTCTAACTCTTCCAAAACGCCAAAATGAACACATTCCTTAAATATCTTTAATATCTCATCACTATTTGACTATTCTATAAATTTAAAACATGTGGCTACCCCAGACTATGTAGTAAGACGCAATTAACCCCCTACCACCTGCACCTACCCCACACAAACACATCAGCTTTCCACATAACTGTGTTTCCATTATTAAACAATATTATTATGCAGTCCTTTATTATTGCAGACAAGACGTCAAAACGTGAAAAATAACTGAAAAAAAAATTGTTTATTGCAGTAATTTGGGAAGACATCACTAACTTTATCAAAGGAGCTGACTGATGTATTGTTAAAAAAAAATCCGGAACTCGAAGCATACTATACCAGTCGACCATACTATCAGGTGTGGATTAATCTTACTCGTCAAGCACTCTGGTTGTTAGGAATAACTCACACTTATCACAGTTACTATTGTTAACAAGAAAAATCTTTGGGAAAAATAGTAATATTTTATTAATTATATAAAATAACAGTACAGTTTTACTATTAATACTACAACTTTGCAATAAAGATCATACTGTAAAATATATAAGTATTTAACAGGTGCTATATATTAATTTATAAGTATTTTTAATCAACAATATACCATTTAATACATAATTACTGTACCCTTTGTATAGGAGAGGCATTTTAAATTTGCCTGTAAAAGGATAACTTTTTAAGTAGCTTATAAATTAATACATTAATAAGCCATATTCTTCTTAAAGAAGCAAATGTCCTTGAAAAGAGAAGGCAAGTTTTACAAAAAAAAAAAAACCGGGCCCTAATATCTCATTAAGTAAGGGATTTTCTTTGAAGAAGAATAAGAAGACGGATGGAGAATCCCTCAATTAAACTTTTCAGATTGAAACGAGAAAACAATCACCTGGTTTTTAGGCAGCCACTCTAGCAGAGCGTCTTGTTGAGTTGCATTCCCAGATTGTCCCAGGCGATCAACAAACAACGTTCCACAATGTGTTTTAGAAAGGGAGAGAATATGACTTTAGTGATTTGCATTAGGAAACTTTTTAATTAATACGGTTCATACAAAGGTAAAATTATATTCTTAAAATTGAAAAATGATACCAAAACACGGGAATAGAATGGTTAAATCCGAATTAGCTAACCAAATGTAAGATTATTGGGAAAATAAATAAAAAAGCATTTGCCTGAATAGAGGTTGGAAAATCCCCCGCATTATCAGGTACGTGAACTTAGTCATCAAGGCCCTTTCGTTTGGTTTTATGGTGATGAGAAGGCTGGAGTTCAAATCCCAGCCGGCTCTACAAAGGGTAGTTTTTCATTGACAGTAAACCATTAGATCAATTTAAGACACTTCTTTAAGGTCCATGTCTTAGCAGTAGAACAATAACATATAGGGAACACAGTTTAGGAAGCAAAGGAGACGATTATACAAAATAGCGAATCAAGAGAGTAATAAAGTTTTATTTAAGACTAAGCCGAAGATACACAAGAGTATATATAAACTGACTGTCGCTGTTATCTCTATACATTAGTTAGTACAAACAAGTTATACGAGAATAGTTGTCGTATGCGGAGAATGCCAGGCCTCCACCGTGGTTCGGATCCCACGTTAAACTGTAGGTCCTCCATTTCATCTCACAATCACCCTACCATTACACATTAGCGTAAGTGCGTATAACCCGAACGGGTAGTAAGACGTGGTGCTAATAATAATAAATAATAATATTGGCACTACAAGCATCATCCAACATAGAAAGAATCTAAAACACGAGCCGTATCTGGTTAATACAGTGCTCCATAGGTTGGCAACCAAGACAAAGACACAAATAAACTACTTGGAAGCGGCCAATAATGGTCATAGAGTGATTTTTCAAAGCGCTATTTGTTCGCGAATAGTTTACCTACAACCCTAATATAATGCAATTTAAGTATAGTCCGATTTAATACCTAAAAATCGCATATTTTTGGATATCGAAAAAGCGTTTGACAAGGTGTGGCATCTCGGCCTCATCCAAAAATTAAAAACCTTCAACTTTCCAAGGGGTGGTGTTCAACTAATTTACAGCTACTTGTGCAATAGAAAATTTCAAGTCTCTGTTGAGGGCTCACTATCGGGTAAAATTCAAGCAGAGGCGGGAGTACCACAAGGGTCGGTGCTGGCTCCATTCCTATACAACATCTACGTGGCTGACGTCCCGACAAAGACAAAAATGACAATAAGACTCTTCGCCGACGATACCTTGATTTACACAAGAGAAAACAACATATATTATGCGTCGCTAGCCGTACAAAGATACCTAAAGACTTTTGAAACATGGCTGACAAAGTGGAGGATCAAAGTAAATGCGACAAAATCCACTGCACTGGTCGTAGCCAGGAAAAGACAAGTACCACCGGAGAATTTTACTATATACGAAGAGGACATACCTTTCAAAAATGACGCCAAATACTTAGGAATACACATTGACAAGAGACTAACATGGAACAAACACATCACCGAGACCAGCAAAAAAGCAAAGGCTGTATTTATTCAACTCTACCCGCTGCTGAAAGGAACACAACTAAGTCAGAAAACAAAAATCACGATCTACAAAAGTGTAATCCAGCCGATCTTACTCTACGCCAGTGTAGGATGGAGTTATGCGGCAAAAACCCACCTCAAAAAACTACAGGCAATTCAAAACCAAGTGCTCAGGACGATAACTGGAGTAGATAGACGAACAAGGAACGACCAACTACACGTAATGACCCGAAACAAGACGCTTGCCGAGCTATATCAAGAAATAAGAATCAAGTTCTATGAAAAAGCAGGAAATCATGATAATCCCATTATCAGAGCACTAGGGGACTATGATCCACATGAACAAAGGAAGTACAAACGCCCAAGGCTGGAATAAAAAGAGGAGAAAATCAAACACAACATCACAATCTATAAACACTGTTATTTACTAATCAAACATGTATTTCCTTGCAGGTAATCATCCACAAACTCATAATCAATCATACCCATCATTCATTAGATTTATAACTCATAAATTCACTGTATCACCCTCACTCCATGAGGATAAGGGTTAGCGTATGCTGCCTGTAACTCGCAAAGAAATCCAGCCCTTTCGCAGGCAGCCTTGCCTGACGCTTCTGTCAGGTGGGAACGTCCTGAGTCGGGTTACAAAACAATTCAAACCGTGTACTTTGTACAAACAATATATTGGTACCAAGTAATATGTATTTAAAGCTCATGCAACGAGGATAAGGGTCTGTGAAAACAACCTGTAACTCGCATATCAAATCAGCCAAAACTTCCCCATCTTGTCAA